>OY987269.1:297812-340395 GCA_963920665.1 Straminergon stramineum | reverse complement strand
CGTAATGCAGGATGGTGGATCTGGTGTTGTACTCTACCATTTTATCCCCTTCTGCGATTGCAAACTAAAAACTAAACAAAGATCTGGATAGTTAGTAGCTCTTGAAATGATCACTATCTCACTACTCTTTCTCTCAACTATATGCGCACAAAACAGTTGTGGAAGAAAGAAGAAGAAGAAGAAATGGGAGTGGCGGGGTTAAGTACCCATCATTTTACCGACCGTTCTTGAAGCAGACTGTTTAGTCGTAACGGTCCATGGTTTCCTAGATAGGAACTCTAGACTGTGGGTTGTCGCTATCTGGGTTTCCAGAATCCGGTTTCGTCTTGGATCCTATTATGGAACACCTGCAGCATCCTCTCAGTATTAATGAGATGTTTAGGCTAAAAGGATTCTAATCTTGTTTTCATATTAGAATTTTGGAAATTTTTTGTATAATTATAAATTGTTTAGTACTTACCTAGTAGATTCTGGGATTACGGCTCGTGACAGCCTAGGCTCCTAAGTAGGTACGGGAGAATAAGAAAAGACCTATCTTGCACTCCATTCTACTTTTGTATACTCCCGCTCTGATGGTCAAACCTGTTGTGGACTTTAATTTCCGTTAATTGTTGGGGATTGTTGTAGGTTCGGGTACTTTTGACTATTGAAATGTTGTGAAACTTGTCACGGTATCTTAATAACATAAATGAAGCAATCTTAATTTTTAGTGGGAATTTACCACTACTTGGGAATTTCTCGAACTTTCCCATTGCAGATTTACGGATTCCCCAAAAAGGGATCTGGATTAGCCTTCCGGATGGATAAGTTTGTAGTAGGAAAGTTTAGGAATACAGCCCATTCTAAGGAAGGGTATGCCATCAGTGACTGTCTAGATGCAAGGCAGAAGCAAGTCCTCGAATTTCTGATCCCTATCTTGTATCCAGAAAAGTCTACCCGAGTTACAGTTACGGTAGGCAACACCATCTTTGATGCTATGGAGGGTAGACCGGTCAATTGGGGCAAAGTCATTGGAATAGTAGTCTCCAAGCTTGCCGCCAATGTCGGGAAAGCTAAGATCAATCCAATTGGTCCTTACCTATTCCACCTCTACCATCATGTAGAACTTCTAAGTGACTCAAAAATGGTAGAGTACAACACCGGATCCACCATCCTGCATTACGGCCTTATAGATGAAGTGGAGGCGGAGTAGCCAGCAATTGAGGAGGAAGAAGGAGAAGTAGATTGAAGGCCTGGAGAAGGAAAAGACGGACCTTCAAGCTAGATTGAGCTCGGCTCAAGGAAGATTGGTCGCAGCAAAGCATAGGGAGAAGGAAGCCCTACATGTCGCGGCCTTAATAACACCTTACAGCTCCAACCAGACTTCAAGAGCCCTTCACAGCTTTTAGGACTCAACCAACTAGCACTGCACATGCCACGCACTCACAGCTTTTAGGCCCAACCAACTAGCACTGCATATGCCACGCACTCACAACATTAGTTCCCATTTCAAACTCACATTGCTAAGTTTTGGTGCTCGGGACCTATAGCATGCACCCTACTCGTGGCACTTGACATGTCACTTGGTGACATGGGGCGGAACTTCCATCTTACTGTGCTAGGACTCATGGTGGCACTACTCACCACGGTCTTAACCACCCTTGGTTGTCACCCCACTTCACACTAGGCTCGTTGTGCATTTGCTACTCTCACACCAACACTAATCGGAACTCACAACTCGGGACACATTGCCAAAGGCCTAGCAAGGAGTGGGACTCCAACCAACTGGTGCCCCGGGACACACACACAAGTGTTCCAAGGAGCCTTAAAGCCGGTGGGGAAGTTACATCACCACCTATGAGGAATCGAGACTCACCAAGGCTCCAAGAGGGAGTGAGGAGGGAGACCAATCCCTTCTATAGTACTCTTTGTAGTCTTCAATAGACCCCCCCTTGTGGGTCAAAGGGACTTCCCAAACCCCCTTGGGTTTTGGAAGACCACCCGTTTCCACCCGAAATCCCCAAGTTCCTACTTTGTTTGAACTTCCGAACTTCCAAACGGCGTAACTTTGTCGTTAGGGCTTCAAATCCCATAGGCAAGACCATTTCGGATATCTACGCGACGAGTAGATGTCTATGGACTGATCACTTGTTCCATTTGGACAAGTTCTCACAAAGTTATGACCCTCCAAAGATTCGGGTTCATCGGGAGTGGCGTCACGCCTTCACCACGGCCCTTCTCTTGGCCATAACTTTTGGCTCATGGCTTAGAAACTCATAGTGCTTGGCATTCTAGGTTCCTTTTCTTTGTAGCTTTCCAATGATATGCTACATGTCGTGCTTGGTTGAGTGATTCCTTAAGAACCCCTCACACCTAGGCTTTGAGTGTCCCGGCGCCACCGGGACACCCCCAACTTTGAACGGCCATAACTTCTAGCCTTCTAGCCTTCTAGCCTTCTAGTCCAAATCACGCATTCTTTGGACGGTTAGAAGCATATTCTCAAGAGCTTTCCAAGAATGTATGACATGCTACAATGACCTTCATAACCAAGGTGCTATTGCGCCTTGTTTGCTCGGGGGTCTCTCATTTCTCCCTTTTTAGCCTATTGCAAGGCTTGGGAAGTCACTGCCAAGGTCCCCCTTGCTCACTAAGGCACTTTGGGAACCCCAAGGAGATAGGGGCATTACAGGTGTAGACTAATATTTTTACTCTACACATCGGTCCAGGAGGGACAAATTCCACCCCCTCGTTTAATAATCAATGGCCGGGGAATCTTCCATATCAAAGGGAATCTTGGCCAACCTACTTCGCCGTTGGTTCCTAGGCATGGGTTTAACCAGGTTACCATCCTTGAACCTTAGATTCCTTTATGGTCTTGCCTTGGTATTTTCAACATTTGCAAGCCTACAATTTGGGGTTCTACTATTTTGTCGGTGGAATGGAGAAACTAGAAACTATCTCCAGGAATTGATTCCTATGCCTTACCAGGGTTCCCTCAACCAAATCTAGCTTAGAAATGTCTGTCCTATGTGGGTTTTTGAGCTTGATACACCCATCACTTGCAATTGACCAATTTGCCACGATTAGTTGGGTTCTAACCTATTTACAACTCGTGGTTGGGTTATTCTAGCTATAATATTTTAAATATAGACCAAATACTATATTGAAATGTGACACTCCTGTTGTTTTTTCTACACTCTTTTTTGGTCTTTTTGTATATAAAAGTGCATTTAAAATGACAAAATACGAAAAAAAAGAAAAGAAAAGAAAGAGTGAGCCCCTAGTGATGAATTGGGTGCTTACAGATGGCTACATTTTCTTTGTATGGAGGCATATATAGCTTTTACATCCTCTTAAAGCAATATTCAATGCCAATGACTACTATTTTAGAAGGATAACCAATCGATGTACCAAACATGTACTGAAGCCCTAACTAGATCCATCAAATATGGAATTCTAACTCTATAGAGGGTGAGTCAATTTTATTCAAAATTTTTAGTTGCTTTGAAAGATTTTATATTTTTTAGGATTTTCGAGCAATTTTTTCCAAGCTATCTTTCTAATTATGAAAGCTACATTTTTTTGTTTAAAGGCATATATAGCTTTTACATCTGCCCCTTGCGGAAGATAACCATCTACGCAGGAAAAATAACCATTAGGTGAGCCCCTAGAAGCTACATGCCAAGCCACCAATGCATGATGGAAGTGAAAAGGGTAGGATGTATACTTAATATTTTGGGAAAGGCTGACTCGTTAGTTGGGGCCCTAGCGGCTATAAACTCCTCCTCCAATAGTTCTTCACGCTCCATGAATGCTTGAATCTATTGGTGTAAGTCGGGGGAAGCATTTTGTATGTAGTAGGGTTTGATGCGAAAGGAGGCAATCGCTAGGTCCTTCATAGCAGTTAGAATATGAGTGACTTCTTCGTTGTTAGCTTCGGTCGATGTTTCCCCCCATTCCCCATGGACCCCTGGGGTCCATTCCGGCAGGGGGCGACACCCACTTGGAAAGTTTTGGATGGCAATCACGTCATCAATGGCAGCCTCCGTTGGGACTAGGTATAGGCCTACATAGGTCTTACCCCAGGATTTACGCACAACATGTTTTCCCCTAGGACTTCACAAGGAGGATGACCCCATAGTGAAGGCAAGTGATAGCTCTCACTTTGCAATGGGATTGCCCTTGGTTGGAAAAGCAAGGTTGCTAACATGCGAGCTTGTGAGCATGAACTTGTGAGCTTGTGAATCTATGAGTGGGAAAAAAAGAAGTCGAAAAACTCAGTGAGGTACCCATGACCGTAGATATACCTATGACCGTGATTGCACATGATATTGAATTCCCGAATAGTTAATTCATTGTTTTCTCAATTTTTTAGTGACTCATGAATTTAAGGAAAAAAACATGCTTTGACATTTGCATTTGGTTTAGGGTTTAGGATATCTTGTATATGCACCTATTTGTCACTTGCTCATACCACTTTAGTTTTGGTAAGACACTTCGTTTCCTTATACTATTCTTTTTGCTTATTCTAATTTTTTTCACCCCATTGCTTATTCTAATTTTCCTACCACACCCTATTTTTCTATGAGGACTATGGTGTTATAATGTTTTTTTGAACCTCTATTTTTTTATCAAGAGTCTTGAGTTATTGTTAAGTTCATAATTTTTAACACACCACATTCATCCAAAAAGACTTCTGTTGTTGTAATTATTTTCACTCCCTATTTTTTTTCTTTAAGACTATGGTGTTCTAATATTTTTTTCACACCCTATTTTTTTATCAAGACTCTTGGGTTATTGTCATGTTCATAATTTTTCACACACCACATTTTTCCAAAAATACTTCTGTTGTGGTAATTATTTTTTCACTCCCTATTTTTTTTCTTCAAGACTATTGTATTTTGAATGTTCTATTCTTCTTCACACCCATTTGGTTTAGGTAATGTTTTAGGGCAAGGTTATCCATGTATGGATTTAGGATTTTTTACCATCTATTTTTTGGTAAGAGACTATGATTGGTTTAGGGTGGATTTTTTTCTCAATCGATATTTCTCTAAAGCAGACTTCTCTATTCCCATGTTGGAACAATTTTTTCTTTCACTCCCTACTTTTATCTGGAAGGACTTTCAACAAGAAAAAACCAAGAATATACGAGAGTCAAGGAAATTGAATCACACAACATGTAGCCATAAAACACACAAATCCAATCATAAGGAAAATGAAAACATAATGGGTTGGCTCATAAGATACGTCAATCTCATGAACCTAAGTTATAGTGGACTCTGTTGTACAATCCATGTCACTAGAAGAATCTGAAGTCTCTCTCCCCTCAGATGCTGAACCGTCTATGAACTGCAAGACATTTAAAGTGTACGAAGGTTTACGGTATTTGGGTTTTGAAGTACCAAATTCCACAAACGTTGAAGCCAGTTGCTCTATATACACTAGAAGATTGAATGACTTCTCCACACTCAAGAGAAGTCTTCGTTTCTTCTTGGCTGCATCAGCTGACATCAACCCCTCACTGTTGCAAACAAAAATGATTGAGTATTAGATTCATGAAGAATTACAAGTACCATGCACACCAATAATTTAGAAATGTAGAAACTTATTTACTAGGTTTATCTCGCTAAACGAATTTGCGAGGTACTATGATCATGGCATCTAGATCTTGTGATGCTACGATCATAGGTGCTTCATTAACAACAACTATTGTAACTGGAGGAGTGGTCTTCTTCATAGGCTCAAGGATGGATGAAAAAATTGTCTGATCTACCTCCAACGCTACAATGTAGTGTCCTGTTATGCGGCATGCTATAATAGAGGCACCTAAAAAGAAAACCATAAATCAATACCTCAATGACTTCCTATATGACATAGAGATTAGAAACACACTTTTGACAATCAAAACTCACCCGTAGATGTTGTGCAATCAAGGACCACGTCTCCTTCCTTGGTAGTCCCTTCAATTATAAATTGAATGAAGCGGGCATCCTTCTCTCAAGCCCCACGCTATGGCATTCGATCCATGTCATTGATCAACATCGAGTCCTCGGTGGTGGAGTTGATCAGCAAGTCATCACGCTTGAGGTCAACTTTGGCCTTCAACATTGTTGTTGATCACTTGAAAAAGAAGTGGGATTTCCTTATTGCACCTTGGGCTTTCACCAAGAGGGTGATGCCAAACTTCAAAGTTTGCAAGCATAAAACAACACATAGATAAAACATAAGTTCAAGAAAATTACGAGATCAAAAATGCAAACAAAATTCTCAAGAATGAATGAAATCATACCGTGTTATTTTTGTCAATGGTTGATGTCAAATGCACCTGATTCATGCCCATCTAATCTTTCTTTTTCACCATGTTGGGGTACTCTTGACATAGTTCGACTATGGTGCTTTTGGCATCCATGCTCGACGAATGGATCATCACAGTGCAACCGTGGGCTTGCAAATGCTTTTTTGCAAAGAAAAATGCTTGATAGATCATGTTGTACTTTGGATCTGAGTTCCAATAAGGCACATGATTTTCTGGAAATGACACCCCCAACACTAGCAAGTTCTCTTGGCAATCGAAAAGCATGAGGTTAAATCCCGGCCACTGATTGACCACCCCATTGTATACCTTGGCCTTTTCTACTTCCACCTGCCCAAACAATTCAAATTCATGAGCACTCACCATGGACAAGGTGTGATAATATACTAATATAGTGAAAGTTCATAATATAGAATAATACAATTCATTTACCTTTTTCAGAAAGCCCACGATCTTGTTGTAGCAATTTGGTCCCTCCTTGTCTTCATTATCAACAACGTCTACAATAGAGACGTTGAGCACTAATTCCTCTGATGTCATATCATCATTGTCACCTACAGCAATTACTTGTGTGCCTTGGGTAACCATCTCTTCGGTGAACTCCAATAGTATAGCCTTCCTCTTCATTCCGCTATGTGTTCCGACTTCCATCTGGGAGCCTTGATCTACCATCGATGATGCGAGAACAACACCTTCTCCATCCTCCTTCTTCCCTTTTGCCTTGGCCTTCTCTTCCTTCTCCCTCTCCTTTTCTACTAACTTAGCCACATGCTCTGCCTCCTTATCTTTGTTTTCCAAAGCAACTTGGATTCGAGCTATTTTCCTCCTGTCATTAATTTCCCTCCTTACAATGGCCCTTTCCCTCTGTTTATCAATAAGCCCTACAAACTCATCCACGTCCATATCAATAGTTCCCATTTCCTCCAAAGAATTTCGAAGTTCAACCTCTGATGGATGCGTGTACGAGATGGGGCAATCAATATACCATCCATTGCCACTGAGGTGAGCCATGGTGAATGCTCGGAGTTGATTTGCCGTGTACATACAATCCACCGAACTATGGTCTAGAAAATTGGAGATGAATGGAGGCAAGTCTTTCTTCTCGATTGCCCCTTTTCCCTCTAGCTCATGCTTGAAGTATTTGCAAAAAAATAAAGTACAACATTAAAGATCAATAGCAAAAAATCAAGGAAGGCAAAAATGCTATGTCGTACGCGTAGCGTATGGTAAATACCATTTACAACACCCAAACGTGTAAACTAACTCGAAATATCGTCCCAGGGGAATCTAGTATGTTGTTGCAAGCCTAGGTTATCCGTTCTACCAACTTAAGCTCTCCTTTCTCCTTTTCTCTCTCTTTCCGGATTACTACCTTTCCGGAATCCAATCCGGATCCACTCCAATCCGGAATCCGGATCCGTCTTCTCACTCACAAACATTGGTTTTGGTACCTCTGTTTTACCCTCAGAGGGTCCGCCTTTGATTGTATAAAGGGGTAGGGACTTGCCACTTGTATTCCTCACGCTCTCCTCTCTCTCAAAACTACAAACACACACTTAGACCAAATGTTGCACTAGATCAGACCGGAAACACTCTCACAGCCTTCCGGATGGCCGACTCGGGAGGCAGGTCACGTAGATCCGTAACAAGTCTTCTCCACTACAACAACAGACCAACAGAAACCGGAACTAATCCGGGGGTTGTAAGTTATTTGCTAAACTGATCCTAGGGTTTGGCTGACCTTCCGGTAAGTGGTATGGGGTTTTCTTCCACTGGCGGTTGCTTATCTCCGCACAGAACCCTCCCTGGTAATCCGGACTCGCGCCCCTACCACTCCTAATCAGATTCCTGTTACAGTAGTTTGAAGGCACGTACTCAATACCAAAGTCACTAGTCTAGATTCTATCACAAACATTCCCCACCAATCAAACCCAAGTCCCCTCAGATCCGGATTCCTCCTTTTCTCCTCCTCTCTCACACTTCACTCACTCACACGGAAACCCAAGAAAGCTGGATATACAACAGATCAATCCCTGAGGGTCCACTTGGTGGCTCAGATTAAAATAAGGATGACAAGATACAAACTATAATGCTAGGATGGAATCAGAGGCAACCAACCCGCCTCACACTTTAAAAACACAAAACAACTCAAAGCCGAAAAGGCCGAAAGGCCACCCGGAAATCCAGGTGACCACTCACAATCTTCCCAAAAAATCCGGGAAAGGTGAGATCCTACAAATCTGGAACCTAGTCCCACACCTGGAAATCCGAATCCGGTTCAAAATCAAAATTCTATCTGCCTAAGAAAAAGTCCTAACTACTTCGCCTTCCACGCTTTCTTCTGGCTGCTCCCGCCTTGACTTGCTGGTGTCCGCAGAGATGCCCTTGGAGTTGCCTTCGGGGTCGCCTTCATGGGGGTCGACCGTAACGCCGCCCGGGTTTGTATCTTCTAGATTTCCGAAGGAGAGTAGTCGGCTTCTTCCTCGTTCTCGTCCTCCGATCCGGTCCGGTATTCCTCCTCCTCAGATTTCTCAGTTTGAGTGATCCGCCTTTTAATCTCCTCGCTTGGAGACGTCTCATCCAACACGATTGGCTCGATCTCCTTCCTTGGTTGCTGCTGCTCCTCCACCATATGTTCGAACTCCTCCGGATGAGAGCGAGCCGGATTCAACAATCCCCCGAGCTGCTCTATCAGTTGGCCACGGGCTTGGACGTGAGGCGTCAGCAGCGGCTCCTTTTCTGGAAGGTTGAAGACTAGGACGGGTGGAGACACCGTAACCTCTGGAGGCGCCAACTCCCGTCTTGTATCCGGCTGCGTGCTAGACTTAGGTGCTGACTTCACGCTCCCCCGGATTGTCTTCTCCAGTTGTTTGGAGAAAGGTTCTGTGGAGTACCGGAGACTCTCCCGCGGAACTTCCAGTTTCGAAGGTAGCGGCAGGGAGGCAGTGAGCTTGACGGGTGTCTCCGTGTCAAAATGTATCTCCGGAAAGTTGGAGAAGTCCATTATCCAATCGAGGTCGATCCGTCCAAGCAGCTGCCTCATCTCCTTGAGTGTGAGCTCCATCCGGGAAGAGAAGTCCACGAGTATCCAGATGACCTTGGATCCGGTGAGGTGCCCCTCCTTAGTCAACCGGCTCTGGGTTAGAGCCGCCTTCATCACCATATCGGCCGGCTTGTCTACCAAGCCGAATAAATTCTTCAACAGTTGGAGGGCTTCCTTCTCCCTTTGCTTCGCTTCAGCCATCTCGCCTTGCGCCCAACTGAGTCTCGCCTGAAGATCTGCTTTCTCCTTCTCCAGGGCTACGATCTGCTTATCTTTCTGCTCGAGGACTTCCGGGTTTGGAAGTTTCTTCAACGCATCGAGGATATCTTCCGGCTCCGTTTTTAGCTCGCCGCCTATCCTCCTGAGCAGATCCGTCAGGCTCTCATGGTACTCTTGCGCTTGGAGTACCCAGTTGAATCCGGTTTTGAAGAACCCGAATATGCTCCCTTCCTCTTCTTCCGTGATCCTCTGTTGAGCCGGAAGTTTTCCCCGCGATGTCGGATCCGTCGACTTCCGGTGCCTCCGCTCCAAGGGTTCCTCGTCTTCTTTCGGATCCTCCTCCTCTTCCAGCGGCGGCTGCATCACCGTCACTTCTTCTGTCAATCCGTATTGAAGGATCGTCGCTCCAGTGTTGTATTCCACCATCTCCGCATCGCTGAGAAGTTCTGCGTGATGGTACAGATGGAAAAGATATGGCACTATAGGGTTGGTCTTTCCCTTTCCCACGTTGGCGGCAAGCTTGGCGACTACGAATCCAATCACCTTGCCCCAACTGACTGGTCTACCCTCAAATGCACCAAATATGGTGTTTGCTACCGTAATCGTAACCCGGGTGGGCTTTTCCGGATACAGGATGGGAATCAAGAACTCTAGTACATGCCTCTGCCTTGCGTCCACGCAGTCACTAATTGCATACCCTTCCTTAGAATGGGCAGCGTTTTTGAACTTCTTGACTGCAAACTTGTCTGTCCGTGACGCTAAACCGGATCCCTTTTTAGGAAATCCGTAAACTCTAGCTCAGACTTCCTCAGTCCAGGTTTGAGGCCTTCTTCTCACGGTCAACTGATACTGATTAGAAGCACCGACTATCAATTCTTGGATCATCCGGTCATTCTTTACGGTCCACGGCCCAGGAACAGACCGACATACCCTATCTCACTGAGGTCATCCTCTAGCTGGGATCTGTCTCTCAGCCTTTCCGGAATGGTTGGACAAACCATCCGGCCGGTGACCAAAGTCTTCCGGATATCTCCCTCCGCCATCTCAACTATCTAGGAATCTGAAGATACTATCACCTCTTACACAAGCACTAACTCACCACTCTTTCACTCAGCTATGCGCGCACAAAACAGTTGTGGGAAAAGACGAAGAGGAAATGGCAGTGGCGGGGTTAAGTACCTGTCAAAATACCGACCATTCGTAAAGCGGACCGTTCACCCGTAACGGGTCCCTATTTCTAGACCGGAAGTCTAGGTACTAGGCTATCGCTATCTGAGTTTTCGGAATCCGGATCCGTCCTAGGTTCCGTTACGGATTACTTGGAGCATCCGTCCAGTGTTAGTGAGATGTTTTAGGCTAAGAGGGTTCTAACCCTTTTTGCTTGTTAAGAATTTTGAAAAATTCTATATACTTATACTTCTTTTAGTACTAACATGGTGACTTCTAAGATTACGACTCGCGACACACTATTTCAACCTCATGAAGTCCTATATGAAAACAAGAATTTGAATTTAAACAATTTGTAGTACAACATTAAAACAAGAAAATGAATTGAAAAAGAATTAATGTAGAAATATTACATTGTAGAACTTAGAGTGAATTAAATTGGGGGGGTCTCTAAGGTACCTCTCAAAGCACTGTTGGATCCGACAGTGCTTTGAGAGGTACCTTAGAGACCCTCCATTTTCAATCCTTCCCTTCATTTCTATTTTTTTTTTAAATTATTATTTCCTACAAAATAAAAACATAACAAAATTTGAAGTGCAAAGATATAATGAATCAAATTATTAGAAGGTAATTGAAGTGTACTAAAAAAGCACCCTTTGCATTGCTTATTTTGACCCCTTATAACTCATGAAATTGTCACTTTTTTTGAAGTAGTTTGTTCCTCTCAGGTGAGCCATAAAGCCCTGATTCAAAACCTTCCTCCTCCAACCTTCTATATATTCCATCAAAGTATTAGGTTGCAATGGAACATTCATATTGATGTTGATGTTGTCTTGCCTAACCACGTTCTCAAAGTATTCTATAGCTACATCTTCAATATGTAAAAATTATTAATTAGTTAGTATTCAAGAAATACATATTACTATGTAAGAACTTTCAAAATTCACAAATTCATTAATTGAAAACTATAAGATCTAAAAATCAAAATAAATTCAAGTCCAACACTTACCTTGGCATACCAAACGTATCTATTCAAGAAAGGGCCTAATAATGTCTTGGATATGGGCCTTGGAAGAAATCATTTAGCATCACGTGAAGACATCAAGGAGTTCTACCACTTCAAAAACTTGGTCTTGTGAAAAGGAGTGGTATTACAAGTGGCTACCATTTGGAGTTTTTCGAAAGTCATCTCGGGAACCTCATTTGCACTCTAGTGTTTCTCCACCTGCCCCACAATATCCACAATGTAAATTAAAATTTCAACTCTATCCGAGACTATTGTCATGCATTGAGAATGAGTGCATGAAACTTACGTCTTGTAAAAATTCCGGCTTATAATTGGGATTGGCTACCGCGACCAACTTCATCATCTTCACATTCAATTTTCCCATCTTTTCCTTTGCTCTTGCTCTCATGGCATATGTGAGTCCCTCGGTTGTTTTTTCTTGCTCTGGTGTCATCTCATTGTACTTTTGAAATGCAATATCCATTGCTTGGGCTATCTCTTGCTACACAAATCCAATGAGAAGAAAAAATTCAAATAATTCGTGAAATAAAAGCAAAAATTCAATACAAGAAGCATATTCTAATTAATGTCAAAATACATAAGAATGACCATATTTGAAGAGAAGCCATAGTAAAAAAGAATAAACTTAATCAAAACATTTCTCACCCGGAAAACGAAAGTCATGAAGACCTCCAGTGGCATAGAGCACCAAGTCTTCCTAGTTTTTGGAGCCCCACACCGTTTGAGCTCAGACAGCCTCAACATCTCGTTGAAGCGCTTGATCGGAAGAAGTCCATACTTTTGAACATAGTATAAAGTATGGACTAGGTTGGTCTTCACATGAGAATCCTTTGTAGACGTGCAATTTGAAAAGAATACATTTGTTAGTGTTGCATGCCGAAATGGTCAAATGCATCATGCACAAATTAAATTCAAAGCCAAATTAAATGCAAAAATTCACAAAGAATGGATGAATAACTCACTTATTTATATCATGCATAACATACATGACCAATTTTGTCTTCCCTTTCGTATCTAAAACAATAGAGTCCATAGCACAATGCCAATCCCAATCGTTGGAGTGTTTTTTTGTGATGTGATTCATCCACGAAAGCAACTTGTGATTACTATCACAAACAAAGAACTTGAGGTTTTTCAAAAACCTCAACTCAGGTATGGATTCAACTTGGGCGTTGAAAATGGCATTCTTCTTTCTCCATAATGAACCCCATGCCTCCATCTCCTCCTCCGTGAATGTTGAACTCTCTTAGGCTTCGTTTGTTGTAGTGACATAAAACACCGCGGCTCCATCACAGTATCATTTGTTAAACTCTTATTCAAGCAACTTCAAATCACATGCAAGGGTTGGCCTTACCATAGGCATAGCCACCATTCAACAAAGTGGAATTTGTAGTTGGAAAAGATGTCAGGTTTCATCCTCAGAGATGAGATGGTTTTGACGGAATCTACTTTGTGATACGACCACAATTCATCCTCATCCAAGTCTTTGTCTTCTTCCTCCAAAACATCTACTACCACTTCTTCTTCCACAAACTCCCCTTCATCTTCATCTTCAATATCCAGTTGAGGGATGTCATCATTGTATTGAGTCTCCAGTATGGTCTCATCCTGTGACAACACTATCGGAGATATGTCCATCTGTTTGAGGAAGAATAAAAAATGATCAATATTCATGAATTTGGAAAAGTGGAATCAAATTTCAAATGAAAAATATACACATTCACAATCTGTATATTGTACTTGCAAAAAACAAATGCAATATCATCGTAGGATGAAACCAGTAATGACATAAAGATAGGTGCAACAAGTATGTGCACTACTAGACATGCAAGGGTCTAAATCATCATGTCTACAAAAATGATTCCAATTGAGTAGAATCAATCTATGTCTACATCCTCCTCTGAGTCGGAACTCAAATGTATGATGACGACCTCTTGCCTACCTTGAGTAGAGCTACATTGACACTAACATGTGTCCTCCCACATTGGACCATCAATAGTAATAGACCCCTCACTCTCAGAGCTATATTTTGTGTTAGAACTCTCTAGAGACATTACTATTGTCCTACATCTAGCCAACTCTAGTATTCTAGCAAGATGTCAATGGCGTTTATGGGCCTCAAGGTCGCTTACCTGACTCATACGTGAGACCTCAAAAGCATCTACAATATGGTCAGCAGCATCGATGATGTCATTGAAACTTACCATGTCTTCTCCTTTGCCTTCTTCATCTCTTAAATCACTGTAAACCTTTGGAACTTGGTTTGCTGGTGTTAAAGGTTGGGATGGCCCTGCTTCGTGATTAACTGGGATATTTTGAGGGCGAATAGTGGGTGTTGATGTGCTCCCTCTACGTCCTCCTTATTTTTCAATCAACACATAATACACAAACAATATGTCAATTATATGATTCCTAATGAACAAGAACAAAGTTAAGTGATTCCTACTAAACTAAGTTCAAAAAATTGACCATCTTTAAAATAATCAAACATGATCAAGTTAGGCTTCTTCTATTCAGAATTTACCAAAACAAATATGATTTTACTAATTGAAAACATCTTGAAATGTAAAATGGTCAAACATTGTGATATCATGTCATAACAAATAGCAAAAAAGATTAAAAATTATATGGTTGGACGATCAAGATTTAATAATAATAAAAACAAAATTCCAAATCTTGGGGGTCCACCAAATGCTAGACACTTAACCGTCAAATGTGACGCTCCAATTCTAAGTATTAGCTTGACCCCCAACATTTGAGACTACACAAACACTTTTATCTACTTTTTTCTCCATAGGAATTCCAACTTCAATTTTGTCTTTTCTAAAATTGTGAAAACTATGGAATCTCTTAATGTCCAGCTACATAAAAAAAGATACTATAAATCCATAAAGTCAGGTCCTATCTAATAAAGAAATAAGCAAATTAGTATTCTTTCAAAAAGAGCCGAAGAGTATGGTCAAAATTTAAGTTGGAACACAAATCAATCTCCTTGGCTAAATCTTCTACCAAACAAACTTTAAGAGAAGGAATTTCAAGCAAATTTCTCAGGTACCACTTCTTGGATAATTAGACTTGCCCTCACATTTGCTAGATCAAGAGTACATCAAAGTTGCTACAATCCTACAGACAAAAACTCTTGATCTTTATCTCAACAAATACATCTCACAAAATCTATTAGTCAAGAAGCGTTCAAACCAAAAATTTCAAAGATAATTATTCACTGTCAATATACCTTATAAAATTGAACTTCATTCAATATCTATATATTATAATCTTGCTAGACTCTATCCATGTACAAACTTACTAGATTCTATTTTTGTATTGAAGAAGCATTTTGGATTTGGATTCTATCTCTCTATACAGACTTTCTGGTTAACTTTTTCAAAACATCTTAAATAACACTTATGAGAAGGCAGATCTAAGACTACTCAAATCTAGTCACCAAAATTGAGAACCCCAACTCCTTTTTTAAAATAACTCAGTCACCATAAATCAGAATCCATCCAACTACGTGGCAGCAATTCCAAACAGTCTGTAAGCTATAAGATTCACGTGGAAAGTGGAAACTCACTTAGATGAAAATTTCATTAGCATGGAAAGGAAGAAGTCACTAGATTTTTGGATGTTGGAACCTCCAAATTCATTCTCTTAAACTGATGTTGGATTTGCAAAACTCATATGACAAGATAACTACAAGTGTCGATCACCTTTGAAAGATTCAAAAGATTCAAGTGCGAACTGATTTGAAGGGGTCCTGCTACAGCTTGCTAGACAACAGTCGGATTCAACACCTTCCAACAGCGAACCAACTAGACCTCCAAGCTCTACATGCTAGCAATGAATTCTAACAAAAATTCAACTTACTCATGATCAACCTCAGATGAAATTTTACTATGTCTACACACTCATGCTAGTCTACACTCTACACTCTTTCAGTGGAGACCAAAAAACTCTTGATGCATGCTGCCAGGAGCACCAACTGCCTAGAAGTTGAACTAAATTTTAGATTCAGGAAAAAGTTCAGATGAAGACATGCTTCGTTCAACGGAAGCTTCGATCTGCTCAAGTTTTGAGGGCACAAGTTTCCATGAGCACAACGATCAATGCAAAGAAGGATCAATCAATAGAAGGCAAGGAAGAAGAATCAATCAACATAGGGATCAATCAATAGAAGACGAGAAAGAAGAATCGATCAATATAGGGATCAATCCGCAGAAGGCGAGGAAGAAGGATTGTTCAGCACAGGGATCAATGAGCTGCACCTTCTTCACGATTGTACTATGAGGATTATTACAAACCACAAGTGCACCCTTTTTTAACATAACCCATTTTGTCACGAGTCGGAAACTCACAATCCACCAGGTTAGTATTAAAATAGTTATAATTGTATAGAATTTTTCAAAATTTCTAATAGGCAAACAGGATTAGAATCCTCTTAGCCTAAAACATCTCATTAAGGCTGAGAAGATGATCCAGGTGTTCCATAAAGAAGATCCAGGACAGAATTGGATTTCAGAAACCCAAATAGTGATAGCCTATGGTCTAGAGTTCTGGTTTAGGAATCTAGAAATCTATTACAAGTAAACGGTCCGCTTCTGGAATAGTCAGTAGGATGACGGGTATTTAACCCCACCACTCCCATTTGTTCGTCCTCTTGCTTCTGCAATAGTTTTTGCGCTCGTATAGTTGAGAGAAAGAGTGGTGAGTTAGAGATCGTTTCACGAGCTACTGATTATCTAGATCTCAGCTTAGTTTCAATTTCCGATGGCGAAAGGAGATATCTGGAAACCCTTAGTGATGGCACAAATGGTCTACCCGACCATTCCGGAAAGGCTGAGAGAGTAGTCACAGCTGGAAGATGACTTGAGTGAGATAGGGTCTATCAACCTGTTCTTAAGGCCATGGATAGTGAAGAATGACCGGATGATTTAGGAGCTCATAATAGGAGCTCCGAATCATTATGAGTTGACAGTGAGAAGGCGACCCGGAACCTGGACAAATGAGGTCTAGGCTAAGGTATACGAATTCCCCTAAAAGGAATCTGGATTAGCCTTCCGCGTGGATAAGTTCGTGATAGGAAAGTTTAGGAATGCAA
The DNA here is from genome assembly GCA_963920665.1 of Straminergon stramineum. Taxonomy (NCBI): domain Eukaryota; kingdom Viridiplantae; phylum Streptophyta; class Bryopsida; order Hypnales; family Calliergonaceae; genus Straminergon; species Straminergon stramineum. Next base: position 323,546 of record OY987269.1, on the reverse strand, counting down.
TGTGTTGCAGCATAGGATAAGTAAATTCCCTATTCTGCTCACAAAAATCACTCTAGAGCATAACAAAGTGACTCTAAAGATCGAACCCACGAGATTCTGTGAAGTATTTACTTAATTTGGGCGAGTAAGCTCTCTCTCACTCTCTAAAACTTCCTTTCCGGTCCTAGATCTAAAACCGGAAACAACCAACCACCAAGAGGATCAGGACCGGATTACTTCCCATCCGATTCTTTGATTCTCCGATTAACCAATTCTCCCAATCTCCAAGACCTAAACAATTCCGGTCCTGGTATTGCTTCGAACCAATCCGCTCCGGCTGGTTCCTGTACCTCCTCAACTCTCTTCTGGTTTAGTTTTGCCTCTGTTGGACCATCAGAGGGTTCGCCGCTTAGGTTTTTGAGTAGTAGGCCCACCACTCCTTCTGCGGATTATAGTGGTTGAAGACCCATTGTTCTCTCCCTTCCTTTCTTAACTAACTCGAATCCGGTTTGATCCCTCACAACACTCCCGATAGCAATCCGGAATGCAGGTCACACAGAGATCCCCTGTACGATTCGTTCTTACTACAACGACCTCAATGCCAACTCCTACCCGTGCGAAGCTAGGTGGTTACAAGTGTACTCCTCCGTTCCAACAGTAACTAGGATCATTCCATTTACCGGCTAAGGTGGTGAGACCTCTCAGAAGATCGGACACTCAACCGGACTACCCATCCAGGAGTTCTAGTGCGACTAAGGATACCCTCCCTATCCGCCTAGCCTAACAGCGGCTATCTCATCCGGAACTTCAAAACCCTAGATCTTGTTGAGGCACTGAAATACATTCCCAACACTTACACAACCTGCACACACACTAAGGATCGGAAACTATCGCACTAAGGAGAGAAATCTAATCACAACTCTACCTTATGCCTTCCTAACTCCACATCATGCAAAACCTGCCAAGCTTGGGAGACACACACAACAACAGAGCGCATACAAAGGTACAAAAGAAATTGCAAAAAGAAGACTCCCAGCGTCCCTCGCGGGCATTAACTACATACATTTCAAAAAATTACAAATGGGCGGGAAAACTCGCGAAAGTCCCACCGCCATCTCGGTCAGACTTTCCGGTCCTACCTACTCCCAACTGGATCGGAACAGTTTTCGTATCCGTTCCTATTCTACCTACTCTGTACATCCTAAGCCCCTATTCGCGATCTGATGGTCGCGCTGTCCGCTCCCGGGTCCATCTGCTCAAAAACCTCGTTTAGATTCCGACTCCTCTCTACCTCCTAAGGTCGAGGAACCAGATTGCCTTCTACGGACGCGGGTGGTGAGTCCAAGTCGATGGCGGTTCCAGGCGTGCCGGCCTGGGTCATTCTCTTGGTCTTGGGGGTCGTATCCTTCCCCTCTCCTGTTGTCACTTCTGGGAACGAATCCGGAAGAGAGATATCCAAGAGTCGAATATCGCGAGAGCAAGTTGCTCCCGATAGTATCCGGGTACTCTCCTCCATCCGGTCCGCCGCCTTCCGTGCCTCCTTCATTGCCGCTTCTACCTGTTCGACAAAGTCGTTGAGAATCCTCACCATCCGGGAACCGGATAGCTTCTTCTCCTTATGCACCCGCTCGTCAAACAACTTGGCCTTGGTGAGGGCTGTTCCGGTCTCCCCGAACGTGGCCTTCACTTGCTCCATCATCTGCCGAGCATCCTCTGCAATGGATTTGGTGGCTGCGAAGTTCTCCTTGTGCACCAGTATCTCCGTCTTCATCCGATCCACCTCCTCTTGTAGCTGGCAGATCTCTACTTCCTACTTCCGGGCCTCAACTAGATCAGAGATACAACCCGCCACCTTTTCCGGTAGCTCTCGGTCGGGTGTTGCTCCCACCATCCTCCCGATTGCTACCAGCATCTTCCTTTTCATCTCCCAATCCGCTCGTATGTCGCATAAGGTTTTTACGAGTGATCTGAATGGATCCTCGGGATCCAATTCTTCTGACACTGTCTTCTTGACCTCTGGCTTCTCCTCTGGGGCCGGGGTGTCGCGAGCGGGCGGCGTCCCCCTCTTGTTGGGAGAGGTCGTCTTCTGCCGTTTGATGGGCGGCATTGGTGCCTCCTCTTCCTCTGACTCACTGTCCTCCTCGGGATCGGAACTGGATTCCATCTCCTCATATGTTTCCGATTCTCTGTATTTCAAGAGAGTTTCCTGAGCCTTCCACCTCTTCTTCTCTGGTGTGCTCAGGAGCTGGTGAGAATGATAGAGGTGCATGAGATAGGGGCACACCGGAGTGGCCCTACTCTTCCTACGAGTTGGGTGACCAGCTCGGAAATGATCCGAGCCCAGTCAACTTTCCGATCTCCTCTTAGAGTGCCGAAAATAGTGTTGGTGAGGGAGATAGTCACCCTCGTCGGTTTTTCCGGATAAAGGACCGGAACTAAGAACTTTAGTAGCCGGCGCTGCCGCTCATCGATGCAGCCATCCACCACGTATCCGTCTTTCAGGTTGACCGCTCCCCCGAACTTCCCATGGTAGAACTCATCCTTCCGGCTTGCCATTCCTAGCCCTCCTACGCGGAAACTATAGGCTGTTCTCCACACGTCTTCCGTCCACAGATGTGGAACGGCTCTCAGAGTGTTGTTAAACTCATTGGACAGCTTGCCCAAGAGTTCTCTCGCTATGGACTCTTCTTTGAAGCCCCAGGGTTTATCCACAAACCCTTGGCAATCCATGGAGGTTAAATCTTCCATGAGTTGGGACTTGGATGGTTTAGTGGAGGGAACAACCGGAACTACCTTCCGGAGCTTCACCTACGCTGGTGGTATACTAGCCTGTTCGCCTCTACTCCTCCTAAGTTGCGGCATGGACACGGATTAGTGTGCTCGGGACCCTTTCCGATACTCCCTCGCTATCTCTCCTAGCTGCACACCTTGTTCTCGCTTTCGCTCCCCGATCTCAACTAGTAATTAAAGCTCGAACGCTCAAAGACCATAAGTTTCGCAATGAACACTAGCACAAAAGACTGTCATGGGAAACTAATCGACAGGCACAGAGGCAAACACAGAGCACAGACAGCGCTGGGCAAACGAAAATGGGAAAGAGTTTGATCTAGGTAGCTCTAGTTCTTTTATAGCCGTTGGACTCCCTGCCACCTCATCTTGACTCATTCCGGATCCGGTTCGTCTAAGGTATCCGGTCCATCCCTGTCCGGTCAGACATCCGCTCCTATCTATTCACTCTCTGGAACCTAGATTGAGTAGATCTTTCCACTATCTCATTTTCCGCTTCTTATTCAGATCTAGATGGTTCCTTGGCTAATTTCGGATACCTATATGTATTTTCCAGTTAGCCTGACTAGGTAAACCAAAAAAATCAAAAATTGCACGTTGTGAAACAATGCATTCCAAGGAGGGGTATGCCATCAGCGACTATCTAGATGCAAGGCAAAAGCAGGTCCTAGAGTTCCTGATCCCGATCTTGTATTCGGAAAAGCCTACCTAGATTACGGTTAGGGTAGCCAATACCATTTTCGGTGCCATGGAGGGTAGACCGATCAATTGGGGCAAAGTGATTAGAGCAGTATTCTCCAAACTTGCTACGAATGTAGGAAAGGCAAAGACCAGCTCGATTGGTCCTTACTTGTTTCATCTCTACCATCATGTGGAACTTTTGAGTGACGCAGAAATGGTAGAGTAGACCACCGGATCTACCATCCTACATTACGGCCTCACGGATGAAGTGGAGGCAGAGTAGTTGGCATTCGATGAAGAGGAAGAGCTAGAAAAAGAGGAGCAGCTCTTGGATTGAAGACGGAGGAAATCCACTGATCCGGCTTCGCGAGGAAAGCTCCCGACTCAAGAAAAAGATCTGGAGGAGCCAGAGGAAGGCATTTTCGGGTTCTTCAAAATCGGATTCAACTAGGTCTTGCAAGCGTAGGAGTGTCATGAGAACCTCACCGATATTCTCAGGAGGATCAACAAGGAGTTGAATGTCGAGCTAGAGGATATACTTGACGTTGTGAAGAAACTTCCAAATCCAAAAGCGCTAGGGAGGAAGGAGAAGCAAATTGAAAATCTGGAGAAGGAGAAGACAGACCTTCACGCTAGATTAAGTTGGGCACAAGGGGAGCTAGTGACAACAAAGTAGAGGGAGAAGGAAGCTCTGCAGCTAATCAAGAACCTGTTCGGTCTAGTGGATAGACTTGCAGATCTTGTTGTGAAGGCCACTCTCGTCCAAAACCAGCTTGTAGAGGAAGGACATCTCACCGAATCCAAGGTGATTCGGATCCTGGTGGACTTCTCATCGCAAATGGATTCCATGTTGAAGGAGATGCACCAACTATTGGGGCGGATTGATTCAGACCGTGTCATGGATTTCTCCCACTTTTTGAAAATCCACTTCGACACGGAGACTCTAGTGAAATTATTAGCATCGATGCCACTACCAGAAAGACTAGAAGTCCCTAAGGAGACTCTCCAGCATTCAATAGAGCCATTCTCAACTCAGTTGGAGAAGACCATCCGAGGGAGTGTAAAGAGAGTGCAAGAGCCAACCAAGCAGCTGGATGCAACACATGAGTTAGCTCCATTGGAAGTTACGATCTTGCCATCGATTCCAACAATCCTTCTTTCGGAGAAGGAGACCGTTCAGACACCTAGGTTGCTTACCCAAAGTGACTTGGCGGACCGGATTGGAGGATTGATGAATCTCGCCTGCACTCATCCGGAAAGCTTTGAGCACATGCTGCAGTTGCAACCAAGGAAGGAAAGGACCCCCATCGTTTTGGATGACACCTCTCTAGGAGAAGAAGACGAGAGGAAGGTCACTCAAATTGAGAAATCTAAGGAGGAGTACCAAACCGGATCGGAAGAAGAATAAGAGGAGGAGGACATGGAAGAAGAAGACTTGCCTCCGGAAATCCGGAAGATCCAAACTCGGGCAATGTTGAGGACGACTACAGTGAAGGCAACTCCAAAAGCGACTCTGAGGGCATCCATCTAGGCACCAGAAAATCAAGGTGGGAGTAGTCAAAAGAAGGTGCGAAACGCGAAGTAGTTAGGATTTTAGTTAGTTAGGATTTGAATTTTGAATTTGATCCGAGTTTCTAGGTGCAGGCCTGGGTTCTGGATTTGTAGGATCTGACTTTTCCAAGTTTCTCAGGAAGTTTGTAAGTGATCACCTGGATTTCCGGGTGGCTTTTTGATTTTGGTTGGGTTGGGTTTTTAAGTGAGGTGCAGGTTCGTTGCCTCTCATTCCATCCTAGCGCTTGTAGTTGTTATCTTGTCATCCTTTCTTTAATCTGAGCCACCAAGTGGACATTCAGGAATTGATCTGTCGTATATCCAGCTTTCTTGTATTTGTTTGTGAGAGCATTGAAGTATAAGAGATAAGAGGAGGAAAGGAGGAATTCGGATCTGAGGTGACTAGATTTGATTTGAGAGAGAACGTTTGTGATGTAGTTTAGACTTGTGAATACAATATTGCGCACAGTGCCTTTGAAACACTGGAACGGAAATCCGGCAAGGAGTGGCATAGGTGCAAGTCTGGAATACTAGGGAGGGTTCCGTGCAGAGATAAGCAACCACCAGTGGAAAAATCCTCGTCCTATTCTCCCCGGAAGGTCTGCCAAACCCTAGGATTAGTCTAGTGAACGACTAACAATCCCCCATCGGTTCCGGTTTTTGTTGATTTGTCATTGTAGTGGAAAAGACTTGTTATGGCTCTGAGTGACCTGCCTTCTGGATTGGCCATCCGGGAAGTTGTGAGAGTGTTTCTTGGTCTTATCTAATGTAGCATTTGGTCTAAGTGTGTTTTGTGTAGTTTAGAGAGAGAAGAGAGTGTGAAGAATACGAGTGGTGAGTCCCTACCCCTCTACAAGATCAAAGGCAGACCTTCTGAGGGTAAAACAAAGGCATCAAAAACCAATGTGTATGTGAAAAGAGACGGATCTGGATTTCGGAAAGGAGAGGATCCGGACTAGATTCCAAAAACATAGTGATCCGGAAAAGAGAGGAAAGAGGTAAAGTGAGAGTTGAACCTAGTAATACGGATAATCTTGACTTGCAACAACACTCTAGAATCCCTTGGGCCAATATTTCAAGTCATTTTACGACGTTTTGGTGTTGTAATGGTACTTACGCTCCACTGTGCGTATGACACATTTCAAAAATAATTCAATCGTCATAATCAAAATCCATCTAACTACGTGGCAGGAATTCCAAACAAACTTTAAATTGTAAGATGAGACCTCATTCACGTGGAAACTCACTCGGATAGTTAGATGGAAATTTCATTAGTATGGAAAGGAAGATGGTCACTAGATTCTTGGAAGTCGGAACCTCCAAATTCATTCTCTTACATTGATGTTGGATTTGCTATTTAGGGTGAAGGGAGAACTATAAGTGTTGATCACTTGTGAAAGATTCAAGTGCGAACTAATTCAAGGGGGTCCTATTGTGGCTCACCAGACAATAGTCGGATCCGACGCCTTATAGGGGTGAACCAACTAGACCCCCAAGATTTTAATGCGAGCAAGGAACTCCAAAACAAATTCGGCTCACTCGTGATCGACCTCAAATGAAATTTTACTATGTCTACACGCTCATGCTAGTCTACATGCTATCATTGAAGACCAAAAAACTCTCAATGCATGTTGCCAAGAGCACCAGCCGCCCAAAAGTTGAGCTAAATTTTATATTGATCAAAAAGTTTTGATGAAGACATGCTTTGGTGAGTAGAAGCTTCGGTCAACAAAAGCTTCAATGAGCTCACGGTTAGGGATAGAAGTTTCCAGTTTCCATGAGCACAAGGATCAATGAGAAGAAGGATCATTCAATAGAAGGTGAGGAAGAAAAATCGATTAGCACCCTCCTGATGACCTCAAAAATAGGCTAGTACTGTCAGGATTGTTTACAAACTGTAAGTGCACAAGGATTTTGACATATTTAGTGAGACATTAAGACCAGAAGAATGGTGGAACTTTCAATTTCACAAATAGATGGCAAGTGTGTTACTTTGAAATTCAAAATAAAAGAAGTCGCTCTCACTCTCACGACTAGGCGTCAATCCAAGCAATTGTTAGTCTTCAGTCATCAAATCCCAAACAACATCCAAAGAGCATGCACATGGATTTCTATAATTCCAACTTCAAAATTCTAGATCTCACCTACTATGGTGGAGGAGGTATTGTCTCCCTTCGACATGCTTCCATTTTGTTTGCTTCGTCTCTCAAACAACTCCGAGAATTGTGAGTTATCCTTCCCTCCTTTACTCGATAATCACAATGAATTCAAAACAGAGCGCACGCAACTATACTCAGGGAACACTGTTCCTACCAGGAAGATGGCCTTGGGAATGATGAGAAAGTTGGGAAGTTGACGATGGAGGGGATCAAGTATGCCATAGAATTTGCCACTCGGGAAGATAAGTGCTGACATACTTTCCGCTAACCGCTAGTCAAAGCGGTAGTTCGACATGCAAGGAATGCAGCGATTGCCTGTCCATTACTAAATTTAGAATGCTCGGCACAAATGTGAGGGATCAAAAGATTCAGAACTAGCAGTTGATTTTAGTATCTGATGATTTTTTGTTTTAACAATATCATTGAAATTTTTTGTCGTTTTAATTTCCTCTTCGAAATGAAGGCCTCATGAAGCAACGCAATTGGCAAGTCGAATGTTATTTGAGCATTAAAGTGAAATTTCATTTTCTAAGAGAAACAAAACCAATTCCAACTAAGACAGGAGGGAATACGCCAAAATAAAAGACAACTGATGGGGAGAGGGACAAAGGCTTGGAATCTTTGGAAAAGCACCCCATTCATGGTTTTATCCAATTCCTATGCATCTGTTTGTGAGTAAAACATAGGTTCTCATGCACATAGTAATGGTTGCTTCAGTTACATACATTTTGTCGTTTGCGTTACCAATCATAAGATGATAGCCTCTAACCTCTATCTGCAACGTCACAATATAGATGGCTATGACAGAATTTTGGAATTTTGAATTCATATTTGCAATTACATGCCCCAAATTATCTAGGAACGGTGTATAATGCAAAATAAGTAAGGTAAATAATAGGGACCTTAATGTATATTTGCAGCCCTAGAATGACATAGAGTGGCCAAGTGATGGTCTTGTTCACACCAACCCTTCCTAAGCTCAAATGAAACTTTATGTATTAAAACTTTGGGACAAGAAGAAATTGAACAACAATCAAAAAATACATTGAGCCATTCTGGGTTTTTTAAAGCAAAATTTCATAATGAATTACTGATGCCTCTAAAAATAGTTAAAGACACTTATATTTCATTCAAAGGCATTTGTAACATGGGTTGCAATACTACTACAAAGGTCCCTAAAAATGCAAGTGATCATTTTTTGTGATAGCACATATAGTTTGGACTTGAGATTTTAGGATAATTTTTAATTGTCCATATGTACCTAGATTCCTCAGAATGAGAAAACTTCCATAATTGTATTTTGAGATTAATGATGCCTACAACTAGTTGTAAAATGCATTGAGTATAGAAGACATCATGTACTATACATGAATTATTCCACTCATAGTTAAGACGTCCAATATTCCATGTAAAGAGTGCATGAATTGACTTATGTAATACTTCAAAGAATTACGTGTAGAAGGAGCTCTAAAATAATCCCTTATGAAAGTCGATAAATCATATGTTGGATTAACCACTCTAGGATTTTGAGTTCCTTTACATACATTTTTAAAAATTTTAAATTTTTTATGTATCTAATAATGAGATTGACCTTTCTTTTACTTGGGGATTTATAATATTATTTATTTTTAGGATTAAAATTTCTAACAATGTCTTAGAGTTTATAGTCTTCTATACCAAATATATCCTACTTTTCCTCATGTACTATAGTAGAAAATATGCCTTTTTCTAAGTTTGGCTCATTTGTATACAATGAGCATTTTGGGAATTTGAATAGAAGAACACATAGATAGTCAAGACCTATAAAACAATATAACCACAATGAATAACACTTGCATTATTATGAAAAAAAAATCGAAAACTATATTTTGGCCTAAGAGGGTTCATTTGAGGGCTTGCTCTTATGTTGCAATTCCAATTCCCTTTATGTTCCTCAAATACAAGAAAGAGTTTACAAAATGGTACACTTAGAGGATATGTAAAGAGAGGCAAGGTTGTATTTATGCTACCCTCTACCAAAAACTTTGTTTGTTTCAAGTCATACTTCCAACAATGGCATACTCACTGTGGAACGATGGCATATATGAAACTAGATTAGTACAATACAAAAAGCTCAATTTCATGAAAGGTAATGCCTGCAAAGTAATCATGTATGGACTCTTTAAATATGGGCGCATGAACTCCTAAAGGCCTACAATGATTTGAAACTACATAACAACTTTTACAAGAAAAAGGGAGTACAAAATGACATGAAGAGTTGAAGTGCTTTGAAACACATTTTGTGTTTGTAGAGGAACTTACATGAAATGTAATGATAATGAACAAATTGAAGAAAAAGAATGATTTAGCTAGGTTCTTACAGTAGTGGCGACCTCCTATTGTCCTTCATTTTGTCTGCCTATTGTATCCTCGGACATCTCTTGCAGTATCTCCAAGTCGTTTGCTCCAACAGTTTCCTCTCCACTCCCATTTCCAGTAACAAAGCAAAGTGCTTTGCGAAGGTCGCCCAATGTGGACTAACTTGTTTTTGACATGACTTTCTTCCCTCGAGTCATTCTAGATCTCTGCAATTCCTTACAAGACAAGAAATACAAAAACCTACGCCTACTCTTCTTCCTTCTCGATAACGTACTAGGAATGGCTATGCCCAAGTTCTCTACAAGCATGAGAAAGATGACTATATGGAAGCTAGCATTGTGAACTCCAAGGAGCACTTGGAACTGGATGTATGCAATGGCTCTACCTTGCAAAAATGGCTTATACTTAAAAAGTTCAAAGGAATGTTGTAGAAGCAGACAATGTGAAATTGAATGCTATAGTGATGGCAGAGGCTTGTATTGGAAGTGACAAAGTGTTATGTCAAAGCTGTCTTTGTGCATCGTAAATAGTAATAATTGAAGGCAAGTGGATTTGTATGAAAATCTGACACATTCCATGAACTTTAATGACGTCCAAGGGGCGGCCACCATGCATTTATGAATTTGCTAAAGAAGGTTGCTCTAAAAGTTGTAGAAGGTGGCAGCGGATAGGGATGGAATGGTCAGACTTTGTAGCAGATGATAGTTGGTGTTAAAAAGGTTAGAATGGCTTGGGTGTCAGTGTTTAATGGATGTAGATGGTAGCTTGTGACAGTAATTCAGTACTTGTCAATTGAAGTGCATGTCAATAGATACTTAGAGTAGATGGCGGCACATGATGGTACTATAATAAAAGTAGATGGTTGTGGAGTGCTTGTCAAAAATAGATTTAGAAGATCTACTTTTGAAGAAGTCCCTAAATGCTGAGTCAAGTACAAGTACTATTTCATAGTCTTCTACAAGTAACAGTGATGAAGCATTTCAGCTCTTTCAAATTCTACTCGTCCCCATCCCATGCTTAGGATCATCGGTCTTCATATTCATTATTGTATGCGTGATTTCTCAAAATGGCTTGCATTCAAGTAGACGGTCATGAGGTACCTCTTATGTTTCCGATCGAAGATGGAGGACGTGCTAGAGTTTTCAGTCACCTTCTCCACATCCGATTTAGATTTGTAGAATCCTCCATCTATATTGAAGAAGAAAAGATGTTAGAGTCAAGCAAGGTGAAAGAATTTGTCCTTGTTGTGAAATCTACAGAAGATGAAGGACATTGCTGGTACCTTTCCCTCGGGAATTGTAGAGCATATGGACTCCCTCTTTCCATGCTAAGTTCCTCTATTGAGATTTGGAGTCGCCATTCAGATAATTCTATAGTAGATATGCCGTATGGAGTATACGCTGTTCCACCTAGTGCAAGTCCTTAAGTTTCTCCGGTTCTTCTAAAGCCTTCATTACTTTACGCTGTCAAGGTAGAGAAATTAGATCCAATCATTGAACTATCCAGTGAATCAGAAGAAGAGTCTCCTGAGTTGACCCTCAAAAATCCAGGATGTTCTATTGGAACTACGCCAAGTAAGAAGGCTCTATTGAAGTCTACATCTGGGAGTCCATCAAATCGTCAATTGCAATCTTCATTGTCTCGTCCTCTATTGCATCCATACTCAACTAGTAGAGTAAGTATAATGGACTCTTTGAAGAGACTAGACAACATGCATCGATCTCGAAATGAATTGTCTACAATGGATCTCATTGTCATGAAGCACCAGTGTGTTGCATTTCTTCCAGCAGTATTTGATGGAGATATCATTTTTGAAATACCACCATGCCGCTCGACTTCATCTTCATCAGTGGCGCGGAGCTTAGAAGGAATGGACAAGCGCTATGGTGGACACCCGTGGTGCAGGTTCATCACCACAAACATCAACAACTCAGACAACCTCAAGTTCCATAAGTCCCATTGTGCTGGCCATCTTGCTTGTGTGAATCCAAACTATGATTATTTGAACAAAGCTTTGCAGAAAAATGAAACAGAGTGAGTGGCTTCACACCCATTCCTTTTGCAGTTGGGGATGGACCTCCCAAATACTATATCCTAGTCTACAAAGTGTGTAGGAAACCACCTTCGTGTCGTAGACCCTGCAATGCTAGGATATACTATTCTTTCAGTGATAATCCAGAAATGAGTAGGGTTGCTATTCACTTCGGAGAGCACAACCACCTAGTTGTGAAGGGCATATACAAAGATTCTATGGAGGAAATCTATGGGCCCATTGAAGAGCAAGTGGTGAGAATACCAATGGCTACAAACTCCGCGATTGCTCTCTCTGCTAGTAAAGAGTTCTTAACAAACTATCTATTTCACAACGGAGATGGAGAGAAGAAGATATTGAAGAGGGAGGAAATGGAGGAGGTTATGGACCGCTTCCAATATCTAAGTAGTCCAAGTATATGGAATGTGATCTCCTCTTTCGCGCAAACAATCAAAGAGGGGTCATTGACAACATTATGACCATGAAGAAGGAGTCAAAGTTTGAATTCATACACAAAAATGTCTTCCCAGGCCAAGGGAAGGAGAAGGTTTATATCTTCAAAATACTCACCAAAGGACCTAGAAGTGGAGTGGACCTTGTAAGGTGCATGCAACTTAGAGGTAATCTACAGAATGCATGATTGATGTTTGACCACATGCAGCGCGTAAAGGAGTGGACGACAATGGCCTACCACATGTATGATGCCAAGTACAAAAAGGTGATGACTATTGCAATATGCGATATGCAGTCCGAAGATACCAAGGTGCAAGTACAATTTTGGAGGAGCTTAAACACTATCATGGAGAGACATGGAGTGGCTAACCCAAACTTTAAAGGATTCATCGCAGACAGTGCTATGGCCAATTGGAATGCGGTCTGTATTGTCTATGGCACCGGATCTGCCAATGAGGAAATGGAGAATTGTGAGAGGATCTGTTTGCTGCATTGGAGTAGTTCTCTTTATAAACACAACCAAAAGTATATATCAAACAAGCATTCCAGTAGCAACATATTTCTCTATGTAAGCAATACAAAGATTCCAAATATATGGATCAGGCAAAGACACGTTACCTTGCAATTCAGTCATAGTGGCTATCGTTCGGAGTTGCAGATGAAGAAGCACTTCATCATTTAGATCATTGGTTGGCATTTTGGCATTTTCGGTATCAGCAATGGGAAGGCTTCATGGACATGGTAAGTGAAGTAGTTATTTGTAAGCATCAGAGGATTTCAATTTTTGAAGGTGTCTTTCTATGATGTAAAGCTAAATCTACTATACTACATGTAATTTTTTTGTCTTTTCCAATGATGTAGAGTAAAGAAAAATGTTCATTTCTTATTTATAATTCTATGAGTTATTTTTACAAGGTACCCAAAATAAGGGGTCTATAAAACAATGAAGAAACATATGTCAGGCCCGATGGATCTATTTGTGGTGTTTATGAAACCTCCTATTTAGGATACTGTGAGCCCCTATTTCGTCACTGGGGACTCACTTATCTTATTTTTAATTTTTTTGTGAAAATAAGTGTGGAAAATAGGACAAAAAACCCAAAAAAGAGTGTAAAACCAAAATAGGTGTGTTACATGCCAATATAGTATTTGGTCATATTTTGAGAGTTTTTACTAATTAGATTCAAATTTTACTTGTAAATAGATTAGAACCTAACCAATCTTCGTAATTACGAGTTATGAGCATACTAGGCTCAAAATCCCACATAGAAAAGACATCGCTTGGCTAATATTGGTTGAGGGAACCTTGGTGAGGCACATAGGTCAGTTCCCAGAGATAGGTTCCAGTTTCCCCATTTCATCGACGAAATAGCAGAACCCCAATTATTGGCTTGCAGATGTTAAAAATACCAAGATGGGACCGTGGAGGAATCTTTGGTCCAAGGAAGGTGACTTAGAGTTAAAACCATGCCCGGGAAACAACGGCGAAGTCGGTTTGCCAAGATTCCCACCGGTGTGGAAGATTCCCTGGCTATCAATAATTAAATAAGGAGGTGGATTTTGTTCCCCTAGGCCGATGAGTAGAGTAAAAATATGAGCCTACACATGTGTTGTGGGATTCCATGGGAGGTTCCACAAAAAGTTTCGGAATTTTCTGATAGTCAGAAGATGCCTTTCCGAACGGTCAACTACCCAAACCTACGATGAGAAATTCCTAAAAATTCTCCAGGTGGTGGTAAAATCTCACTAAAAATTAGAATAGCTTTTTTATGTTAATAAGACGCTTCAACAAGTTTCAAGACATTCCGATAGTCAGAAGAACCCAAATTTGCAAGATTCCTCAACAATTGACAAAATTTAAAGATTACGGTGGAGTTGACCAGTGGATCGGGAACATACAAGAGCGGAATGGGGTCAAAGATAGGTCTTTTCTTACTCCCCCACGCCTAATTAAGAGCCTAGGCTATTTACTTTTTTCAAAAAAATCAAACTCCAAAAGTTGGGTTTTTAACCCTTTGGGGTGTTAAGTTGGCATTAGGTTTCATTGAAATTTTGAAGTTAGAAAAAGGGGCGGGGGGTTCTCTTAGACTAAAAATGGCCTTATGAAACCAATGGCGCAATCCGTTTGTGATTTGGAGTTAATCTCCAAAAGTTAGAAAATGGACTAGCGTAGAAAGTCAAAATTGGTAAATTAGGGTGAAAATCCTAATTGATAAGATTACCATGTTGAAATGAGAGGAGGTGGGTGCCCTTGAAAGAGTATATAAGGGCACTTATTCTTCTCTCAAATCACCCCTTCTAGCCATTATTTTGGCTTTGTAAACACGTTGGTTCATTAAACGTGGACTTTTGGCCATTTTTGAGCCAAAGTTGTAATCGTGGTGTTTTTGGAGCATTTCAAGATCCTTTTGTTGCTATTTTGTAAGCTTTGAAGGACTTTGGGGTCCCTTCAAGTCTTATTTGTTGTTCTTGTACTGGTTTTTCAAAGTTCTTGGTAGAAATTTGGTAGTATTTTGTTGTACTAACTTTTGTTTTGATATATTCATTGTTCCTCCAAGTCCTTGTTAGAACTTGAGTATTTGGCACTAATTCTAGAGGATTCTTCCCTTATGACTGGCGATGCCACTTAGGGAAAACCTCTAGCTTGTTATGTTTGTGATTTTGTACTAATTTTTTGTACTAACACTCTTAATTCATCCTTTAATCTTTCTTTCGTCAAAATCTTTGTGTGTTATTTTTCGTGCTTACCATAACATGGCGAAGCTTTGACTTTGGTTTTTAGAATTGGATAGAAATTTAGTAGGCTTTGGAGGAACACGGCGAAGCTTTGACTTTGATTTTTAGAATTTGATAGGAGTTTAGTGGGTTGGGGGAACACAACAAAGCTATAGTCCTTCATACTTAGAATTTTAGAAACATTACAAAACACAGCAAAGCTTTGAACCTTCTTAAGCTGTTTGACCTTGTTGGTGGAAGTTTAACTAAGTTGGCCATTTCTTTGTGTTAATGTTTATTTAAAACCAAGACCAAGAGTAAAGAGAAGTAGTGACAGTATAGAATTGAGTTTAGAATCATAAATTAGAGTTTGAGAGGTTTCCAAAAACATAAGATATGAAAAAATCCGAGTTGAAATGAGTGAGTTATGAGCGGATGAAGTTTAGTATTCAAATTGGATGAAAAAGTGTTAAACTCATCCAAACAGAGCAAAAGAGTAAGATTAGAAGGTAGGAAAAAACTAGAGTTTAAATCTTTAATCAAAAGTAGATTTGAGATTATCATCTAAGAATAGTGAGCGGATGAAGTTTTTAATCACCGATTAGCGGTTAAACTTCATCCATGCATAACTTTTGCTAGGAAGGTCCAATGTGCAAGTGCTTTATGAATTTGGAAAGATGATTTTAGACTTTAGAAAGAAAAAATACAAAAAATCTAAAAATAGTAATCTGTCAAAAGTCAGACCGAGAGCAAGAATACATAAAAGTAGAATTAGGGAGAAGAAATTAGAGATAGAAGCATCAATTAGCATCGAAGAGTGTAGAAATTAGTAACTTCTAACTCACCACTCTTTCTCTCATTAGCCTACAAACTACAATAGGGAAAAGTAGAGAAAAAGCTCCATAAAAACATCGCATTCCATTCCTGCAAACTTTCAAAACTCTTCACCCACACAAATTCCCCAACTCCAACATGCACGTACAGAATGAAGAAGAGACAAAGTAGCAAAGAGGTTTAGAAGAAGAGAGATTAGAGAAGACATCAAGAGAATCTAAATAGCCAATAGCATAGCAGCAAGAGACTATTGACTTTAAGGATACTATTCAAGCAGATCGTAAAGTAGTGGATAGGAATTTATGGAATATACAAATCAACAAATTAGAAAATCTAAATAGAAAGAAAAGGAAGAAGTAGGAGAGGAAAGAAAAGAAGAAGTCTCATCAACTTCCACTAACTTGTATTCAAATCATCTTTTTAAGTGGTAAGCAAAATTCCAAAAAAAACTCCAACATAACAATTGATGGGGAGTTAGAAGGAGTTTATGACCACCTCCTAGATGAGGCAAATTTTGAGGTAAGACACTAATCACTTTAACTTTCATTTCAATTTCTTTGATTAGCTATTTTAACGCTCAACCGAATGATAAGTACAAGTTAGAGAGTCAAGAATAGGTCTTTTTCAAAATACAGATAGAAAATATGATAGATCTTTCTTAGAGGTTTCCAAAAATATCTTACACTTAGAAATCGGAGTCAAATTGAAAAAGATATTAGTAGATAAAGTTTAGGAGTCATAGCGGATGAAAATTAGTCAATTTCATCCCAAAGGAACAAGAATGGAAACTTAGATGGTGTCAGAAATCTCAAAGTCAAAGGTGAAACTTAAAGGAAATTTCAAATTGTAAATTAGTAGGAAATTGCAGATGAAGTTTGAAAACACAGATTAATAATCAAACTTCATCCACTCATAACTTTCACTAGGGAAGTCCAAAACAAAAGTTCTTTAGCAATATGGATAGGTAAAACTAGTATATACAAGTAATAAAACTCAAAAGTCTAAAAATAGTAAATTGACAATAGAAGTTTCACACTTTGAAAACAAAGTAGAAAGTGAATTAGAATCTTTTGAAGACAACCAAGTAGGACCCTTAGAGTTAGTTTCAGATAGTAGAAACTTAGAGGAATCCAGAAGCACTTTGAACTCTAGAAAATACTTAAAACTCCAATAATTATAGAAGGATGAAGTTTGGAATAAAGAATGGATGAAGTCACTCAAAGATCATCCATTGAACTTTAGACTTGGAACTTGAGTAGAAACTAGTAGTATAAAGCTAGAGTACAAAATTCGTAATCAATCAAAATAAGGAAAGTGTCAAAAAGAGTGGATGAAGTTTAGATAGCCTCATAAAGCCCCTAACTTCATCTAGTCATAACTCCTTGTAGGAATCTCCGATTCTTGCAAGTCTTATGTTTTCAGAAATGCCGTGATTTGAACTACAACTTAGGAGAGCTAAATTTAGATTGTAAAAATTTTTAATAGAAAACTATATCGGATGAAAAACTTTATGTTGGTTAGAACTAATCTTTATCTTTACAATTAGGTTCGTTTCTAGTGATTTCTTTGAACTTAGGCATTTAGAAAAGAATCCATTGCTTGGAAGGCTCAGTGGACAATGCTTAAACACCCGTTAGTAAATAAAATTAAGACAAAACAAAAAGAACCTGTTGTGGAAGTTGTTTACCATGGGTGGGTAAATAAACACTCACAACACATCATACAATCCTCCAAGGTTGAGCTACTCCTTATGTCCTACACCTTACATCCCATGCCTTATGTCCTACATCTCACACTTAATTTCATGGTAATCACCTAATTTAAATCTAAGGCCCTAACCAAGTTGTGGGGATTTCACCCCTACCTTATCTACTTTCACTCCTTTCTTTCAAGTTGTCTTCCCCCTTGTAATTTTTCCTCATTCTTCCGGCCTTCCGCCATCTTCCCTTTGTTTGTCTTCTTCTCCTTGTGCCAGTCGTAGGAGATGGGACATTGGACTCCCCACTCTAATTGGTGTTTTAGTGCAAGGTTGCACCCCTCTCTCTCTTCCTTCTTTTAAGAATCCTTAAGTTGTATGCACAGTGGAGTGTAAGTACCCTTACAACACCAAAACGTCGTAAAATGACTCGGAAATATCGTCCCAGGGGATTCCTGGGGAATTTCTAGGAATTTCCTATTGCTAGTTTGGGTAGTTAACCTTCCAAAAAGGCATTTTCTGACTATCAAAAAATTCCAAAACTTTTTGTGGAACCTCCCATGGGATTCCACAATACATGTGTAGACTCATATTTTTACTCTACACATCGTCCTAAGGGGGACAAAATCCACCTTCTTGTTTAATTATCGGCGGCCAAGGAATCTTCCACGCTGGAGGGAATCTTGGAGATCCAACTTTGCCGTTGGTTTCCGGGCATGGTTTTAACTCTAAATCACCCTCCTTGGACCTGAGATTCCTCCACGGTCTTGTTTTGGTATTTTCAACATCTGCAAGCCTACAATTAGGGTTCTGCTATTTCATCGATGAAATGGGAAAACTAGAACCTATCTCTAGGAATTGACTCGTATGCCTTACCAGGGTTCCCTCAACCAATTATAACCTAGAGATGTCCTTTTTATGTGGGGTTTCGAGCCTGATACACCCATCACTTGCAATTGACCAATTTGCCACGATTGGTTAGGTTCTAACCTATTTACAACTCGTGGTTGGGTTATTCTAGCTATAATATTCTAAATATAAACCAAATACTATATTGGAATGTGACATTTCTATTTTGGTTCTATACTCTTTTGGAGGCTTTTTGTATATAAAATTGCATTAAAAATAACAAATTACGAAAAAAGAAAAGAGTAAGTCGCTAGTGACGAATTAGGAGCTCACATAGTACAATGTACATTTGTAAGAAATAGATGACAAGAATTCATCACAATATCTACCATCATTTGTATAGAGTCCATTCCAGACTCATGTCACGAGACAAAAACTTGGAATGCATTGAGTTAGTATAAAATAGAACTATTCTAGTATTGAAATTTTCATTTTTTTGGTTAGGCAAATGGAAGCGGAATCCGCTTAGCTTAATTATTGTAGTTAGGCTAAAGAGAGTTAAGAGACAAACCAAGTAGTCTGTAACCTAATCAAAGTCAAATCCAAAATGGATCCGAAATGGACTTGGAATCCAGAATGGATCTATAGTCGAATCCGGAATTGATCCAGATTTGACCCAAGAAACAGTGAAGAGGAAGATTCACCTCCAGTGATCTAGAAGATCCAAATCTGCGCAACAATGAAGACAACTCCAATAAAGGCGACTCCAAAGGCAGCCAACAAGGCACCATCAAGTCAAGGCGGGAGCAATTAGAAGAAGGCGCGAAAGGCGAAGTAATTAGGGTGATAGTAAGTTAGGATTTGAATTTTGAAACTGAACCGGGTTTCTAGGTGTGGACCTAGGTTCTGGATTTGTAGGATCTAACTTTCCAGGTTTCTCAAGAGGTTTGTGATTGGTCGCCTAGATTTCTAGGTGGCTTTTTGGCTTTAGGTTTTTGAGTTTTTAAGGGAGGGGTAGGTTTGTTGCCCTCTCATTCCATCCTAGCACTTATAGTTGGTATGTTGTCATCCTTTCTTTAATCTGAGCCACCAAGTGGACATTCAAGAATTGATTTGTCGTATATCCAGCTTTGTTGTATTTGCTTGTGAGACCATTGAAGTGTAAGAAGGAGAGAGGAAAAGAGGAATTCTTATATGACATGACTGGATCTAATTTGGAGGGAATGTTTGTGACGTAGTTTAGGCTTGTGAATACGATCTTATGCACAGTGCCTTTAAAATACTGGAACGGAAATCCGACAAGGAGTGGTGTGGGTGCGAGTCCGGAATATCAAAGAGGGTTCCGTGCAGAGATAAGCAACCGCCAACAAAAAAATCCCCATCCTACTCTCCGGAAGGTCTACCAAACCCTAGGATCAATCTAGTGAACGACTAACAATCTCCCATCAATTCTAGTTTCTATTGATTTGTCGTTGTAGTGGAAAGGACTTGTTACGGTTGTAAGTGATCTGCCTTCTGGATTGGCCATCCAGGAAGTTGTGAGAGTGTTTCTTGGTCTGATCTAGTGCAACATTTGGTCTAAGTATGTTTTATGTAGTTAGTAGAGATAAGAGAGTGCGAGGAATACGAGTGGTGAGTCCCTATCCCTCTATAAGATCAAAAGTGGACCCTCTAAGGGTAAAACAAAGGCATCAAAAACCAATGTGTATGTGAGAAGAGACAAATCCAGATTCCAGAAAGGAGTGGATCCGGATTGGATTCACTCCGTCTCACGACAACTCACATGTCATGTTTTATCTCAATGGTGACGATGTGGCTTTGGTTGCATTTATCAACAACAAACCAAAGGTTTAGGTGGTGCATTCCCCTAATTCAAAATGGGCTCATAGCAACTACCCAATTGCAAATGAAGACATGATTTGCAAGCATTCTATTAAGGTTTTCAAGATGTTCCATCCAAATGTAGAAGATGGGCCCATAGTTAGGGAAGCAAGAACTCAACATGATGTCGATAAAGATAACATCTATCACAAGGGTTATCTTCATTACATGAACGGTATTTTATTGCAGAACTTCCAATTCTCATTGATGGTGACGTAGAAACAATGGATCTTCAATCTACTAAAAAAGAGCTTGTGGTCCCTAAGGAGAGAGATCACAAAATATGTGGGATAGTTGTGCATAATCCTCATGTTCTTTTTAAAGACCTACTTATACTAGTAGATGAATATAATTTACATGATCATTTGGTAGTTGATGTTCAAGCCATTTGAGGAAAGTATAACCAGAGTATAATGACATGGTGGCAACTGGGGGGGCCTACATAGGAAGGCTCAACTATACTAGGTCCTTCCCTTAATTACCTAGTGATAACAATTTGATACAACGCAAGAGATACCTCGAATCGAAGCCCAAGAGAGTTGAAAATTAGTATGGCATTAGTATGGCACATGTTTATCCTTCATATTATATTTCTAAAAATGTCAAATTTAGTCACTATTTTGAAAGGGTGGAAGCAATATCTTCTATTGAAATTTTTCAACAAATCAATGCATTGGATTCATTTGTAATTAAATTAACATAATGTAAAGAAATAGAAAGTTCCTTATCGTTTAGTTTTCTTATTAGAACAATGTCATGGTTGGAATTAGTGTAATTGAACCCTATCTTAGAACCATTATGAATTCAATTTCATATTTTGTTTGGTACATAATTGAAGCCAATAATTTTTAAAGAAAGAAGATATGAGAGTTTTCATTTTGTTCCTTTCTACAGATTCTCAATTAAATTCTAGAACAAAAAATAATTAGAATTCAAAAATCTTACTACAAAAAAATCTGGTGAATTCCTTAAGGACCAAGAAGCCCAGTTGGGGCTTTTTAAGATCTTAGGAACCTCCATTGACTTCATGATTTGGGAATTTGTACATGAAATTTTGAAAATGGATGGTATTCATCATAATCTACTTGTAAAGCTTTCCTCTCGATAAATATTGCAGAAGTTATAAGGTTTTTTCTTATTTCAAAGTAAAATCAGGTAGCCCAAAACATATTCTTTAAAAAATTTACTATGTTTTTAGAAATGAATAGAAAAACACCTACTCAAAAACATTTGAACCTATTCAATTCCAAATAATGAGACAAAAGTTATGAAGAGTTTTCTTTTGCGGATAATTAAAGTAGAAAAGCATACCGGTATAAAGTTGTCCTTTGTTCTCAACTTTGATAAAATAAAAATAAATTATATTAATTGTTTTATAGAACATTCTCACCATTGGAATTAACAATTTTTAATTTTTTGTAAAAGTTATAAGCAAATTAGTGGTTTTTTTTATTTCTTTTTTTTCAATACCACCTTCCACTTAAAATTTTTTTAAAGATTGTATATATGAAAGTTTTTTTGGATAATATTTTCAAGATATGTTTTCAACCCATTTTCCCACATAGTAACTACATGCACAAGGTATAGGACATTGGGGAAGCAACCCATTTTTGACCACTTAAGCAAATACATGTATATGCAAAGGAGTTTTTAATAGTGGGAAATTTTTCCATGTGTAGAAATAGAGTTCACAATATTTCCATAATTTTCAGATTTTTATTTCTCAAAACAAAAGTACTACAAATTTTTAGTTGAAGATTTTGTTCCACCCCATATTGGTCATACATACCTTCTTATTTCTGACTAAGGGCTGGTTGCAAAATCCAACAAGGATTGGTTTCAATATTGAGAGTGTTATAGCCAATGATAATGCACCACAATTGTGGTGGAAACTCTACCAACATTAATCATGTTAATCACCTCTTAATTGAAATTACTACACCTAAAGGTGCCATGATGGGGGAGTGATCAGGAATTGATTACCTCCCCTACATGTATTTTTCTAAATATATTGAAAGATAAAACTTCACCTTCTTGAAGACTAAAGGCTACCCATTCTAAAAATTTTGAACAATGTATTTGAACAAGTTAACCAAACGTTTCTATGGTTGGAATTGTTAAAAAACCTATACTGAATTTTGGAGAGGCCATAAACCTTCCTTTTGGGACCATCTGCATTTTCAAAGTGCACTTTAATCTCTATAAAATTCACTAAAAAAGCGATGCTAAGATGTGAGTCAAGAGTGTACTCAATTTTGGTCACTCAAGAATGTGATCTGGAGCTGCGGGAGGACGGGAGGGACGGGCGGATGAGGTCGGGCAGGGTAGTTAGGAAGGGCCCATTCCCACGGATACACCCCTTTCGCTCGCAGGGGGGGTAATGTCTTGCCTGCATTATACAGCCTAACTAATGCCTTACTAATGGTTGTGCTAAGGCACAGGGCATACTGGTAATCAATGAACGCCACATGAACAATTTGGATCAATCGGTGTAGCAGATAACCCTAGTAACACACGGTGTGCATAATCGAAGTACCCAAATCCAGACGTTTCGGAATAGTCAATATTCCATACCCTGAAGACTGCAGAAAGCAACGGTTGGGTTGCATACAAAACTTAGTCGGATACTTGGATTGTACTATATTGTACAACAGGGAGAACCTCTGATACCTTTCTGGTCACAAACCAACTTCCAAACACGAAAGAGGGGGCAGAACTCACATGGCCACCATCTGTGCAAATCAATCTTCAAAAAAATCATCACAAGATCACAACATGCAACTCTCAGACAGTCTCCATGGCTTGTATCCCTAGTGACTGACTTAAAAAGAACTGAAGTCCTGAGATAAAAAAGTATCCACTTGAGTTGGGAATTGCTTACCCAAAAAATTAGCATGCACAAGAATTTACACAGGATCCTAAGGGATCCCAAAATGTCCATAGAACACTATGGACATGTACCAATGGGGTTGAAAGTGGCCATGCGAATGCCAACGAGAACTATTAAGTGTCAATGCCAGAACTATTAATCATCAGGCGCCCAATCTAAACCAACTGGGCTGTTCATCCTTTTCATGGAGGGGTATAGCCTCATTTATGGTATCACAACATGATAGCATCCAAAAACGAACAATCCTGATGGATGCCAAACACGTATTATGAAAAAGAAATTTGAGAAAAAAAAGGAGGAAAACGACTATGCTACACTGTCCAACCAAAACTATCACCCACCAAACTTACGCACTAGCAGCGACCACAGGAGCAGCAGCAGGTGCTGCCGACGGAGGACTATTGTGTGAGGCCTTGGTCCGAAGCCTCCTCACGATCTTCTGGAAAAATTTCTTCGGCTTGTCCTCCTTAGAGGGTTTCTCCTCCACGGATTCCTTCACAGCTTCCTTCGGCTCCTCGGCAGCTTGGGTAACGTCAACAGAAGCTACTGGTGCCTCCGCGACAGGCGTCGGCACCGCCTCAGGAGTGGAGGAAGTAACATCGGCAGCGACTGGGGCCGGAGTGGCTACTGCAGCAGGCTCGGGTGCAATGGGAGCAGGAGTCTTCATAACAGAACCAATCATTAGTTTCAAAGCAAGTAAAGACATCAAATGAACACGTTGTAATTCAAATAATTTAACGGCGGTAAATAGACAGGAGCGTGGAACGTAACCAATCGAGATCTCACCTCAGTTGCGGCGGGAGTTGGATCACCTACGCTCCCGGCTTCCTTGGTTCCTTCCGGAATAGCAGCAGGTGGTGCATGAGGAGGAACTCCCAATTTCGAATCAGGAATACTTCCACTGAAAGAGTGGCTCTTCGTGAAAAAAGATTTCTTCACTTTGTTGAAGAACCCCTTCCCCTCATTAGCCTTCTCTGTAACCTTTTCAGAGACAGTGGGCTTGGTTTCTGGAGCAGCGGCTGCAGGTGCCTCTGGTGCGGGTGGAGGTGTCTCCTCTGCAACAGGGGCGGGTGGGGGGGCGGGGGTAGGGGCGGGTGCCCCAGCGACTGCCGGAGCCTCCGCAACAGGAGCTGGTTCAACAGGAGCCTCAGTAACAGGCGCAGGGGCCTCCTTGGAGGGTGATTCTTTGCTCTTGTGACTTTTCGTGAAGTCGAAAGCCTTCTTTACCTTCTGGTAAAGAGTAGGGTGTTCTGATTTGGTAGCGGGCGTGTCGATGGCCTTGGACTCAACTGCTGCAACAAAAAAATTGTGAGCAAAAATATTCGGTAAGTAGAATCCAGGTAAACTCACCAACTGAGTACGCGTTACACTGCGCTGGTGCTGAGATTCACTCATAGTTCAAGAAAAAGATAATTACCAGGAGCAGAAACGTCTTCCTTCGATTCAGCAGGAGTCTCGGTTGTCTCCAGCTTGACCTCCTCAGCAGGGACAGCTGGAGATTCCGCGGCAGGAGCAGATGGCTCTGCAAGAGGCTCAGACTTAGCTGCAGGAGCAGCAGCTTCTTCAGTTTTCGCCACCTCCGCGGCTGCAGGACAGAGACAGCAGATTTATATATTAAGATCCATTATTTATAGTACTAAAAGAAAGCACAAGGATCCGTAAATTAGAAGTCATGCAAAGCAAGACTCATTCCAAAACTTTTCACATAGAACATAACTGGTTAAGAATGACCATAAATAAAGGAAAAAACTGAGAAGTATTACTATCTAAAGAAAATGGAACATCCTTAAAAAAAAAAAAGGTTTGAAGAAGACAGGGAAATCAGCGACGGAATGCTTGGCTCACTTGAGAGCCTCGACAACGCTCTGAATGCATCATTTAGAAACGAAATCTACTTTTCTGGCGCGAACCCTCACGATGTAACCCATAGCGCTTCCGGACAAGTTAAAGAAGTATGAGGCTTACGTCCAGGTGCTTCGGCCTTCACTTCCTCGACCTTGGGTGCCTCTGCCGCCGGCGTTGGAGCAGGTGTAGACTCCACGGCTGTTTCCGGTGCGCTTTCAACCTTTTTCTCAACCTCAGGGGTTGTGTCGGTTATCTTCACGTTTGATTCTGCCATTTTGCTCCCGACACTGATAGAGACTTGCTTCGAAAACTTAGCTGTTACGCTTCAGGGACGGTTAAGATGAAAAATCTGCCAGATACATATAGCGAACTGAATGAGAACGCGATCCGGTATTTGACGTCACCAGGAAGTATTCATGCCGACAACTAAATTTCAAGTAGCATACGCACCGACAGAAACAGACAGCAAATATTACCAACTCTCTCAGCCGTGCCTCGAGCTTACGTGTTCGAAACAGGAGAAACACAACCTAAGTGATGACTAAAATGGGACAATCTTAACGTGATAACCTGTCCCATCTTCACCTAGAAGATACGTGCGCTGCCGACTGAAACTCTACCGACAAAGTAGTGTTCGAGAAAATCATGACTCGGACCAAAGTAGTCCGAGTTTAGCACAAAAATATCCTACAGACGAAGGGATAGACAAAGCAGACGTCAACGAACGCCAGATCACAACGGAAGCAGCAAGAGCGGAGAGGAGAGAGTTCAACCTGCGGGGCAACAACTACAGCTAAGCTGAATGAGCGAGGAGAGAGGTGGGAGAAAAGAGAAGCGAGGCAGAGAAGCGAAGACGGGGAAGGGAATCGGGAAACGCGGGAGGACGGGCGCGAAGCTGACGAAGAGACAACGACGACAATGACGGAGAGCGCCGAGGAGGAGCGCGCTGTGCACCTGCAGAGGGTTCTAGATGAGCAATGACAGGAGATGCGTCTTAAGTATGGGAAGTGGAAGCGAGAAGGGC
>OY987269.1:2500-297612 GCA_963920665.1 Straminergon stramineum | reverse complement strand
ATTTGGGGGAGATCACTCTTGAGCTTTTAGAAAAATTATGTGAATTAATTCAAAGGAAAAAAAAAATTTATATAATATATAAGGTGACTATGAAGTCATTGAAATTCTGCATACTCTAATATATATAAATTAGGCTATATAAAAACATCATGTAGTAGGAATTTTTTATTAATAAGATAGCCCTTAACAATAAGGGTTGTGCAAAAATTTTCATGATCCCATGTGTATAGATACATTAATGGTAGATAATTTCATGTGGATGATAAAATGTACACAATCAAGAAAAATCTACAGTGAAAGGTGGTTGATTGAAATTGTGCCACAAAACTAATTGTGTGTGGTGTATCTCTCTCTCTCTCTCTCTCTCTCTCTCTCTCTCTCTCTCTATATATATATATATATATATATGTAATTAAGTATAAATATAAGAAACTAACCTCAAATGGTAGAAATTGTCACATTGCACAAATAGGGAGCTTTATTGTAGTGGATTTCAATGACTTGAAAACTATGATATACAAGGATAGAATTCATAGTCCATTTAACTTCAATCTTTGAAGCCATATTTATATGAACACATTCATATTGAATGGGATGTTTACAAAATAGTTTTAGTGGAGATTCTAAAGTGTTCAATGGTTAATTTGTTATTAAAATCCACCACTTGGTCAATGACACTTGAATTGAATTGATTGTTATTGCTTTCGTGGTGTATCTCCTATACATGCATGTAGTAGAGGGAAGGAAAAATTTGTAGAAAAATTTGGACATTAAAATTTTGTATGTAAGATAGCCCCACTTCAAAAATTGCATAAATAAATTTACAATAAAACATGAGGGGATACAAAAAACACCCTTGTAGTTTTTTATGTAAAAATATGGTTGTCTTAAATGCAATACTAAAGGTAAATAGCCCCACATTAAATACCCTCTTAACTTAGGTGTATACCTTAAATTACAATGAGTGATCTCCTTGAGTATTTGTAGTGGCTCTCAAAATGTTTCGTACACTTAAAAATATTGTCATAGATAATCAAGGAATTAGAGATTTTCAACAAAATTGTCATAGAAGCAATATGATTGCCAAAAATAGAATTTCAAAAATTCCAAAATATATAATCAAATTTATTAGAAAAAAACTTTCATACCAAGTAAAGTTTTTTCAAGATTCTTTATTGATGGAATGATCATTTTTTTTGGAATTTTTTTTACGAATTTCATAAATTTTAAACTTTTTTTGAGTGAAATATTATTGACTAGAATATGACTCTAGATATGTAAGTTTTTTTTAAATAATTTACTCCAATAATGTCATAAAAATCCTAGAAAGTTTGAATAATTATATATTCATATTGTATTTATATGATTCTTTTGGAAAATTTTGGAATAAATAATGAAAATGAAAAGTTTCAAGTCATATTTTAGTGGTTAATATTTCTCTCAAAAAAATTTGAATTTTTTTGCTAGAATATTACTTGTACCACGACATGTCTATTTTTTGTTAAAAGTATTTGATTCTTCAATTATCTATGTCAATATTTGGAAGTGTATGAAACATTTCAAGGGCCCCTAGTGACTCACTGGAACAACCGAGCATAAGGTATCAGGATAATCACTCATTTCCAACCACTTAAACAATTCAGCCTATCTTCAGCATGGAAAAAGTTTAGGAAAAAATGTCCCTACATCGAGAAATAGATTTCAGAAGGATTTCACATTTTTTACATCTTTTTCTGCAAAAACAAAATTATGATGAATTTTTTTCATGAAGATTTTGCTTGTTCCATTCTTGATATGTAGGCAAACCTTTTTACAACCATAGGTTGGTTAGATAATTGATGTAAGTGATTGTTATGGCTTTCAATGTACATGTTGAGATCATTGTACGTTTTCAATGTTCACCTCCTGGACATTTTTATTGCTTCTACTGTTCCTGCTTTACATGAGTTGTCATCAACACCACAGCTGATCGGAAATTCAGCAGCCTAATTCAGCTGCGAGAATAGGAGGCTGGTCGGAGATGGGTGATCTCCTTTACATGCAGTAGCAAGGGATATTGAGGTTCAGTTGTTCACCCCAAGCGAGGTCCGTACTGTAGCTTGTTTCGACCGCCCCTTATGATCTTCCATGGGACCCAGGCAGCTTCGTAACTTAATTCCCGCCACCAATTCTCGACTAGACTAGAAGATGGCTGGAGTTGAGTTCTCGATATAAGTACCTTAAGTGAAGCTTAACTCCCTGTTCACACGGCCAAAACTTAGGCTCGGTTAACTTATTAGTTAGTTCTGTTCGGGCGAAGCGGCTGCTGGAACGACTAATAAATACCACTGTCCAGTACGGAGTACTACTCAACCCAATGAACCTCTGTTTTTTCGTCGTAAAGGTAGTAAGTCCAGTCCAGTCCAGTCCGTGATTCTAAAGTCACTTCACTTAGTCTACAGTAAAGTCCACATGCCAGCAGGAGCCAACTGATTTGATGAATTTCCAGATGAGGGACCACCTCCCAATGGCTGCTGGCGGGAACTTAACTTACTACGGAGTATAAATTATACTGTACAGTAGTATATTGGAAGCACTTCACTTGGCCCACCGCAGGCTGATGACACACTCCAGCCTCACTTAGCTACAGTACTGTACAGTATTTTATAATAGTAACTTACCTTACCTTCAATTGAAGTTACCACCTCCCAGAAGCATCAGTCGGGCAGGACCAAGTGACCATTGGATGCAAGTGGATGGACTGGAATCTGCATCGAGACAGAATGATCTTTGACAGTCGGTCCCTCGATGACGAGGATGTGGCAGTGCGGCACACAACATAGATATCCGCAACAGTGGAGGGTTCCTGTACTGTAGTGAATGGCCGATTTTCCCCATAAAAGAAGAAATGTAAAAGAAGAAAAAGAACGAAGAAGAAGGAAGAAGCCTTCAGACCAGGCTATCAATTAAGTTACATGCAAGTCACTTTGGTGCACAAATGAAATGACAGGAAGTGGCTCTCAATACTTTCACACACTTCAAAATTGGCCTCAACTATGATAAGGGAGAAATGAGTTTTTTTCAACAAAGTCGGGACATGTGGAGGTACAAGTAAGGTAAACCTGCCTATGACAAGCAAAATGAGTGTTTTGCCCTGTTACAATTAGCAAAAAAACTCAAATTTTTTTTGTCCATACAAAGACATCTATTAGAAAAGAAGAGAGCATTTGAATTTTTATTCTTCTAACAAAGTATGAATTTCTTATGAATTTTTGAAGTGTGATTACCAATTGGCCCAAAAGAGTCTGTAGACTATCCCCAAACCAACAAAAAGTGTAAGCGTGATGGCCATCCTACCACCTAAAGCAGTTAGAATATTTATTAAAATGGGTACAATGTTTCCTAACATGGCCAGAACATGAAGAATTAAAAAAATCACTTGCTTTGATGAATTTACATTGAAAAGCTAGAATTTCCTAAAACATGCTCTAATAACTCTATTACATCACCCAAGCCATTGATTTTGGTCACTAACCAACCTAATGTAGTCCTAATCTTATTTATTAGAAAAAGTTTATCATGGATTGTTGTAAGACTCTAATGGATCATTTCCTAGGTGCCTGTCATGGGTGGTTTGCATGTCATAGGTAGGTTTACCTTAATGTTGTAAGGGTATGAAATGGTTTTCCAAAATTTATAGAACAATTTTTTATTTTATTTTTAAAAATGGGATCAAATTTAGTAGTTAAAAAAAGAAATTATAATAGAAGATTTTTTTTTCCAAGATTCTATAGTGAGTGGAATGAGAATTCTTTTTGGAATTTTGTGTGCAAAAAGAATTTCACAAATTCAAAAACTTCAATGAAATAAATATTATTCAAACAAGATTAGTATTTTTTATTTTATTTATGACTTATTCCATATTTTTTTTAAATGGTTTTACTAAATGGTTTTCAAAATTTTCAAAATTATTTTAGCCCTCAAGGACAATGGAAGACCCACAAGCATTTTGATAGTCAAAAACAGATTTTTAACATAGTTATTGATTGTAAATGTTTTTAAGCTTAACTACAAAAATATAGCTCTAATATTCTAATTTTTGCTCCATATGAATTTTTTTCAAAATTTTCAAAATTTTCATTTTTGAGACCCTTTCAAGATAGCATCTTGAAAGCTCAAAAATACACCACTTTTTAACTTTTCTATCGAATTTCTTTTGGTGTGAGCTCAAAGAATACATCAATTACACCATGATGTTTGTCACTATTATTAAATTTTCCTTACAAAATTTATAATATTTTAAGTATTTTTGTAATTACTATGATTTTTTCAAAGAATTTAAAAAAAGATGTAAAATTCAATTCAATTTTTTTAATTATAAAATAAAGATACTAAAATATAGACATATATTATTACATTTATAAAATTTCAATTTTTTGAAATGTGTGTTTTATGTAGAAATATAATGAAGTTTGACAAAGCCTAGACATGAAATGTCTTTAAGGGTTAATGCAAGTAAGTCACTTGTACTACAACATAGCCAAATTGATTGAAAATTTTGAAAGTATACAAAACATTTTGAGAGTCATTGTGCATACCTCAAAATTTAGAAGGATGCCCCAATTTTCATGAGATTCAAAAGTTGTGGCCAAAATAAATATAAAATTTGAAGTCTATACTCTATAGTACTTAAATTTTATATAAGTGAACAAAGATGTCAAAATAAGAATTATTGTACATGAAATAATACGGAGTTTATGGAAGGCTTAATCCCTAAGGGTCACAGGCATTCAAAGAGTGGATACACATTGGTTAAACTTGATTTTGATTTTCAAATTACCCATTTTTGGTTTTGATATGAACTTAGAAAATGAAGCCTTGTATGGTAAGATTCTAATCCATTTGAAGACTTTGGAGAAATTTAAAAAGTCATTGAGTTAATGCAATTAAAAGCTCTATGTGTTGAAATCCAAATAACATAATATTCTATGTATTTCATGTTTATTTTCTTCTTTGGAAAAGATATGCAAATTTAACTTACAAAATATTGTTTTTTGTTTTAATATATTTACTACTTGATATAAATTTATGTATATATTATACTTAAAAAAATCACTATAATTTGATGTTTCTCCAAAAATTTCTAAAAAATCAGCTTTTACATTAAAAGAATGTTTATCGACATATGAAAATGATAAAGATTTTATTAATAAATTACATAAAGGCCAATTTAGCTTTAAGGTCACTACCAAAGGATAATTGTATGCTAAAGTCTATTGCTTCAACCTTCAAAGGTTGAATGTAATTGTGACCAAAACTTGTATAGGTGGTTTAGTTGACTATATTTGGTGGCAATATTTGTGTCTGTATAAGTCACCTTCCTCAATTAAAAATGACCAATTCTTTTAAAACATATATTTGTAGTTTATTTCAGTAGTTTATCTATTTTTGAAAACACTTTTTCAAGAATTTTTTCCTAAATGTGCTTGAAATAAAACTTTAAAGGTGAAAATTTCAAAGAATTTTTAGATGCAAGATTAAAATGGAAATTTCTTACAATCAAATTCAGGGTTGTGAAACCCCAATTTGTGTTGGACCAAAAATTTGACTTCTACAGTGGACCAATTTTGGGTCCTAAACAGGGAAGTGAGTATTAGGTTGTCTATGTCTTCATCAGTGCCACTATGTAGGGCCACTAAAGTTGATAGTTGCCACTTGGTGTGTGAAAATTGGTGTGGAAACTGGATTAGAAAAAAAATTCAACCTAAGAAGGGGCCTCTTTATAATGCAAAAATTTGGATGGGAAAGAGCCTTCTAAACTCACTAATTGGGCAAAGATTTGCATGATGGGCTCAAACATTTGTCTTGATTATCCAATCCATCTCCATGGTCTCATCTCCATTACACAATCCATCTCCAAGATTTCTTGGTTTAGTTATGGAGGATGGCTAGTGTATGCCTCTCCACCAATTTCCACACACCAAGTGGCCACTATCAACTTTAGTGGCCCTACATGGTGACACTAATGAGGACGTGGACAACCTCATACTCACTTCAATTAGTACTAAAATTAATAAGAAAACTCAAAGCCCCTTCATCAATTCAATTCTTTTGTAATGAATCCCAAGTGATAAGGTTACCTTAGGAAAATGGGAGGAGGTGGGTGCCTAGGGAAGAATATAAAAGGTCATCCATTTTCCTCTCTCACCACCCCCATTTTATGGTATGTGGGCCCATTGGATCCAACTTATGTTGGAATCCTTGGCATTTTAGCTAAGAAACCTTGAACAATGTTTTTTAGGCACTTTTGTTGCCCAATGTTGTTGCTTTTGTCAAGCTTGTGAAGGATTTAGGGGTCCCTTTTCACTTGTTGACCTAGCATACGTACTACTGTTCTTATCCTACTAACTTGTGTTGTATATGTTGGTTTAAAGGTCTATACTAACCCTAGATAATTCCCTCTTGATACCTCGGCAATGCCACTTAGGGGGGACTCTAGTGTCTTGTTGTTATGTGTCTACTAACTTGGTTGTACTAACATCTTTTGTGTTTAGTTGTACCATACTTACGTACACTAGAAGAAAATTGTGTTGCAGTGAATAAAAATGTCACCTAGCTTTTGTTCACTGCAACACAGTTTTCTACTAGTGGTACTAACTCATTGTTTTATTGGATATACTCATACGATTAGGATGCCATCCTTGACCACCTACTTAATATGTGCTTTATGCCAATAGACTACAGAGCTTTGAACTCACATTGTTCCCCCAAAGTCTTAGAGGGTCATTGCAAGAAAGACCGTTCGGTTTTTGTAGTGTTTCACACAATACTCATGATTTTTTCGGGAGTATTGTATAATTAGAAAAATATATTTTTTAAAATATAAAAAATATTTTTAATGTATACACCTTGAAGAAGAAGCTACCCTAGGAAGGAAAAGCATAGAAAAATTCTCTAAGTAGTAGAACTAGAAAAGTGCAAAATCTCATGAAAATAGGTACTTTCACATTTTAATTTGTAAAAAATAGGAAAAACAATTTTCAGAGAAACTAAAAACTGTACATTTGGGAAGACTTCATGGTGAAGATATTTCACCAAGAGAATGATCTTGAAACCATTTTCAATGTTTAGAATTGCGCATACAAGGGAGCCCTATTTGCATGAATGTAGAGGATATAAAATAATGTTTCTGTAAGTGATCTTTGGTAGACACATGCGTGAGTAGTGTGGAAATAGACCCCAGAAATTTCATCTCTGTATCATTAATTTTGGGTACTCCCCAATACTAAAACCCCCTAAACTGCAAAGTGAGACAAATTAGTTTAATTAAAATTTAATTATAAATTTATTTTTGAAAATTTCTAAAAAATAAGGGATCTAATGAGTATCAAGTTATACATCTCCAATAAAAATTTCAAGTCAATTGGGTTCAAACTTCAAAAGTTATAGCACAAAACAACTCTATTATTCCAAGTGTGATACAAAATAGTATTGGTCTTTCTTGCAATCACCCTCCAAGGTTGAGCTACTTCTTACGTCTTACATCTTACGCTTTATCTCGTGATGATCACCTAATTTTAATCTAAGGGCTTGAATAAGTCTTGGGGATTTCACTCTTATCTTATCTTCTCTCCCTCCTTCCCTTCAAATTGTCTTCCCCCTTGTCACTCTCTCATTCTTTCGGCCTCGTGCCACATCTACTTTGCTTGTCTTTTGTACCTTGGTGCTGTTTGTAGGAGATGGGATGTTGGACTCCCTGCTTCAATTAGTGTTCTAGTGTAAGGGCCACACTCCTTTTTGCCACCTTTTTCTCTCCCTAATCCTTAGACTTCACTGATTTCCCTTTCCCTCTCTATCTAGCTACTGGATCCTTCTCCTCCTTCCCAATTACTGTAGACTCCAACCCAATTACTATAGATTGCCAAACTCCAATCTTGATCCAATTATTGTACCTCAAACCCCAGTCCAATTACTATATATCCAACCTTGGAGCCCAATTATTGTATATCCAACTGTCGTATGCGTAGTGTGCGTTAAATACCATTTACAACACCCAAACGTGTAAACTAACTCGAAATATCGTCCCAGGGGATTTTAGTATGTTGTTGCAAGCCTCGATTATCCGTTCTACCAACTTAAGCTCTTTCTTCCCGGAATCTAATCCGAATTCACTTTCTTTCCGGATTCCGGATCCGTCTCTTCACTCACAAACTCTGGTTCTGGGTACCTCTGTTTTACCCTTAGAGGGTCCACCTTTGATTGTATAGAGGGGTAGGGACTCACCACTCATATTTCTCACTCTCTCTTCTCTCTCAAAACTACACAACATGTACTTAGACCAAATGTTGCACTAGATCGACCGGAAACACTCTTACAACCTTTTGGATGGCCAATCCGGAAAGTAGGTCACACAGATCCGTAACAAGCCTTCTCCACTACAACGACAGACCAACAGAAACCAGAACTAAGGTAAGGATTGTAAGTCGTTCGCTAAACTGATCCTAGGGTTTGGTTGACCTTCCGATAAGTAATATGGGGTTTTTTCCACTGGTGGTTGCTTATCTCCACACGGAACCTTCCTTGGTATTTCGGATTTGCACCCACACCACTCCTAATCGGATTCCCGTTCCAGGAGTTTAAAGACACTTGCTCAAGACCAAATTCACTAGTCTACACTACGGAACAGACATTCCTCAACACTCAGACCCAAGTCCCCTTAGATCCGGATTCCTCCTTTCCTCCTCCTCAATTACAATTCACACACTCACAAGGATACACACAGAAGCCGGATATACAACAGATCAATCCCTGAGGGTCCACTTGGTGGCTTAGATTAAAATAAGGATGACAAAATACAAACTATAACGCTAGGATGGAATGAGAGGCAACCAACCTGCCTCACACTTAAAACCACAAAACATTCAAAGCCCAAAAGGCCAAAAAGGCACCCGGAAATCCAGTTGACCACTCACAGATTTCCCGAGAAATCCGGGAAAGTGAGATCCTACAAATCCGGAACCCGGTCCCACACCTGGAAATCCGGATCCGAATTAAAGTTCAAAAATACTAACTGCCTAAAAACTAACTACTTCGCCTTCCGTGCTTTCTTCTAGCTGCTCCTGCCTTGACTCGCTGGTGTTCGCAGAGATGCCCTTGGAGTTGCCTTCGGGGTCGCCTTGATGGAGGTCATCCGCAATGCCACCCGGGTCTGTATCCTCTGGATTTCCGGAGGAGAGTAGTCGGCTTCTTCCTCGTCGTCGTCCTCCGATCCAGTCCGGTATTCTTCCTCCTCAGATTTCTCAATCTGAATTATCTCCCTCTCATTCTCCTCACCTGGAGACGTCTCATCTAGCACGATGGGCTCGATCTCCTTCCTTGGTTGCTGCTCCTCCACCATATGCTCAAATTCTTCCGGATGAGACCAAGCCGGATTCAACAACCTCTCGATCCGTTTTATAAGTTGGCCACGGGCTTGGGTGTGCGGTGTCGGTAGTGGCTCCTTTTCCGGAAGGTTGAAGATTGGGACGGGTGGAGAAACCGTAATCTCGGGAGGCGCCAACTCTCGTCTTGTATCCGGCTGCGTGCTTGGCTCAGGTGCTGCCTTCACGCTTCCCTGGATTGTCTTCTCCAACTGCTGGGAGAAAGGTTCCGTGGAGTACCGGAGAGTCTCCCGCGGAACTTCCGGTTTTGAAGGTAGCGGCATTAAGGCGGTGAGCTTGATGGGTGTCTCCGTGTCGAAATGGATCTCCGGAAAGTTGGAGAAGTCCATTACCCGGTCGGGGTCGATCCGCCCAAGAAGCTGCCTCATCTCCTTCAGTGTGAGCTCCATCCTTGAGGAGAAGTCCACGAGTATCTGGATGACCTTGGATCCGGTGAGGTGCCCTTCCTCGGTCAACCGGCTCTGGGTTAGAGCCGCCTTCATCACCATATCGGCTAGCTTGTCTACCAAGCCGGATAAATTCTTTAGCAGCTGGAGGGCTTCCTTCTCCCTTTGCTTCGTTGCAGCCATCTCCCCTTGCGCCCAGCTGAGTCTCGCCTAAAGATCCGCTTTCTCCTTCTCCAGGGTGATGATCTCCTTGTCCTTCTGCTCGAGGACTTCCGGATTTGGAAGTTTCTTCAACGCGTCAAGGATGTCTTCGGGATCCACCTTCAACTCCCGACTAATCCGCCTAAGCAGATCCGTGAGGCTCTCGTGGTACTCTTGCGCTTGGAGTACCCAGTTGAATCCGGTCTTGAAGAAGTCGGATATGCTTCCTTCCTCCTCTTCGGAGATCTTCTGTTGAGCCGGAAGCTTTCCCCGGGATGTCGGATCCGTCGACTTCCGGTGCTTCCGCTCCAAGGGTTGCTCGTCCTCTTCCGGATCCTCCTCCTCTTCGACTGGCGGCTGCTCCGTTGCCACTTCTTCTGTCAGGCTGTATTGGAGGATGGTCGCTCCGGTGTTGTACTCCACCATTTCCGCATCGCTGAGCAGCTCCGCGTGGTGATACATGTGGAAAAGATACGGCCCTATGGGGCTTGTCTTTCCCTTTCTTACGTTGGCGGCAAGTTTGGCGACTACGGATGCAATCACCTTGCCCCAACTCATGGGTCTACCCTCAAAAGCACCAAAGATGGTGTTTGCTACCGTAACCGTAACCCGGGTAGGCTTTTCCGGATACAGGATAGGGATTAGGAACTCTAGGACATGCATATGTCGTGGATCTAGGCAGTCACTAATCGCATACCCTTCCTTAGAATGGGTAGCGTTCTTGAACTTCCCGACCGTAAACTTGTCTGTTCGGGACGCTAAATCGGATCCTTTCTTTGGAAATCCATAAACCCTAGCCCAGACTTCCTCAGTCCTGGTTTGAGGCCTTCCTCTCACTGTCAACTCATACTGGTTGGAAGCACCTACTATCAACTCTTGGATCATCTGATCGTTCTTTACGGTCCATGGCCACATGAACAGACTGACACACCTTATCTCACTAAGGTCATCCTCTAGCTGGGATCTGTCTCTCAACCTTTCCGGAATGGTTGGACAAACCATCTAGCCGGTGACCAAAGTCTTCCGGATATCTCCCTTCGCCATCTCAAACCACTCTAAAATCTGAATACGCTCTCACCTGAGCACTAACTCACTACTCTTTCACTTAGCTATGCGTGCAAAAAACAGTTGTGGGAAAAGAGGAAGAGGAAATGGCTGTGGCGGGGTTAAGTACCCGTCAAAATACCGACTGTTCGTGAAGCGGACCGTTCACTTGTAACGGGTCCTTATTTCTAGACCGGAAGTCTAGACAGTAGGCTGTCGCTATCCGGGTTTCCGGAATCCGGATCCGTCCTGGGTACTGTTACGGATTACCTAGAGCATCCATTCAGTGTTAGTGAGATGTTTAGGCTAAGAGGGTTCTAATCCTTTTTGCTTGTTAAGAATTTTGAAAAATTCTATATACTTATACTCCCTTAAATACTAACATGGTTACTTCTAAGATTATGGCTCGCGACACCAACCTTGACCCGATTAATGCAGACCCGAACCCTGATCCAATTACTGTAGATCCCAACCCCCGGAAATTATGATACCTCTTCCCTATACTTGGTGTTTAGCCCTGATCTATCAACACATCCAACGATATCCGGTCTTCGTCTCTTTCTCTGGTATTAGGATGCTGGGGTGCTAGGTGCTGGTCTGAGGTGTTGGATATTGGTTTGGGGTGTTGGGTGTTCTCTTCCTCTTTGGCTAATTTTATGCTAATTTCTAAGGGCGGCTTGGAGGGTTCATGTTTATATTAGTGGGTGGTGGTGTTACAGCATAGGATAAGTAAATTCCCAATTATGCTCACAAAAATCACTCTAGAACATAACGAAGTGACTCTAAAGATCGAACCCACGAGATTCTGTGAAGTATTTACTTGATTTGGGCGAGTAAGAGCTCTCACCCTCTAAAACTTCCTTTCCGGTCCTAGATCTACAACCGGAAACAACCAACCACCAAGAGGATTAGGACTGGATTACTTCCCATCCGATTTTTTAATCCTCCGGGTAACCCAATTCT
This sequence comes from Straminergon stramineum, assembly GCA_963920665.1. Lineage (NCBI taxonomy): Eukaryota > Viridiplantae > Streptophyta > Bryopsida > Hypnales > Calliergonaceae > Straminergon > Straminergon stramineum. The sequence goes on along the minus strand of OY987269.1, from coordinate 285,599 downwards.
CCCAATCTCCAGGACCTAAACAATTCCGGTCCTGGTACTACTCTGAACCAATCCACTCCGGTTGGTTCCTGTACCTCCTCAACTCTCTTCCGGTTTAGTTTTGCCTTTGTTGGACCATCAGAGGGTTCATTGCTTGGGTTTCTGAGTGGTAGGCCCACCACCCCTTCTGTGGATTATAGTGGTTGAAGACCCACTGTTCTCTCCCTTCCTCTCCTAACTAACTCGAATCCGGTTTGATCCCTCACAACACTCCTGATAGCAATCCGGAATGCAGGTCACACAAAGATCCCCCGTACGATCCGTTCTTACTACAACGACCTCAATGCCAACTCCTACCCGTGCGAAGCTAGGTGGTTACAAGTATACTCGTCTGTTCCAACAGTAACTAGGATCATTCCATTTATCAACTAAGGTGGTGAGACCTCTCAAAAGATCGAACACTCAACCGGACTACCTGTCCAGGAGTTCTAGCGTGACTAAGGATACCCTCCCTATCTGCCTAGCCTAACAACGGCTATCTCACCCGGAACTTCAAAACCCTAGATCTTGTTGAGGCACTGAAATACACTCCCAACACTTACACAACTTGCACATGCACTAAGGATCGGAAACTATCGCACTAAGGGGAGAAATCTAATCACAACTTTGCCTTACGTCTTCCTAACTCCGCCTCGTGCAAACCTGCCAAGCTTGGGAGACACACACAACAATAGAGCGCATACAAAGGTACAAAAGAAATTGCAAAAAGAAGACTCCCAGCGTCCCTCGCGGGTGCTGACTATATACATTTCAAAAAGTTACAAATGGGCGGAAAAACTTGCAAAAGTTCCGCCGCCATCTCGGTCAGACTTTCCGGTCCTACCTACTCCCAATTGGATTGGAATAGTTTCCGTATCCGTTCCTACTCTACCTACTCTGTACATCCTAAGCCCCTATTTGCGATCCGATGGTCGCGCTGTCCGCTCCCGGGTCCATCTGCTCGAAAACCTCGTTTAGGTTCCGACTCGTCTCTACCTCCTGAGGTTGAGGAACCGGATTGCTTTCTGTGGACGCGGGTGGTGAGTCCAAGTCGATGGCGGTTCCAGGCGTGCCGGCCTGGGTCATTCTCTTGGTCTTGGGGGTCGTATCCTTCCCCTCTCCTGTTGTCACTTCTGGGAACGAATCCGGAAGAGAGATATCCAAGAGTCGAATATCGCGAGAGCAAGTTGCTCCCGATAGTATCCGGGTACTCTCCTCCATCCGGTCCGCCGCCTTCCGTGCCTCCTTCATTGCCGCTTCTACCTGTTCGACAAAGTCGTTGAGAATCCTCACCATCCGGGAACCGGATAGCTTCTTCTCCTTGTGCACCCGCTCGTCAAACAACTTGGCCTTGGTGAGGGCTGTTCCGGTCTCCCCGAACGTGGCCTTCACTTGCTCCATCATCTGCCGAGCATCCTCTGCAATGGATTTGGTGGCTGCGAAGTTCTCCTTGTGCACCAGTATCTCCGTCTTCATCCGATCCACCTCCTCTTGTAGCTGGCAGATCTCTACTTCCTACTTCCGGGCCTCAACTAGATCAGAGATACAACCCGCCACCTTTTCCGGTAGCTCTCGGTCGGGTGTTGCTCCCACCATCCTCCCGATTGCTACCAGCATCTTCCTTTTCATCTCCCAATCCGCTCGTATGTCGCATAAGGTTTTTACGAGTGATCTGAATGGATCCTCGGGATCCAATTCTTCTGACACTGTCTTCTTGACCTCTGGCTTCTCCTCTGGGGCCGGGGTGTCGCGAGCGGGCGGCGTCCCCCTCTTGTTGGGAGAGGTCATCTTCTGCCGTTTGATGGGCGGCATTGGTGCCTCCTCTTCCTCTGACTCACTGTTCTCCTCGGGATCGGAACTAGATTCCATCTCCTCATCTGTTTCCGATTCTCTGTATTTCAAGAGAGTTTCCTGAGCCTTCCACCTCTTCTTCTCTGGTGTGCTCAGGAGCTGGTGAGAATGATAGAGGTGCATGAGATAGGGGCACACCGGAGTGGCCCTACTCTTCCCCACTCTTCCTACGAGTTGGGTGACCAGCTCGGAAATGATCCGAGCCCAGTCAACTTCCCGGTCTCCTCTTAGAGCGTCGAAAATAGTATTGGCGAGGGAGATAGTCACCCTCGTCGGTTTTTCGGGATGAAGGACCGGAACTAAGAACTTCAGCAACCGGCGCTGCCACTCATCGATGCAGTCATCCACCACGTATCCGTCTTTCGGGTTGACCGCTCCTCCGAACTTTCTGTGGCAGAACTCATCCTTTCGGCTTGCCATTCCTAGCCCTCCTACGCGGAAACTATAGGCTGTTCTCCACACGTCTTCCGTCCACAGATGTGGAACGGCTCTCAGAGTGTTGTTAAACTCATTGGACAGCTTGCCCAAGAGTTCTCTCGCTATGGACTCTTCTTTGAAGCCCCAGGGTTTATCCACAAACCCTTGGCAATCCATGGAGGTTAAATCTTCCATGAGTTGGGACTTGGATGGTTTAGTGGAGGGAACAACTGGAACTACCTTCCGGAGCTTCACCTACGTTGGTGGTATACTAGCCTGTTCGCCTCTACTCCTCCTAAGTTGCGGCATGGACACAGATTAGTGTGCTCGGGACCCTTTCCGATACTCCCTCGCTATCTCTCCTAGCTGCACACCTTGTTCTCGCTTTCGCTCCCCGATCTCAACTAGTAATTAAAGCTCGAACGCTCAAAGACCACAAGTCTCGCAACGGACACTAGCACAAAAGACTGTCACGGGAAACTAATCAACAGGCGCAGAGGCAAACATAGAGCACAGATAGCGTTGAGCAAATGAAAATGAGAAAGAGTTTGATCTAGGTAGCTCTAGTTCTTTTATAGCCGTTGGACTCCCTGCCACCTCATCCTGACTCATTCCAGATCCGGTTCGTCTAAGGTATCCGGTCCATCCCTGTCTGGTCAGACATCCGCTCCTATCCGTTCACTCCCTGGAACCTGGATTGAGTAGATCTTTCCATTATCTCATTTTCCGCTTCTTATTCAGATCTAGATGGTTCCTTGGCTAATTTCGGATACCTATATGTATTTTCCGGTTAGCCTGACTAGGTAAACCAAAAAAATCGAAAATTGCACGTTGTGACAGGTGGGCTAGGCTTGTGGAGCAGAAGGCCTCATTCTATTTCTTACTAATTAATCCTCACACTTATCATGACCTCTAATTCCTACCTTTTGGAGCTTAAACCTTGGTTTGTCCCAATGCATTTTGGGAACTAAACCTTGTAGGGAGAGGGACTATGGGGACTCACAGTTTACCCGTAGGGTGATTTTAACACACCACTAAGAATTTTGACTTGAAGGGGGTTCAAAGCTTCGTTGTGGTTCCCTCTTTTAACACACGGCTAAGACTTTTGACCTTGAGGGGCTTCAAAGCTTCGTCATCAAGATGGGACCTCCCGACCTTCACTCTCTCTTGACTTCCTCAAAGGAACACTATGTTAGTATTGGGGGACAAAATGAGACCTTCGACACTCAAAGGATTAGCTACATGGGGTTAGTATCATGAAAGACTTGAATTAAAGGTCCCCCAAAGCGGCATATCCAGTCATATGGTGGTTGTTTTAGGATTAGTACAATAGTAAGACAAGGAGGGTGACAAAAGTGTCCCTCAAAGATAAATACACACAACTTCTAGTAACACGGTAAGGTAAAAAAACCCTCCAAGCTCAAGCTTGGGAGAATTAGTACTACACACACCCAAGATGCAAGGGACCCACAAAGACCTCACAAACTTGGGAAAACAACAATGGCCAAAAGTGCCCCCAAAACACTGTTGCAAGGTTTATAATTAAAACGCCACAATTCCAACATAAATTGGACCCAATGGACTAGATTACATAAAAAAGGGGTGGTAAGAGAGGAAAAGAGGTGCCCTTTTATTCTCTTTCTTGGGCACCTACCTCCTCTCGTTCATCTTAGTTAACCTTATTTTTTCAAATTTTCATCCTCATCCTCAAGGTTTTCATCCTATGTTGGCCCGTTGAGTTAAATTTTGGAGATTAACTCCAAATTGCAAATGGATTGCGCTGTTGGATTTAGAAGGCCAATTTTAAACTAGTGGAACCCTCACCCCTTATTCTATCTTCAAAAACGCAACAAAACCTAGCGCTAGCTTAACGTTAGAATTGGGAAAAATCCCAACTTTTGGAGTTTGACTTTTTTGGCAAAAGTAAATTGTTTAGGCTCATATGTGAGTGTGGGGGAGTAAGAAAAGACCTATCTTGGGCCCCATTCCACTTCTGTATGCTCCCACTCCAATGGTCAACTTTGCCGTGGACTTCAAATTTCGTTAATTGTCGGAGAATCTTGCAGGTTCGGGTACTTTTGACTATTGGAATGTCTTGAAACTTGTTGGGGTAGCTTATTGTCGTACGCATAGCCTGCGGTAAATACCATTTACAACACCCAAACGTGTAAACTAACTCGAAATATTGTCTGAGGGGATTCTAGTATGTTGTTGCAAGCCTAGGTTATCCGTTCTACCAACTTAAGCTCTCTCTTTCCGGAATCCAATCCGGATTCACTCTATTTCCGAATTCCGGATTCGTCACTTCACTCACAAACATTGGTTTTTAGTACCTCTGTTTTACCCTCAGAGGGTCCACCTTTGATTGTATAGAGGGGTAGGGACTCACCACTCGTATTCCTCACACTCTCTTCTCTCTCTAAACTACAAAACACACGCTTAGACCAACTACTGCACTGGATTGACCGGAAACACTCTCACAACCTTCCGGATGGCCAACTCGGGGGGCAGGTCACATAGATCCGTAACAAATCTTCTCCACTACAACGACAGACCAACAAAAACCGGAACTAAGATGGGGATTATAAGTTGTTCACTAGACAGATCCTAGGGTTTGGCTGACCTTCCGGTAAGTGATATGGGGTTTCTTCCACTAGCGGGTTCTTATCTCCGCATGGAACCCTCCTTGGCATTCCGAATCTGCACCCACACTACTCCTAATCAGATTCTTGTTCCAGGAGTTTAAAGACACGTGCTCAAGACCAAAATCACTAGTCTAGACTTCGTCACAAACATTCCACTTAACTTAGCTCCAAGTCTCCTCAGGTCCGGATTCCTCCTTTCCTCCTCCGTTCTAACATTTTACACACTTACAAGGAAACACAAGGAAGCTGGATATACGATAGATCAATCCCTGAGGGTCCACTTGGTGGCTCAGATTAAAGAAAGGATAACAAGATAAAAACTATAATGCTAGGATGGAATGAGAAGCAAACAAACCCGCCTCACACTTTAAAACTCAAAACAACCAAAGCCAAAAAGGCAAAAAGGCCACCCGGAAATCCAGGTGACCACTCACAAACTCCCCGAGAAATCCGGAAAAGTGAGATCCTACAAACCCGGAACCCGGTCCCACACCTAGAAATCCGGATCCGGTTCAAAATTAAAATCCTATCTGCCTAAAGAAAGATCCTATCTACTTTCCCTTCCACACTTTCTTCTAGCTGCTCCTGCCTTGACTCGCTAGTGCTCGTGTGGATGACCTCAGAGTTGCCTTCGCAGTTGCCTTGATGGGGGTCATCCGCAATGCCGCCCGGGTTTGAATTTTCCGAATTTCCGAAGGAGAGTATTCTGCTTCTTCCTCGTCCTCCGATCCGGTCCGGTACTCTTCCTCCTTAGATTTCTCAATCTGAGTTATCTTCCTCTCGTTCTCCTCGCCTGGAGACGTCTCATCCAACACGATGGGCTCGATCTCCTTCCTTGGTTGCTACTCCTCCACCATATGCTCGAATTCCTCCGGATGAGAGCGGGCCAGATTCAACAACCCCCCAATCCGCTCTATCAGTTGGCCACAGGCTTGGGTGTGAGGTGTTGGCAGCGGCTCCTTTTCCGGAAGGTTGAACACTAGGACGGGTGGAGAAACCGTAATCTCTGGAGGTGCCAACTCCTGTCTAGTATCCGGCTGCCTACTTGGCTTAGGTGCTGACTTCACGCTCCCCCGGATTGTCTTCTCTAGCTACTTGGAGAAGGATTCCGTCGAGTACCGAAGAGTCTCCCGCGGGGCTTCCGATTTTGAAGGTAGTGGCATTGAGGCAGTGAGCTTGACGGGTGTCTCCGTGTCGAAATGGATCTTCGAGAAGTTGGAGAAGTCCATTACCCAGTCAGGGTCGATCCGCCCAAGTAGCTGCCTCATCTCCTTCAGTGTGAGCTCCATTCGTGAGGAGAAGTCCACAAGTATCCGGATGACCTTGGATCCGGTGAGGTGCCCTTCCTCGGTCAATCGGCTCTGGGTTAGAGTCGCCTTCATCACCATATCGGTTGGCTTGTCTACTAAGCTGGATAAGTTCTTCAGCAGCTGGAGGGCTTCCTTCTCCCTTTGCTTCGCTGCAGCCATCTCCCCTTGCGCCCAGCTGAGTCTTGCCTGAAGATTTGCTTTCTCTTTCTCTAGGGCTACGATCTGCTTGTCCTTCTGCTCGAGGACTTCCGAATTGGGAAGTTTCTTCAACGCATCAAGTATGTCTTCCGGTTCCGTCTTCAACTCCCGGCTTATCCTCCTGAGCAGATCCGTCAGGCTCTCGTGGTACTCTTGTGCTTGGAGTACCCAGTTGAATCCGGTCTTGAAGAACCTGGATATGCTTCCTTCCTCCTCTTCGGAGATCTTCTGTTGAGCCGGAAGCTTTCTCCAAGATGTCGGATCCGTTGACTTCCGGTGCCTTCGCTCCAAGGGTTGCTCGTCCTCTTCCGGATCCTCCTCCTCTTCGACCAGCGGCTGCTCCGCTGTCACTTCTTCCGTCAAGCCGTATTGGAGAATGGTCGCTCCGGTATTGTACTCCACCATTTCCGCATCGTTGAGAAGCTCTGCGTGGTGGTAGAGATGGAAAAGATATGGCCCTATGGGGTTGGTCTTTCCCTTTCCCACCTTGGCGGCAAGCTTGGCGACTACAGATCCAATCACCTTGCCCCAATTCACGGGTCTACCCTCAAAAGCACCAAAGATGGTGTTTGCTATCGTAACTGTAACTTGGGTAGGCTTTTCCGGATACAGAATGGGGATCAAGAACTCTAGGACATGCCTCTGTCTTGCATCCAGGCAATCACTAATCGCATACCCTTCCTTAGAATGGGCAGCGTTCTTGAATTTTCCTATCGTAAACTTGTCTGTCCGAGAAGCTAAATCGGATCCCTTTTTGGAGAATCCGTAAACCTTAGCCCAGACTTCATCAGTCCAGGTTTGAGGCCTTCCTCTCATCGTCAACTCATATTGGTTTGACGCTCCTACTATCAACTCTTGGATCATCCGGTCGTTCTTTACGGTCCATGGCCACATGAACAGACCGACACACCCTATCTCACTAAGGTCATCCTCTAGCTGGGATCTCACTCTCAGCCTTTCTGGAATGGTTGGACAAACCATCCCGCCGGTGACTAAAGTCTTCCGGATATCTCCCTCCACCATTTCAAACCACTTCTAAAATCTGAATACACTATCACCTCTCACCCGAGCACTAACTCACCACTCTTTCACTCAGCTATGCACGCACAAAACAGTTGTGGGAAAAGAGGAAGATCAAATGGCTGTGGCGGGGTTAAGTACCCATCAAAATACCGACCGTTCGTAAAGCGGACTGTTCACTTGTAACGGGTCTTTATTTCTAGACTAAAAGTCTAAATAATAAGCTGTCGCTATCCGGGTTTCCGGAATCTAGATCTGGCTTGGATCCCGTTACGGATTAGCTGGAGTGTTCTCTTAGTCTAAATGAGTTGTTTAGGTTAAGAGGGCTGTTATACTTTTTGCCTATTAGAAAGTTTGAAAAATTCTATATAGTTATACCCTTATAAATACTAACATGATGACTTCTAAAATTACGGCCTGCGACACTTATTAATAGATCAAAAAGCTATAATAATTTTTAGTGGGATTTTATTGCCACCTAGGGAATTTCTAAGAATTTTTCATTGCAAATTTGGGCAATTGATTATCCAGAAAGGCATCTTCTGACTATCAAAAGATTTTGAAACTTTTTGTGGAACCTCCCATGGGATCCTACAACACATGTATAGACTCATATTTTTATTCTACACATTTGCCTCGGGGAGACAAAATCCACCTCCTCATTTAATTATCGGTGGCCAAAGGATCTTCTACACTGGAGGGAATCTTGGTGAATTGACTTTGCCATTGGTTCTGTGGCATGGTTTTAACCTCAAATCACCGTCCTTAGACATGAGAATCCTCCACGGTCCCATCTTGGTATTTTTCACATCTGCAGGCCAATGATTGGGGTTTTGCTATTTCGTTGATGAAATGGGGAAACTGGAATCGATCTTTGAGAACTAATCTATATGCCTCATCAAGGTTCCTTCAACCAATCTTTGCCTAAAGATGTCCTTTCTATGTGGTATTTTGAGCTTGGTACGCCCATCACTTATAATTGACCAATTTGCTACGATTAGTTGGATTCTAACCTATTTACAACTCGTGGTTGGGCCATTCTAGCTATAATATTCTAAAAATAGACCAAATACTATATTGGAACGTGACATTCCTATTTTGGTTCTACACTCTTTTGGGGGCTTTTTATACATAAAATTGTATTAAAAATAACAAAATACAAAAAAAATAGTAAGCCCCTAGTAGTGACAAATTAGGGGCTCACAGGCCCCCCCAAAGAGATCCAAATTGTGATTTAAATTCCAATTAAAGTTTGGAAGTTGGAAATAAAAGGGGCGAGCAACAACCTAGATGATCCAATGAATTAAAGCAATAGGAGCAGTACTTAGTAGTGTGTAGGGTACTAGAAGTGTACCAACTAACCTAGCCACCAAGCCTCGACAAGCCAACTAGAAGCAAGCAATTATTGTTACTAGCCAACAACGACAATTACTGTACTCAACACTTGACAAGGTAGCCATATAGCCATATGGTCCTTTCATTAAAATTCCGTCTCCTCCAAACACTCAGTTGGAGATTAGGGAAGCCCAAATTCTTTTTTTTTACATAAATGCATGTCCCTAAGACTGATTTTTTTCTAAATTAATTAGACTACCACTGGGATTGATTTTTGGTGTTAAAAAAAAGTGTTAAGTTTGGAATTTGATAATGAAAAGAGGGTGAGGTTTTAGAAGTGAGAAGGAAAGTTTGGGAAATACCATAGGGAGTTAATTTCTCTTTAAATTTTCAAATTCTAGAGTCCAAAAGGTGCACATTCAAGCCAACTCAAATTTGAGCATCAACGGACTATATCAGAATACATCAACAAGAAGGAGGCTTGTTATAATTTTAATAACAATATGACTCTATTCCAAAGTCAACCTAGTGTGAACCACCATATTGGTTCACTATTTAAAAATCCAAAAATATAAACATTAAGCATGAATTTACAGATCCGGAAGTGTTAGTACTTTGGATTAAGTCACAACCATCAATTAGGGAGTTTCCAGCTAAATAGCAATGGAAACTTCAAGAAGTTAGGGCGAGATGCTAGAAAATGCAATTAGGAGAAAATGAGGGGAAATTCTAGGGAAAAAATGGGGATTTCAAATTGAAAAGAGGTTAAGCAAGATTTGGTAGAGTAACTAAATTAGGCTAACCGTAAAATCATGAAAAAATGAAAAAAAAATAAAAAATAAAAATGAAAAAAAAAGACTAGAAGTAGGAAATGTAACTAAAGTAAATTGAAAACTACAAAACTACAAAATAAAAATAAGAAAAAACACAAAAGAAGTTAGTTAACTTAAAACTACTACTATAACACTAAAATAGTGCTAGAAACACTAAAATAGGATTTTACAATAAGTTAGAGGGTCTTACAGTAATTTAGGGGGTGGAACACTGAATTAACATATTTACATTAACTTGTAGCGATTTGCACTAATTTGGCACATTTTGCACCAAATCAACAGATTTATAGTGAATTAGTGTAGGATGAAAGTAGTGAAGAAAACTAATCCATTAGAAAGTTTGGATAGAGGCAAAATTAGGGTTTGAAGCCCTCTCTCTCTCTCAACTTTTGTGTGAATTTTTGGTGTGTGTGTGTTTTGAGAGGAAGGTTGTGATTTGTGGGCATTTGAAGTATGAATTGCAAAAGAGTAGGGTAAGAGAAGATTAGGAAAAATTTGTCGAGTAGGTTTCACCATTTTTATGAAAGAAAAATGGGCGAAAACTGAAGGGGTTTGAGGTCAAATGGGAAAGTGCTTGGGAAGAGGGGAAAAATGTGAATTGAGATTGGAGTGTGAACTTTGATGGCTCATTGCGGGAGAGTGGAGAATTTCATGAATCTGATATTTTGAGGGATGGAGCACCTTGAAGTTAGCTTTCCGAAAAGCTATGGCTCACCCAATTCAGAGCCAAAACGCAACGGTTGTGAACAATTTTGTGCGGGGAGGTTGGCTGTCGCAACAATGGAGGACTGTCAACTTTGGCAGGCAATGACGGGAGAATAACATGGCGAAATCAGCTGAAAATTGGAGGGGTGGTGAGCCTTGAAGCTGACTTTCTAGAAAGTCTAAGATCGACTCATTTGGAGCAAGGAAAAGAAAATAGCTGCTGTTTTTGTGGAAGAGGGTCTGCTGCCCTTTGGAGGAAGCTGAATTTGACTTTTTTTTGTGTAATCCTTGCAATTATAATTGAATCATTCCAATTTTCATTTCACTTTGCTAAAAAAATCATTGTAAGTGTAATGTTTGTTGAGTTAGAGTGGTTGGTGTGATTGCAATTACATAAATGTGAATATCATTTTTTAGGGTTTGGGTGAGATGTGATGTGCTGTGATTAGTACTTAGAATCACATTTAGGCCATTTTGAGCCCCAAATGACACATTCGAGGCAGATTTTGGCATACAAAGTTGCTATAATTTACTTGAGTGCATAATTGGATGATAATGTGTTGTTAAGAGGTGTATTTGGTGATGTAAGATGGGCTGTCCCCTTCTTACATAGAGTTACTTAGGTCAAAATTCACCAAAAATCTCATTTTTGGAGTCCATTGCTTGAAGGCAATTTAGGTAGAGGTTCTATACACTCCCCACCAGCCAACTCTAGGGGGCTTCTTTGCCTTGCAATGGAAAAGTCTCATACCTAGTCCTTGAGTCAACTTCCCAGTTGGAGTCAACCCTCTAGTACATTCTCAACCCATCCAACCCATTCTCAATCCACCCAACACTCACTCAATCCTCTAAGCCAACTCTCTGTCACTTTCTCTCTCTTGTGCGTACTGCAAACTCTCAATTTCCTCTTTGTTTTGGATCCTAAGAGCATTCCCACCCATCTTGCAAAACAAATGACTTGTCGAAGGTGGCTTGCAAAACCGCCCTACTTGTCTTGCAAAACAGATGACTTGTTTGCAAGTGACACTACAAGAAAATGGGCAAATATGTGATTGCAAAGGAATGACTTCTTGACCACAATGACTAAAGATTGAGTACAATTCTCTAATTGCACTAGCTCAACTTTTTCTCCAGCGTTCAAGTCATTTTAGAGTCTCATTCACGACTTCAAGATGAGGAGTGGATGAAGGAAAAGTTTCATCCGCCAGTTTCCATGGATAGCGTTGTAGACATTCTGAGGTGGTAGTATAAAATTTCAATGTGGAGTCTCAATTGATATGTAGTGGATCCAATGTCATATATGCTAACTATGGTTTATTGTAGAGAGACTAAAAAATGACTCTAGGATTACTCACCTCTTCGTAGTACGTACCGTTAAATTTCACGTGACTGAAAACAATGCACTTTTGGGACCTGTTTTTGTCTAGTGTCTTCTCCTTAATGGAATACACTTGTAGTCATGAGAAGGAAGTCCACTACATGAACTCACATGCAAGAGGGAGTTAGAATGCATAAGGTAGATCATGGTTTAGCGATTGAAGCGGCTCACACGTAAGTGGTTTTGGATCTTCAAAAATCTTCTTGCTAAGACTTGGTTTTGTGGCAGCGATGGGAGGGTCATAGTCCCTCTCATATTACTGGTCAATGGATGCTCTAAGGCACCCTACTCTACACTATCTAGACATAAGTTGCTAGCATGGATTTCTTGCTTAGAAGGTTTGTGGTAGTAAGTCCACGAATTCATAGATAGATCCCACAAACAGGACTTTGAATTTTGTATTCAAAGATTTGGTCAAGTTTCATTCAATTCTACAGAAATATATATGTTCATAACTTCTTCTCCTCTTCCAAGAAATGAATGAACTTACTACATGAGCTAAACAATGATGTTTGGTTGTGGTTCAGATAAGGGCTTATATTTCATGAATTCTTTACGAAAGTGAGAACTGAAATGTATACATGGCTGCATGACTCTCCTTATGGTATGCTCAAAACAAAGCTTGCACTATATCTACACCAAGGAAGTGACTATGGTTTTTCCTAATTTGGATGACTATGGTGCATCTTCATTGTCACTACAAAATGACTGTTGAGAACTGCGAAGGGTACTCCACAAATGACTTATAGTACTAAGACCTTGGATCACAATGCAATTGGAATACCACGTGTTGGAAAATATTTAGCAAGCTGTTCATATTGTCATTGGATGTGCGTGACACATTCAATGTGTATGTAGAAAAATGGCAATAGACTGTGAACTTGGTGCCACCACGTAAGCAAACTTGAGACAAACATGTTCTATGCAAGAAGTGACACTAGTATGCTTCTTGTGCCAGTAAGTTGTCTTCTATAGACAACTCAATGGCACCCACTAGATTAGTTGCCTGCATTGGAATGGCAATGTGTTGGGGAGTTGTAAGCCCAACACTCTCCATTGTTGTGCTGATGAAGGCGTCTGTTGTGTCCACAACTTCCCGCTTTGCTTTGGCTTCTTTCCGTAAAACTACTTTCCATCTAGGTTTCTCGACAACATTAGAGAAGAAAACTTGTGCGGCTTGGCTAGGGAAAATGAAAGGCTCAACCAAGCAAGGGAGTTTATGGCGGTAGTTCACCACAAGGAAACTAGCGTCATCTCGTATATATGTAGGGTTTCCTCGATTGTCGTAGGGTTTTACCCACTCACATCGCAAGAGAATGATTTGTGTTTGCAATGCTCCATAGTCCAAGAGCAAAATGTCCTTCAAGACATCGACATAGGGAATTGACAAGTCTTCCTCATTCCCTGAGTGCAATTCAAATATAGAAGCTACACCACTATTGTAGCTCACCAATCGTGCAGATGTCTCATCCTCCACTCGGAAGTGTTTACCAAATGCCGTTATGCGTGTATATCGAGTTGCTCTTTGCGATGGCTACTTGCTCAACAAGAAGCATTCCATGTCCTCAAGGTTCCTCAAATTTAGCTCAGACTCTTCGACAACAGCTTGAATCCATTGTGCTAGTGCTGGAGTGGATGGATTGTCACTTTTTTCAGACTACCACTTCCTGGAAAAACACACACCTATGAATGATGAACACATAGTCTGCAATCCGATGCAAGATGGCATTGGAAACATGCGAGCCAGTGCCTCATGCTTTAAGTACCATTGCTTCACAAGACACACTTCTATGACTTTGAGGTGACTTCCAATAGTTTTCGGGGAGTCGCATGACTGGATAGAGCATCGTACATGTGACGTAGAAATGACTTTGACACATCTCAACCACAACTAGACAGTGTGCTTGTGAGGTTAATGAAAATAGATAGTTTTGTACTAGTTTAGAGGAAGGACTTTAGACATATTGCTTCGTAGAAACATGACAGACATAGGATAGCGCAAGTACTTACGCATACAAATCTTGCATAACCGATACATTCGAAAGCACGTATTGGTGTGTAATGTCTCGTAGCTTTGAGCTCATCATGTATAGTTTCCCCAGACCCTGTAGCACCTCCTTGGCATCACCATACTCTTTGTCTTCATCCCATACTTGCCTCTGTGTGGCCTCAAATCTGTGGAGGTACTTGGTTATGAAGCCAATGCATTCATCTTTCAAGTACCCCTCAGCCATACACGCTTTGGGACGCGCCATATTCCAAACATGGGTCTTCAAGACTTTCATGTACCATTCAACAGGATACATCCACCATGCACTAACTGTTCCATACAAGTCTAGCTCCTTCACAAGATGGTAGGGGAGATGTGTCATTATATCAAAAAAGGATGGTGGAAATTCAATCTCCAACAATGCCATGCTTTTTGCCACATCAACTTCCAATGATGCAAAGTTTGCTGGATTGTACACCTTCATGCATAGGTGCCTAAAGACCTTGCACATTCTCATGATTGCCATACGAGGCTTGGGCTGCATCAGACCTTGAAGTGCTAGTGGCAACACTTGTTGCACTAGTACGTGGTAATCGTGGGACTTGAGGCCCCCAAAATTCTTCTTTCGAATGCACTTGCCTAGGTCTGAAGAGAAGCCACTTGGTGTTTTCAAGGACTCAAGGCACCTTGCAAACTTCTCAAATTCATCTTCAGATAGTGTCGCGAGCCGTAATCTTAGAAGTCACCATGTTAGTACTAAAAGAAGTATAAGTATATAGAATTTTGAAAAATTCTTAACAGGCAAAAAGGGTTAGAACCCTCTTAGCCTAAAACATCTCACTAACATTGGATGGATGCTCCAAGTAATCCATAACGGAACCCAGGACGGATCCGGATTCCGGAAACCCGGATAGCGACAGCCTAGTACCTAGACTTCCGGTCTAGAAATAGGGACCCGTTACGGGTGAACGGTCCGCTTTACGAACGGTCAATATTTTGACGGGTACTTAACCCTACCACTGCCATTTCCTCTTCCTCTTTTCCCACAACTGTTTTGTGCGCACATAGCTGAGTGAAAGAGTGGTGAGTTAGTGCTCCGGTGAGAGGTGGTAGGGTGTGCAGATTTTGGAGTGGTTTCAGATGGCGGAGGGAGATATCCGGAAGACCTTGGTCACCGGCCAGATGGTTTGTCCAACCATTCCGGAAAGGCTGAGAGACAGATCCCAGCTAGAGGATGACCTCAATGAGATAGGATGTGTCGGTCTGTTCGTGCGGTCGTGGACCGTAAAGAACGACCGGATGATCCAAGAGTTGATAGTTGGTGCTTCTAATCAGTATGAGTTGACCGTGAGAGGAAGGCCTCAAACTTGGACTGATGACGTCTGGGCTAGAGTTTACGGATTTCCTAAGAAGGGATCCGGTTTAACGTCACGGACAAACAAGTTTGCAGTCGGGAAGTTCAAAAACGCGGCCCATTCTAAGGAAGGGTATGTGATTAGTGATTGTCTGGATGCCCGACAGAGACACGTCTTAGAGTTCTTCATTCCCACCCTGTATCCGGAAAAGCCTACCCGGGTTACGGTTACGGTAGCAAACACCATATTTGGTGCATTTGAGGGTAGACCAGTCAGTTGGGGCAAGGTAATTGGATCCGTAGTCGCCAAGCTTGCCGCCAACGTGGGAAAGGGTAAGACGAGTCCAATAGGGCCGTATCTTTTCCATCTGTACCATCACGCAGAACTTCTCAGCGATGCAGAGATGGTGGAGTACAACACTAGAGCAATGATCTTGCAATATGGATTGACGGAAGAAGTGATGGCAACACAACCGCCGCTGGAAGAGGAGGAGGATCCGGAGGAAGACGAGAAACCCCTGGAGCGGAGGCATCGGAAGTCCACGGATCCGACATCACGGGGAAAGCTACCGGCTCAACAGAGGATCACGGAAGAAGAGGAAGGAAGCATATCCGGGTTCTTCAAAACCGGATTCAACTGGGTACTCCAAGCGCAAGAGTACCACGAGAGCTTGACGGATCTGCTCAGGAGGATAGGTCGCGAGTTAAAGACGGAATCGGAAGATATCCTCGACGTGTTGAAGAAACTTCCAAACCCGGAAGTCCTCGAGTAGAAAGATAAGTAGATCGTAGCCCTGGAGAAGGAGAAAGCGGATCTTCAGGCGAGACTCAGCTGGGCGCAGGGCGAGATGGCTGAAGTGAAGCAAAGGGAGAAGGAAGCCCTCCAGCTGCTGAAGAATTTATCTGGCTTGGTAGACAAGCCGGCCGATATGGTGATGAAGGCGGCTCTAACCCAGAGCCGGTTGACTAAAGAAGGGCACCTCACCGGATCCAAGGTCATCTGGATACTAGTCGACTTCTCATCGCGGATGGAGCTTACACTCAAGGAGATGAGGCAGTTGCTGGGACGGATCAACCCCAACTGGGTAATGGACTTCTCCAACTTCCCGGAGATACATTTTGACATGGAGACACCCGTTAAGCTTAGCGCCTCGATGCCGCTACCGTCGAAACCGGAAGTTCCGAGGGAGAGTCTTCGGTACTCCACGGAACCTTTCTCCAAACAGTTGGAGAAGACAATTCGGGGAAGCGTGAAGTCAACACCCGAGTCTAGCAAGAAACCGGAGACAAGACGGGAGTTGGCACCTCTAGAAGTTATGGTGTCTCCACCCGTCCTAGTCTTCAACCTTCCGGAAACGGAGCCGCTGCCGACTCCTCACATCCAAGCCCGTGGCCAACTGATAGAGCGGCTTGGGGGATTGTTGAATCCGGCTCGCTCTCATCCGGAGGAGTTCGAACATATGGTGGAAGAGCAGCAGCAACCAAGGAAGGAGATCGAGTCGATCGTGTTGGATGAGATGTCTCCAAGCGAGGAGATTGAAAGGCAGATCACTCAGATTGAGAAATCTGAGGAGGAGGAATACCGGACCGGATCGGAGGATGAGGACGAGGAAGAAGCCGACTACTATCCTTCGAAAATCCGGAAGATACAAACCCGCGCGGCGTTACGGTCGACCCCCATGAAGGCGACCCCGAAGGCAACACCAAGGGCATCTCTACGAACACCGGCGAGTCAAGGCGGAAGCAGCCAGAAGAAAGCGCAGAAGGCGAAGTAGTTAGGACTTCTTAGGCAGATAGGATTTTGATTTTGAACCGGATCCGGATTTCCAGGGGTGGGATCGGGTTCCGGATTTATAGGATCTCACCTTTCCCGGATTTTTCGGGAAGGTTGTGAGTGGTCACCTGGATTTCCGGGTGGCCTTTTGGCCTTTTCGGCTTTGAGTTGTTTTGTGTTTTTAAGTGTGAGGCGGGTTGTTTGCCTCTCATTCCATCCTAGCACCATATTTTGTACCTTGACATCCTTTCTTTTTAATCTGAGCCACCAAGTGGACCCTCAGGGATTGATCTGTCGTATATCCAGCTTTCTTGTGTTTCCATGTAAGTGTGTAACGTGTGAGAAAGGAGGAGAAAAGGAGGAATCCGGATTTGAGGGGACTTGGGTTTGATTTGTGGGGAATGTTTGTGATAGAATCTAGACTAGTGACTTTGGTATTGAGCACGTGCCTTTAAACTACTGTAACGGGAATCCAATTAGGAGTGGTAGGGGCGCGAGTTTGGATTACCAGGGAGGGTTTCGTGCGGAGATAAACAATCGCCAGTGGAAGAAAACCCCATACCACTTACCGGAAGGTCAGCCAAACCCTAGGATCAGTTTAGCAAATAACTTACAACCCCCGGATTAGTTCCGGTTTCTGTTGGTCTGTCGTTGTAGTGGAGAGGACTTGTTACGGATCTGAGTGACCTGCCTCCCGGGTTGGCCATCCGGAAGGTTGTGAGAGTGTTTCTAGTCTAACCTAGTGCAACATTTGGTCTAAGTGTGTGGTTGTAGTTTTGGGAGAGAGAAGAGTGTGAGGAATACAAGTGGCAAGTCCCTGCCCCTTTATACAATCAAAGGCGGACCCTCTGAGGGTAAAACAGAGGTACCAAAAACCAGTGTTTGTGAGTGAGAAGACGGATCTGGAATCCGGAAATAGAGTGAATCCGGATTGGATTCCGGAAAGTGAGAGCTTAAGTGGATAAAACGGATAACCTAGGCTTGCAACAATATACTAGAATCCCCTGGGACGATATTTCGAGTTAGTTTACACGTTTGGGTGTTGTAAATGGTATTTACCGCACGCTACGCGTAGGACAGATAGCACATACGGTGCTCGAGGTTTCACCATTTTCCCTACCTTATGTGGGTTGGGGATTAGCTAGAGGTGTTTTTTGATATTTCACCTCTACAAATCTCTTTGGACCTTCATAGTGTCTTTCTTTCCTGTTATGGTCTTCAAAAAATTCTTCACCAAGTTCATTTCGTAGAGCATGACATCCAATATATATTGGATTAGAAGATATTGTACAATATGACATACGACTTGGAGGTGGGTTCCTGGTCAACCTCATTTACAAAGGTGGAAGTACACATCTAGTATGCACTCAATATATACCCTATACCTTTAGCAATAGATGCATGCAACTATTTTAACATGAAGACAAGGTAAATAAGAAAGACAGAGGTGCCTCCTATTGAGTTGCATTTTCTTCGCTCCATAGAAACAGAAGTGACAATTTGTCATACATTAGTCACAAAACATGACTTCTGCCTGTTAACTACTCCACAATCACTACCTCGCCACTTCAAACAATCATCCAAGTCCTTTGCAAGTCCCCTATAAGTCACGCAAAGGGTTGGGAGAAAAAACCAGTACTATTGACCTTCCAATAAGGCAATCTATACAGAATGCTCAGTCATTGCACACTGTGTATTCTTGATGGGTCCCCTATAGCACCCTCTCTATGTCCAGTTGCTCTCCATGCCTCATAATCCATTGCGTACTGTACTTGCTCTTCTACTGTAACTTCTCGTGGTTTAGGGCGATTTTCAATGGTGCCGTTGAAGTGGTCCTTCATTTCTTCTGAACGACAGGAATGATCTTCAGGCAACCACTAACGAGTCCCGCCATACGTGTGCTTCCCCAACTCTATAGAATGCTCGGCATCTAAGTCTTCTCCACACGGACGACAAGCTGCGTATCCTTGATGGGCAAATCCTCCTAGCGTGCCATAGCCTAGAAAGTCATGAATAGTCTACAAGAGCATACCTTACAGCGTGAATGACCTACACCCAAGCTCCTTTGTGATGCTGTGTGCAGGAACCCCTCTCCATAACTCTAGCAACTCTTCAACAAGTGGCTCCAAATATACATCAAATACATTAGCCGTAACGGATTCCCTCCTGGGAATCAACAATGCCAACAACACAAAAAACTTCTTCGTCGTCAACCATGGGGGAAGATTATAATTCAGTAGTAACAATGGCCACGTGGACCACGATGATCGGTTTTGCTTGAAAGGATTCACCCCATCAGCGGCCAAGGTGAAGTGAGTGTTCCGTGCATTGCTTCCAAACGTAGGATCCACATTGTCGTGGGAGTGTTGCCAAGCCTTTGAGTCGCAAGGATGACGCATAAGGCCATCCCTTCCTTCTCGGTTGCTTCGATTTTCAGCATGCCATACCATCAACTTCGAGATACTAGGACTCCTAAACATCCTCTGTAGACGTGGAATAATGGGGAAGTGACAGAGAACTTTCATTGGGAAGGCCTGTCGATCTTCATCTCTATATCTGCGACCATTGCACTTAGGGCACCTAAGGGCATTTTTGTGTTCGCCACGAAATAGTACACATCCTTTCTCGCATGCATGGATGGTCTTGTATGTGAGGCCTAGTTTTGCTATCAATGTCTTTGCCGCATGGTACGTTTTAGGCAATGTATTTCCCTCTAGCAGAAGATGGACATGCAAAATGTTGAATAGCTCATTTACACAATGATTGCTCACCTCGTGCACTGTACAAAGGTTCATAAGCAAGACTGTTGCTGCAAGTTTGCTAGACTTGGAGTCAACATACAAACCCTCCATGGACTCTTCCAATACTCGGGCATCGAAGTTGTCGTCTTCACCTTCTCCATCTGAGGTAGTTTCAGTAGTGGGTAGATCATCCCTACATTCCTCAGCCTCTGCATTGTCCTCCGTGCCCCCTTCTCTACAGTCTTCATGAATGGAGTTTGTAGTGGCAAAAGCATCGCTAACTTCACGGTGAACTCGCTCTACAGAACCTTCAGTGCTTTCCACTTCCCCTATCGCTTGGTCTATCATGCCATGAGTATCAACATTGGCATCCAGGTGCACCACATGCTCTTTGATTGGTCTCCAAAATTGTTGCTCCCACTCCTCGTCGGAGGAGTCTCTAGGGCCAGGACCTCTCCAAATTCGAGAACCCGGATCTCTACCATTGCGGATTAGGTGCTCTCTTACGTTATGTATGAGTAATTTCCTACGCCCCCAACATTTGGTGCATGGGCAATGTAGTCTCTTGATGTTGTACAATATAGCCCTCTCCAATTCCCTACTCTACAACCGGTCATCTTGTAGTCGTTGCCTCCGAGTATTGCTCAAAGGCAGTCTGGTCAGTATCATCTTTTGTATGAGTCAGATTTTGGTTGTTACTCCTCTGCTACAAGACATTAGAATGGGCACGTCAAAATTGAAATTCATATTCGACTAACAACCTTCAAGGGCAAAAATTTCATGAACAACTCTGATTCAACTACAACATGACTTCTGTTACTATGGTGTGACTTCAATATGACTGTATACTATTAAATCACGAAACATAGGTGAGCCATGCATATGAACAAAGAACTCAAAATCATTCTACATACTCATGTTCTTTTATAATTTTTTACTTCTTCAATTTGACCATATTCACATTCAAGAGGGTCATATGAAGAAGTGAGACATGGAGTCGATGATCCCCTACATGTGGTTCAAAATTTCAATAAAACTCACAATGCCATCCAATAAAACAAGTGAATTCTATACCTATTTGCATTACATGGGAATAAGTAACAAATTAGCCAATGAAAATTGTTTTTTCTTAGGAGTACACAGACACTCTCCAAAAAAGTGGTCCTATGTTCCTACCCCTTCTACCAACTCTGCATTGGTTACAGAGACGAATTCTGCTTGTATAGCATTACTTTCAGCTAGTGCTTGCTCTACCTTAGCTTTGAAATTGAGTTTGGGCAGAGACATCCTTAATGCTAGAGGACTAACTATAAATTGAGGGTCATTTGGACATTTGCAGAATGACTCTCTACCATCGGCTTCGTCTTTCCTAGATGCATCTGCGATAGTGGATTGTACCAAGGTCTCCTTCTTGGAGTTGCTCATTTCCTTGACATATACGGACCCTAAAACCGAACTAAATCTTCGAATAGATCCAGATGTGTTTCGCGAATCTCTTTCCTCTTCTGAATCCGAGATAAGCATTCTACGTCTCTTTCTATGGAACAATGGTGTAGCTCTAAGAACTCTTTGCTTGGGCATTGCGTCAGTCACTAATTCGCTCTATAGTTGCTACAAGTGGAGAATACTAGAATTTTTAAGAGAACTTTTACTTCAAGCACACAAATATAATACCTGAGTTGAAGAACTGCAGTAGAGCCAAGTTTTTGCTTTGATCGCGGTAAGCAGCCTATACGTCGCTCATGTGGAGTTCCTTATACTAGGAATGAATTTGACATGTTTGCCCACTTGCCACAATTAGACTAGCAAAATTCAGACATATGCATGGTGAAATCACGAATCCATGCCAAAAAACCTGTCCATGTAAATTAGAAAACACTCAATGCTTATTAAAATATACTGCAAGCTCTTCGACTCCCTTATGTACTTCCAATAACAAATAGTAACTTCCTCACGAAGCTCTTATGCAAAGGGTCCAGAATCATTGGGAGGGAGGCAGGTACCCCAAAACATATGGAGTTCACCAAAAAAACTAGAAGTTCATAATAAAATCCTTTAGACAAGGGAGTGGAAATTGCTTCTCTAGAGAGAAAGTCGTGTACAATTCTCTCATAACTAAGACTACTCAAAATTGCTTCATTTTTGACATAGGGCAACTGATTCATGAATGCAAGGAGGTGGTCTACAAGACCATGGACAACACTCATAAGTCTGCCACAAAACAATCATGGACCCTTAGAAAACGATAGTTCTACACACACAAAAATGATAAAATGAAGTTGAATGTGTGAAACATGAATCAGAAGAACACATCAATAATAGCTTGCAGTCACCCCTCAGTCTTTTTCTTCAAGAAATGACTGTAAAACGACTGATACTAGTGATAATTAAGTCATTCTGTGCAAATAATGACTCCAATATGACTCCACCTAGTCGTATGGAAGTGGCAAGCACAACAAGCATCATGAATGCCACCTCTTGCTACATGAAGAAGAGGACTTCATGTCTTCTACCCTAATAAACCCTATTGATCAGTCTATGTTTGTACGACTGCCTGCCTCATCATTCCGATCTCTTTGAATCATTGGTTTTCCTGTACTGCATACTAAACTAAATCATGGCGAAGATCGATCGTCTCTACTTAGTCTCATCGGAGAGCATTTCTTAGTAATTAAGGGCTCTAAAAATTAATTGCCAGCTACCAAATGCTACTTCCCTCATCATGCCCTCCACTTTTGCTTTTTCTGACCGGCTTTAGGAACACGCACCTGCATAGAAGAATTGAAGTGCAAGCTTCCTTTGATGTAGAGTTGATGTAGAAGGTGATCGTTAAGTTCTGTAGCGTCGCTCTTGTATGAGGAAATTTCCGTTTGTTGTTCCTAGTAGTCACAAGTATGCAATAGTATGTAGAAATTGTACTAGAGCCAAGAGAACATCGAGAAATCTGTAGAGGAATTGAAGTGCAGAAGATGATTGATTCAACAATGTCGAGCCCTGAAAATCCGAAGATAGAGTATGAACTTCTCTGGGACAAGTGAGTTATAGAGGTGGCCAAGGCAATAGAGCCAATCCTTCTTGTAAAAAAACAACTATGAGCTATGCCTGAACTCATTCTGATCCCGTGCGTCTAAATTTCTGTGCCCTCTCCTAGACTACGTAGCCTTCTAAGTCTCGTACTTCGTACATGAACGTTGCAGAACACTACACAATTGTTCTAGGATGTCCCACGGACTCTTGTAGGTCGTCCGCAAGTTCTCCTTGCCTACCTTTCTTATGTCCTTCACTAAAGTCTCGGGTTTTCGAAGTACTACGTTTCGGCGGCGCGCTAGGGTTGAACGTGCACTTTGCTTTCAAAAATGTGCTGGAATCAACCCGCAAGAGTGTGTCAGTTGTTTAGTAGTTGTCTTGAAGTTGATGTTCATGCCTTCTGTCTCTAGAGCAACTGTTGGTAGTCTTTTTCAAGTCGTTTAGAAGCGCTGTTGCAATGACAGTATGAATGAAAAGCCTCCTATATTAGGTACTCCCATCTTCTGGCCATGTATAACTCCTCATGACGTTGAAGTTGAAGTTGTCGTTGCCTTGTACGAGTCCAGGCACAACCCTAAGTTTTCGTCTTCCTTCTGTGCCGTGTTGTGTTCTTATTTTCATGTTATTGCAAATTGTTTGATGGTCTTCCTTTCTATTGCTACGGGATGTAGCAATACACTTTTTGATGGTTGGAATCTAGTGACTCAGGAATGAGGAAGTAGCGAAGACTCTACAGAAGGACAAAATGATTATTGCGGCAAAGCGCACTAAGGGTCTGCACAAGAGTTTGGGGCGGTGGGGCCTCCGAGGATGGATGAAGCACAATCCTAGCAATGACGTACAAGACATGAGTAGCGACCATGATTCCTCCTTCGAGGCGACAAGGTCCAATGAAGAGGCCATTGTAGCAGGTATGATGAATTTAGCAATTGCTTGTACACATGTTCAGCAACAATCCAAGGAGGAGGCAACTGTTGTAGGTAATTCGTAGTAACACCTTTTCGTTGCTAGGTTAGGGTTTAGGGCAGTCGGCTATATGGTCATTGTTAGGTTCCATCCCATTTTCAGCAATCCTCTATGGCTTAGAGTCCTTGTTGTGAATTTTGAGCGGTTTTCCCATTTCAGCTATTGCATTGAGTGCACTCCAAGAAGTACGACTAGTCTTTTTAGTCTTCAATCGAGCATTGCTTTCAATTGGCATGGGATTTTGTACAATCCCTAGAACTAATACATCTCTTCATTCTGTTTAGCGTAGATGATGAGAGAGAGGAATTTGACTCCAATGACGAGGAGCTCGAGGAGGTGGAGCCTCTCATAGATCGAAGGAAGAAGAGACCTAAACCAACAACAATTTTCAAATCACCTGTGAAGGTAAACGCCGAGGGGCCATCTACGCAGCAACCACCATCGTAGACTGGACCTTATGGGTCTGGATGGTCATGGGTGCCGGGGCAATGGATGCTGCAGCAACCCAATCAAGCACCTCTGTCCTGGTTCGTAGGTCCGCCAGCATCTTTCCAAGGGGCGTGGCTAGCAAGTGAAGCGGGTGAGGATCCTGTTTCTTCTTCCACATTTAGGAGGAAAAAACGAACTGCTTATGAGCTTGGAAGCCGCGAACATTCCACGGCAGGGGGGAAACCAAACTTCGTATACATATAGGAGGGAGGCGAGGTAGATGTAGGCTATGAGGGCAAGAATGCTTGGGACAAAGCAGTGAGGAATTTTGTCCCGAAGATTTTGGATATGAGTGTGGTGGAGTGGTCGAAGCACAAGCCACACACGTTGCAGAAATTGCGGGAGGCACTAGACAATGAGTTTGAATACATGAATAATCCGTTAAGCATGTCTGGGTTTCACAGCACAGTGACTTGATACATGAAGTCGGAGCGATCTTGTTTGAAGGCATGGTACTTGAAAGGCATCAAGACCCCTCCTATCCATGTGGACGACGAGCAGTGGAATTGCTTGATTACTTATTGGAAGACAGATGCCTAGAAGGTGAAGTCGTAGAAGATGGCTGTTGCGTGACAAAATGTGAAAAATTATAGTGGAGTGGGGAGGAGAGGCAAAGCAGGCGTCAAAGCATGGTTGGTAAGCATACTCAGGATTCATCTTTGTTAATTGTTGCAATTGGAATTCTTTCCATGATCTCAAGCATATCCATACGCAGGCAAGTTGGTCATGCAGGTTTACCTTTTAGAATGTAATGTCACTATGATGATTTCTGACAACACAATTGCAGAGAGGAGGGAGGCCAACCAGCCCTGGAATAACTGCCCTCGCTGAGGGGATGCGGTTAGTTGCAGTGCAAGTTACAGCACCAATGGTAACTATCACCAACCTGATGTTCTTCACAGATTTTTATGACATTTATTGAAACATGGATTATAACATTGTATCGATCATTGTTTGTCCCTTGGTCATGCGAACACCATCTCTTCTCCAATATTGTTGGTAGTCTATCTTCCTAAAGGGTAGTCCATTTTGTTCCACAGAAGCCTGAAGCTTCTAGTATGCACTCAATTTGATGGATACATGAAAGTCAATAGTTGTCGCAAATACAATCATCTTGTAGGACTGTATGACTATGTTGGCTCTGGAGAAGTTGAAGTGAAGTTGTGCTGGAGTTGCACAAAAGTCTCGAAGTCATTTGTAGTCACTTTGGAGGCACTTCATAGTGACTTCTATTACACTAAAGAATGACTTCCTTCTTTGTGGTGTATTATTTGGGGGGAATAGAGCGGGGGTGCAATTGACTCAGCTCTACGTTCAGAGATGGTTGCTTGGAAGAAGGATACAGATGTCAAGTTCACACAATTCCTAGTTACCTCAACAGCTCAATCGGCTGCAATTGATGACCTCCAGTGCATGTTCCATAGCTTTATAGGGAAATTGACAGACAATGAAGAAGGCAGCCCATCCATCACTCAATCGGCGTTGAAGAACCAAGACTCTCAAGGCCGGGAGGCTACTGGGGCGCTGTAGATGGGAATTTACTATAGACTTAATCTATTGAAAAATTCCTATAGTTTTAGTTCGTTCTCAGGGGGGTTCGGTACCATTGTAATTTTACAGGGTAAAAGATTTAATCTCTAACCTAGGGTTATGCACAATTGAAAAGAAAAGGGTAAATGTTCTCTCCTACACTTACAATAGATAAGACCAAATTATTATAATTAAGCTATGGTAAAACTTATATCTCAATATCTTCACTCCATAGCTTTGGCTTTTATCCAGCAACCATCTAAGCTTCCAATTGAACCTTTTTCAGCAACTGGTTTCCACAGCAATTGATCTTCTCTCCATTGTTCTCAAATAACTCCAATCACAGTATAGATATAGCCATACAGCTTCAAGACTATCGTTCTTACTCAGTCACTACTATCGATCTTACACCATAGATTCTCACAGAATGTGTCCATATTCATGATGGAATTAAATTCTAGGTTCAGATTTCCTCAACTATCATTTTTGCTCTAAATACAATATCTCCAATTCCACTTCAAACAATCATTCATCCCAAATTTTCCTCTTTGGTACAATTGAACACATACAATCATCTCACCCATTCAAACATCAAGGCATCTTTGTACATGCATAAATTTTCACTTAATTAATTCAAAGTCCTCCAATACTTACAATCAGCAATCCGTCATATGGATAAACTACCATTCACAATTATCTTGATCGAAACTTTGAAGTTTCATTACACACAAACTCGAATTGTAATTAATTTCCATTTCCCTTTATTTCCAGATAAACAGTACAATAGAAATTCTGATAGTATAAAGCCACTCCGCTAATGCAACTATGGAATCACTATTGCCGCACACACATCAAAGCTATGGATATTACACTTCCTCAGAGACTAACTAATCTTGCTATAGAACCTACACTTTGCTAGCCTTCCCCACTGCAAGAGCCCTGGATCACCTTTCCAATCTGCCACCATCGTCCTCCTTCGCAGGCTTCACTTGAATCAATTGGAAACCACTCCAACCACCACTATAGTTCGCACCCCATTCATCCTGCCTATACATCCATTGATACAATTCTATAGTGAAAACCTTACTAATTGGTAATAACCGAGTATTAACTATTGAAGTGCTATAGTACTGCAGAAAATTGAAAAATTGTCAAAATTAATCTATTGTGCACCACATTCCCAATAGATTCTATGACTACAGGCACTTTCAAATTCCAAGAAGAAGGGAGTGTCCATAGATGCCCTTCTGAGGAAGAAGGCGCTAGAAATGATAGAGAAAATGGCGCCTGAACCTATAGAGGGGAAGACTTCTGATGGCCACATCACAACCAC
Source organism: Straminergon stramineum (assembly GCA_963920665.1). Taxonomy (NCBI): domain Eukaryota; kingdom Viridiplantae; phylum Streptophyta; class Bryopsida; order Hypnales; family Calliergonaceae; genus Straminergon; species Straminergon stramineum. Next base: position 258,685 of record OY987269.1, on the reverse strand, counting down.
AGCTATAGAAGTAACATTCTCTTCGGACACAAAGTTGACATGGAAGGACAATCCTGCTACTAATTTCCCTAAGATTGGTCTGGAGTAGAAGGTGATGGGAATGGAAAGCCTAGAGGTTGAACTTGTGCTGCCAGTGGTGGCAACTGTAGGCAGTCTATGTGCTTACACCCTTCCAAAATGTCCTAACCCTGTAGATCACGCTAGCATCGAGGGCCTTGTTGAAGTAGCTAGAGTTTGCAACAATCCCGAACCCGTAGACATTGGCAATAGCGACAATACACCGACCCTAGATGAAGTGCGCTCTACCGTCCCTGAGATTGGGCACGTTGAAACTTTTGTAGCCAACGTGGAGGTGGTGCCTAAAGTTGTTGAGAACCTTCCGTAGCCTGCAACTAGTGTTGCCGATTCGCAGTAGAGGAAGGGGAGGAAAGTGTCGAAGTCCCTTGTCAAGGTAAACGCCCCCTCAAACGTTCATCCATGTACGTCAAGTGAAGTGAGACCTACCTTGTCAGTGTGTGACATCCTTAAGAAACGTATACATTAGCAATCGAAATTAGTAATTTTTCATGTCCATGGCACACTGTTGGATTGTAGTTCTGTTGCTGTGGGGAATCCTAATAGTAGAATCCAGGGGACAACCAAAATTGATCTGAGGAGAGTGGTCTTCAGGCCTTGGCTAAAATTGTTTCTATCCCGATGTTTCACTCATTTTGTAGTTGGATTTTGGGGTAGTACCACTGCATCTTGCATGGATGACATTGTCCCCACAAAGCTTGCAGGGTTGAAGTGTCCCTTTAATGCAATGCCACTCTTTTCTTGGTTTGGTAAGCATTATAAGGTACATGGGATGGAAAAGGATTCGACAATGGATCGGGGGAAGAATTTGTCAAAGGTGTATGAGAATTGGCCCCATTTTAGTGCATTAAACACAGTGATTGTAGATAGCAAGATTAGTAGAGTCGCTTGCAATCCAAATGCAAATGTAATCATCAGTACACCGTTTTATGTAAAGTGTCTATGTACAGTGGCTGATGTCAAGGACTACTTGAAGTGTTACTTGTGGCCTTTGTTGGAGGTGCTTCTTAAATGCCCCGCAGGGTTGTTTTGTCGAACGGGTTATGGGGTTTGCGTGTCGAGTTGTTTGTCTGATGCCGCATGTCCTATAAGACAAGTGTCGCATATACGATACAAATTTGACAAGCGCAAAATTAGGGTTTAGGGTTTTCGGGCAGGGTAGCCGAAATTCTTATCTTATGTGGTGGGTTGTCAACAGTGATGTGGAAAGCTTTGACAACATCACCATAGGCGATTGCGGGTGGGGCGTGTGCAGGTAAGGTGGGACAACCGCGGGTCCCAGAATGAAGATGACTGCAGGTCCAAAATCTTGGGCGACTACGAGTAAGGTGGGGCAACCGCGGGTCGTAGAATGAGGGCGACTGTGGGTCCAACCCAAGCCGACTCTTGGTACGGTGGGGTGACCGCGGGTCCCAGAATGAGGGCAACTGCGGGTCCAAAATCTAGGGCGATTGCGGGTCCAACCCAGAGCGACTAAGGGTGTAAAGGTGACTGCAGGTGTAAGGAAAAGGGCGATCTTGGCTTTATCCCATATGCAAGGAATTTTTTTTGTTCCGTGGATGATAAGAACTTCTAATATACGACATAAATGCACTTGTCCATCTTTGAAAATTGGGTCCCAAAAGAAAGATCTTATTGAGTCCTCATATCGGAAATGAGTATTTTTGTGAGGGGAAAGGCAAGTACATCACATCACATAGTTCCATTGTAGATGATTTTCATACTCACTAGTCCATCCATAAAAGGTTAAGAGCAACTTCGTGTGCCGTTGCAATTGCAAACATGGATATAACGACCATTTCAATCTTGCTCACGATTTAGGATCCTTTAGTTTCTATGTGCCATTGCATTCTCCTAAGCCTTAAATTAAGTACTTCACATTCTGTGGTCATTCACTCATTTATAGGAGCCTCCGAGTTCTACATTTTTTTATTACATATGGTTGGGAATTTCTAATTCAAATTTTCTACTCCTATTGAAGTGTTGAAGCCAATATTGCAATTGGATATAATAATTAAACCAAAAATAGATACAAAAATAAGAAAAAAGTAAGGATAATTAGTATTACTATAATTATAAGTTGTACACACTAATAGAGTAGTGACCCAATCTTATAAATGAACTTCTACTTCAATTGTACTTCCATGAACTTTGTTAAGATCTCCACATCTATACCTGTAGAAGTCCACACTAAAGACAATGAACAGAATTTTGTAATTCTAACACTATCATGCTTTCCTACTAAAGTAGATACTATACAAAACTCATCTATAGGCTATTTGCCTATGAACTTAAGCTAGAAAACTTCAACACACCAAAATTATGCAAAAGCATTACATTACTACTTCACTACCTCTAAATCTATATTTTATAAAGTTATGGTGAAAATGTGTAATCACTTGGCACCTCATCAGCATTAGGGTCAGTATCATCATCCGACTCCTCTACCCTTCCATTATCATCAAGGTTACCATTCTCGTCATCCTTCCTTCGTACTTGTTTACTTTGCTCTTCATGTCCTACCTCTGAGTTCACGTTCTACACTTCAGTATCTAGGACGCCGTCGCCACTAGTTTGCACCAATCGTTTAGTCAACCTCAATGCATCTCTTGTTCCATCAAGGTTGGATGTAGGGTGTCATCCGCCTCTACTGGATTGCCCAATGTTTCAATTGGAATTGGCTTCACCCATGATGAATCTTTGGACAACATGGTTCTGTCGTTTGGGATTTCTTTGTAGCCTCTCGTGCGTCTTCCTCAATCGCTTTTTCTATCCTCTTGTGCCTTCACACATGGGCAAGGATGATTCTCGAGGGCTAGAAATAGTGGAGGGTTGAGTGGGTTGCGGAGTTGAGGCGTGGACTTCATTATCAACTGCCCTAAGAGGACTATTATGTAAGGGCGGCCTAGTCGCACGGGTTGGTATAGACCTAGTCACCCTAGCATTGTTTGCGTTTCCTCCTCCACTTAAGGGCACAATACGATTCCGGTTCATAACAACTTGTAAGGGCAAGTCTAAATCATATTCCACATTTTCTATTCTTAAGGGGCTCCGTAATGGAGAAAGTGGAACGCTTGTATGCACAACATCATCGACATGTCTTAGTGATGTTGCCTCCTCTTGCCTTTCATTTACCTCAGCAACTCGAGCGGCACTTCGTAGGTTCATTACCCTTGTAGAACCTTGATCTACAACATTTGGAGATCTTGTTTCCTCAGCTCTTGTGGGCATTGGACTATTTATGCCTTCATTGGGGTTGTCGGGACTACTTGCCCTCGTCGGCGATGAATTTATTGGAGGAGGTACATTCCTATCCCTAGCAGAGACATAGGATTGCGGGGGCCGTCGTGGTGCATGTTGAACCTCCTCCTTAGAGTAGTACCTGTTAGTTTCAACTACAAATGTATTTTCATAGTTGTGTCTCCATGGAGGACTCTTTTCTCTACGAATTAGTCCTGTCCAAATATTACCATGTAGGCGCTCTTCTGCCAACCTAATGTTCTCATTAGCTCAAGCCATTCTAATTGGGTTGCCATCCCCTCATGATCCTTCACCTAATGGCTCCTCATTCTCTTTCGAGGTATTTCCATCCACAAGGTACTTTTCGTAGAACATTACAGGATTGCGTCCACGTTTCTTACATTCAAGTTTACTGTTGATGTAGATATACACCAATGCTTCCGCCTTGGATGTGGTTAGGCAATTTTGCACTTTATTGTGCACACAAACAAATACATACTCCAATTCCTTTCACATGATGATGCTGAGCACGTCAAAGATAGAACTCTCATTGCAATTTTTGGGAGAACATTAGCACCCACAAGACTCCACCATTGATGAGGCATTAGTTTGCACTATGTAATATTAGGAGCCTCTTCTAAGGGGTCAAAAGGACCTGTCTTCTCTTCGAACTGCGTGAGCTCCTGCAATGCCTCCATGTATGATAATCCCAATGACTCGCTCATTTTTTGAAGCACCCGATTTAAGGCTCTTTTGGCCACACCATCGTTACAAAGGGTTCCTACTTCAATCAAGAAAGGATTTAAGAGTGCCCCTACATAGTGTAGGTCTGTGAGCATCAATTTCCAACAAGCTTGGAAATGCTTCTCAAAGTTCGTCGTAGTTTCATCATTCAGAAAAAAAAAGGTTTGTTTCTCAAGCTCCACACGTGCTCTTGAAGAGTCTTCATAACCAACCAAGCCTTAGGCATTGCCGGGGCTTTCCCATCAAAAACTTGGAGAGCAATAAGGATGGGCTCCACCATGTGCAAAAAATTATCACACTCCACCCAAAAAGATTCCACATGAACGTCATTCCTCGCTATAGTGGCTCGCACTGTCAATATATCTCCATTTTGGCGACGTTCCAAACTAGCCTCAAATTGCACATATGTCTCATCCATTATCACTTGAATCAATGCTAACTTGCACTCCACCACATGTGATATCATGAGGAAGTTCACTGCAAAGCGTGTTTGAGAAGGCATTTGCAATGCCTTGTCCAGGGAGTACTTTCGGAAGAGAGCCAATGTGGAATGGTACCTCTTGATGTACTTTACTATCTACATACAACATCGTACTATTCTCTTCACCTTGACATCCTTTGCCCAGTCTTCCAAAAGCAAGTCCAAAATGTATGCTGCACATCCTTGGATATACATGTGAGGATATTTCTCTTGTAACGCCTTCAAAGTCCCCGTCATGAAAGCGGCATTGTCCGTACATAGTTGGACAATGTTTTTGGGGCCAACCTCTTCTATGTATTGTGCCATCATATTGGTTGTGTATGCAATGTCCTTCTTCTCCCTGGTAGTGTCCACCGATCCAAGAAACACATCCCCCACATGACACACGAGCATTAAATTTAGTAATGGACGGCTATTAGTATCAAACCAACCATCCGAACAAATGGTTGCTCCGTAAACTTCGATAGAGTGCTTTGTCCGCTCAGTGACCATTTTAGAAACACTTTCCTTCTTTGGCTCTATCATTCTTGTAAGCAAAGCATTGTATGAGGGCGGTTGGTATCGTAGTCCTGATGTCGCTATCTCTTTCACTGCTTTCACAAAGGCAGGATGGCGCACAACATTGAACGCGATGCTAGCCTCATAAAAGAAGGAAGCCCACATGGTATCCAACTTTACTCTCGTGCTACTTTGTAATGCCTCATCCATACTAGTTTGCCTAGAAATGGAAGGGTTATTCCTCCTCAAAATTGTTTGAGGATTGGAATCTATTGAATTGTTAATAGGGAGAATTGGTTCATTCATAGCACTAGGCTCCTCTGACCTCTCCCTACCCTCCTCTAACATAGGCTCTACCACAATCTCATCTACAACATCAAATTCTAGAACCTCCTCACGCATTTGTTCAAAGCTGATTTCCTTCGGAACAACCCCACAACAAGTCCTAAACTTTTGTGTCGCAGCACAGGATAAGTAAATTCCCTATTATGTTCACAAAAATCACTCTAGAGCATAACTAAGTGACTCTAAAGATCGAACCCACGAGATTCTGTGAAGTATTTAACTTTATTATGCTAGTAAGCTCTCCTAACCTCAAAAACTCCCTTTCCGGTTCTCGATCTCCAACCGGAAAACTACCAACCACCAGGAGGATTAGGACCGGATTACTTCCTACCCGATTCCTTAAACCTCTGGTTAACCAAATTTTCCCAATTGCTAGGACCTGAACAATTCCGGTCCTGGTGCCTTTCTGAACCAATCCGCTCTGGATTGTTCCTATATCTCTTCAACTCCTTTCCGGTTTAATTTTGCCTCTATTGGACCATCAGAGGGTTCGCTGTCGTGCGCGTAGTGTGCGGTAATACCATTTACAACACCTAAACGTGTAAACTAACTCGAAATATCGTCCCAGGGGATTCTAGTATGTTGTTGCAAGCCTAGGTTATCCGTTCTACCAACTTAAGCTCTCCTTTCTCCTTTTCTCTCTCTTTCCGGATTACTACCTTTCCGGAATCCAATCCGGATCCACTCCAATCCGGAATCCGGATCCATCTTCTCACTCACAAACATTGGTTTTGGTACCTCTATTTTACCCTCAGAGGGTCCGCCTTTGATTGTATAAAGGGGTAGGGACTTGCCACTTGTATTCCTCACGCTCTCCTCTCTCTCAAAACTACAAACACACACTTAGACCAAATGTTGCACTAGATCAGACCGGAAACACTCTCACAGCCTTCCGGATGGCCAACCCGAGAGGTAGGTCACGCAGATCCGTAACAAGTCTTCTCCACTACAACGACAGACCAATAGAGACCGGAACTAATCCGGGGGTTGTAAGTTATTTGCTAAACTAATCCTAGGGTTTGGCTGACCTTCCCGTAAGTGGTATGGGGTTTTCTTCCACTGGCGGTTGCTTATCTCCGCACGGAACCCTCCCTGGTAATCCGGACTCGCGCCCCTACCACTCCTAATCGGATTCCCGTTATAGTAGTTTAAAGGCACGTGCTCAATACCAAAGTCACTAGTCTAGATTCTATCACAAACATTCCCCACAAATCAAACCCAAGTCCCTTCAAATCTGGATTCCTCCTTTTCTCCTCCTCTCTCACACTTCACTCACTCACACAGAAACCCAAGAAAGCTGGATATACAACAGATCAATCCCTGAGGGTCCACTTGGTGGCTCAGATTAAAATAAGGATGACAAGATACAAACTATAATGCTAGGATGGAATCAGAGGCAACCAACCCGCCTCACACTTTAAAAACACAAAACAACTCAAAGCCGAAAAGGCCGAAAGGCCACTTGAAAATCCAGGTGACCACTCACAATCTTCCCGAAAAATCCGGGAAAAGTGAGATCCTACAAATCTGGAACCCAGTCCCACCCTTGGAAATCCGGATCCGGTTCAAAATCAAAATTCTATCTGCCTAAGAAAAAGTCCTAACTACTTCGCCTTCCGCGCTTTCTTCTGGCTGCTCCCGCCTTGACTCGCTGGTGTTCGTAGAGATGCCCTTGGTGTTGCCTTCGGGGTCGCCTTCATGGGGGTCGACCATAACGCTGCCCGGGTTTGTATCTTCCGGATTTCCGGAGGAGAGTAGTCGGCTTCTTCCTCGTCCTCGTCCTCTGATCCGGTTCGGTATTCCTCCTCCTCAGATTTCTCAATCTGAGTGATCCGCCTTTCAATCTCCTCGCCTGGAGACGTCTCATCCAACACGATCGGCTCGATCTCCTTCCTTAGTTGCTGCTGCTCCTCCACCATATGTTCGAACTCCTCCGGATGAGAGCGAGCCGGATTCAACAATCCCGCGAGCCGCTCTATCAGTTGGCCACGGGCTTGGACGTGAGGCGTCGGCAGCGGCTCTTTTTCCAGAAGGTTGAAGACTGGGACGGGTGGAGACACCGTAACCTCTGGAGGCGCCAACTCCCGTCTTGTATCCAGCTGCGTGCTAGACTCAGGTGCTGACTTCACGCTCCCCCGGATTGTCTTCTCCAACTGTTTGGAGAAAGGTTCCGTGGAGTACCGGAGACTCTCCCGCGGAACTTCCAGTTTCGAAGGTAGCGGCAGGGAGGCGGTGAGCTTGACGGGTGTCTCCGTGTCAAAATGTATCTCCGGAAAGTTGGAGAAGTCCATTACCCAATCGAGGTCGATCCGTCCAAGCAACTGCCTCATCTCCTTGAGTGTGAGCTCCATCCGGGAGGAGAAGTCCACGAGTATCCGGATGACCTTGGATCCGGTGAGGTGCCCCTCCTTAGTCAACTAGCTGTGGGTTAGAGCCGCCTTCATCACCATATCGGCCGGCTTGTCTACCAAGCCGAATAAATTCTTCAGCAGCTGGAGGGCTTCCTTCTCCCTTTGCTTCGCTTCAACCATCTCGCCTTGCCCCCAACTGAGTCTCGCCTGAAGATCCGCTTTCTCCTTCTCCAGGGCTACGATCTGCTTATCTTTCTACTCGAGGACTTTCGGGTTTGGAAGTTTCTTCAACGCGTCGAGGATATCTTCCGGCTCCGTTTTTAGCTCGCGGCTTATCCTCCTGAGCAGATCCGTCAAGCTCTCATGGTACTCTTGCGCTTGGAGTACCCAATTGAATTTGGTTTTGAAGAACCCGAATATGCTCCCTTCCTCTTCTTCCGTGATCCTCTGTTGAGCCGGAAGTTTTCCCCGCGATGTCGGATCCGTCGACTTCCAGTGCCTCCGCTCCAAGGGTTCCTCATCTTCTTTCGGATCCTCCTCCTCTTCCAGCGGCGGCTGCGTCGCCGTCACTTCTTCTGTCAATCCGTATTGAAGGATCGTCACTCCAGTGTTGTATTCTACCATCTCCGCATCGCTGAGAAGTTTTGCGTGATGGTACAGATGGAAAAGATACGACCCTATGGGGATGGTCTTTCCCTTTCCCACGTTGGCGGCAAGCTTGGCGACTATGAATCCAATCACCTTGCCCCAACTGACTGGTCTACCCTCAAATGCACCAAATATGGTGTTTGCTACCGTAACCGTAACCCGGGTGGGCTTTTCCGGATACAGGATGGGAATCAAGAACTCTAGTACATGCCTCTGCCTTGCGTCCAGGCAGTCACTAATTGCATACCCTTCTTTAGAATGGGCAGCATTTTTGAACTTCCCGACTGCAAACTTGTTTGTCCGTGACGCTAAACTGGATCCCTTCTTAGGAAATCCGTAAACTCTAGCCCAGACGTCATCAGTCTAGGTTTGAGGCCTTCCTCTCACGGTCAACTAATACTGATTAGAAGCACCGACTATCAATTCTTGGATCATCCGGTCATTCTTTACGGTCCACGGCCCAGGAACAGACCGACATACCCTATCTCACTGAGGTCATCCTCTAGCTAGGATCTGTCTCTTAGCCTTTCCGGAATGGTTGGACAAACCATCCCGCCGGTGACCAAAGTCTTCCGGATATCTCCCTTCGCCATCTCAACTATCTAGGAATCTGAAGATACTATCACCTCTTACACGAGCACTAACTCACTACTCTTTCACTCAGCTATGCGCGCACAAAACAGTTGTGGGAAAAGAGGAAGAGGAAATGGCAGTGGCGAGGTTAAGTACCCGTCAAAATACCGACCGTTCGTAAAGCGGACCGTTCACCCGTAACGGGTCCCTATTTCTAGACCGGAAGTCTAGGTACTAGGCTGTCGCTATCCGAGTTTCCGGAATCCGGATCCGTCCTGGGTTCCGTTACGAATTACTTGGAGCATCCGTCCAGTGTTAGTGAGATGTTTTAGGCTAAGAGGGTTCTAACCCTTTTTGCCTGTTAAGAATTTTGAAAAATTCTATATACTTATACTTCTTTTAGTACTAACATGGTGACTTCTAAGATTACGGCTCGCGACATTCGCCACTTAGATTTGTGAGTGGTAGGCCCACCACTCTTTCTACGGATTATAGTGGTTGAAGGACCACTTGATCTATCTATTCCTCTCCTAGGCTAACTCGGATCCGGTTTGATTCCTCACAACAGTCCAAATAGCAATCTGGTTTGTATGTCACACAGAAATCCCTCGTACGATCCATTCTTACTACAATGACATTGATGCCAGATCCTACCTGTGTGAAGCTAGGTGGTTACAAGTGTACTTGTCCGTTCCAGCATTACCTAGAGCTATTCCTTTTACCCTTAAAGGTGGTGAGACCTCTCAGAAGGTCGGACACTCAACCGGATTTCCCCATCCAGGAGTTCTAGTGTGACTAAGGATACCCTCCCGATCCGCCTAGCCTAACAGCGGCTATCTCACCCAAAACTCACAACCCTAAATCTGTTGAAGCACTGAAGTCCACTCCCAACACTTCCACAACCTGCCCACACACTAAGGAGCAGAAACTATCACACCAAAGGGAGAGATCAAGTCACAAATCTACCCTACACCTTCCTAACTCCACATCATGCACACCTGCCAAGCTTGGGAGATACACACAATACACAAGCGCATACAAAGGTACAAGGAATTTGCAAAAAGAAGACTCTCAGCATCCCTCGCAGGTGCTAACTTAAATACAAGTCAAAAAGGTACAAGTGGGCAGATTTCCCTACAAAAGTTCCACCGTGACTTGGGCCGGATTTTTCGCTTCCTACCTACTCCTAATTGGATCGGAACAGGATCTAGATCCGTTCCTAACCTACCTACTATTTACAACCTAAGTGCCAACCCGAGATCCTATGGTGGCACTATCCACTCCCAGATCCATTTGCTCAAAGATTTCGTTTAAGTTCCGATTCCGCTCCCCTTCCTAAGGATTTGGAACCTGCTTGCCCTCTATGGATCCGGGTGATGAGTCTAAGTCAATGGCGGTTCCGGGCGTGTTGACCTGAGTCGCCCTGGCCTTCGATCTCTTGGACTTTGGGGTTGCATCCTTCCCCTCTCTTGCCGTCACATCTGGGAACGAATCTAGAAGGGAGATATTCGAGAGTCGGATTTCGCGAGAACATGTTGCTCCCGACAGTATCCGGGTACTCTCCTCCATCCGGTCCGCTGCCTTCCGTGCCTCCTTCATTGCCACTTCTACCTACTCGGCAAAGTCGGTGAGAATCCTCACCATCCGGGAACCGGATGGCTTCTTCTCCTTGTGCACCTTCTCGACAGAATAGTTTCGCCTTGGCGGCAGTCATTCCGATCTCCCCGAATATGGCCTTCGCCTACTCCACCATCTTATGAGCCTCCTCCGCCATGGATCGCGCGGCTGCGAAATTATCCTTGAAAACAAGGAGTTCCACTTTCGTTCGATCCAACTCCTCTTGTAGTCTCCAGATTTCCGCCTCTTGCCTCCGAGACTCGACTGGATCGGAAATGCAACCGACTAACTTCTCCGGTAGCTCTCTGTCGGGTGGTGCCCCTACCAATTTTTCGAACGACAACAAGATCCGCCTCTTCAACTCCCAATCAGCCCTCACGTCGTACAAGATCTTGACGAGCGGGTCGAACAGGTCGTTAAGATCGGATTCCTCCAACACGGTCTTCTCCACTTCCGGTTTTTCTTTTGAAGCTGGGGTGGTTCGAGTGGGTGGCGTCCCCCGCTTGTTGGGAGAGGTTGTTTTCTGTCACTTAATCAATGTCAGATCCGGTTCCTCCTCCTCTGACTCACTATTTTCCTCGGGCTCGAAACCGGATTCCATCTCCTCATCCGTTCTCGATTCCCCATACCGCAAGAGAGTTTCTTGAGCCTTCCACGCCTTCTCCTCTCCTGCATTGAGAAGTTGGTGGGAATGGTAGAGGTGAATAAGGTAGGTACACACCGGAGTGGCCCTACTCTTTCCCACTCTACCCACAAGTTGGGCAACCAGATTGGAAATGATCCGGGCCTAGCCCACTTTCCGGTCTCCCCTCAGAGCACCGAAAGTAGTGTTGGCGAGGGAGATGGTTACCCTTGTCGGCTTTTCCGAGTGCAAGACTGGAACTAAAAACTTGAGCAGCCGGCGCTGTCGCTCATCGATGCAATCCTCCACTGCGTATCCGTCCTTCGAGTTCACTACACCCTAGAACTTTCCGCGGCAGAACTCATCCTTCCGGCTCGCTATTCCAAGCCCTCCTGCCCAAAAACTATAGACTACTCTCCACACATTTTCCGTCCACAGATGCGGAACGGCTCTCAGAGTGTTGTCAAACTCATTGGACAGCTTGCCCAAGAGTTCTTTCACTATGGACTCCTCTCTGAAGCCCTAGGGTTTCTCCACAAACCCCAAGCAACCCATGGAGTTTAAATCCTCCATGAGTTGGGACTTGGCCGGTTCAGCGAAGGGAACAACCAGAATTACTTTCCGGAGCTTTACCTCCACCCAAGATGTACCAGGCTGTCCGCCTCTCGCTCTCCTAAGCTGCAGCATGGACACGGGTGAGTGCACTTGGAACCCTTTCCGATTCTACCTCGCTTTCTCTCCTAGCCGCACGTCTCGTTCTCCCTTTCTCTCGTCGATCTCAACTAGAAAGCTAAATTATAACACTCACACTCACAAACCCTCGCAGCAAACACTGACACAAAACACTGACACGGAAAACTAAACGTCAAGCACAGACTACTAATACAGAGCACAGAGAGCGCTTGGAAAGTGAAAATGAAAAAGAGTTTGATCTAGATAGCCCAGCTCTTTTATAGCCGTTGGACTCCTTGCCACCTCATCATGACCCGTTTTGGATCCGGTCCCTATATGGTATCCGGTCCATCACCTATCCGGTCCGACATCCGCTCCTATCCGTTCACTCTCTAGGACCGGATTCAGAGAATCACCTCACTATCTCATTTTCCTTTCTTATTTTGGACCTAAATGGTTCATTAGCTAATTCCGGATACTTATCTTTAGTTTCCGGTTAGATTTCCTAGGTAAACCAAAAAAATTGACAGTTCCACATTGTCACACAGGTGATCGGACGGGACAGACAGACAAGCAAACCAGATTGGATGGACAAGCAGTTCAGACACTCTGGACACCTTTCATTTTTGAAATTTTCGAATTAGCAAGTTGCTTCCATGCTGGAATCAGGGCACGGACTTATTGTCAGGGTGCAGACATAGGGGCGTGGACTTTAGGGTGTGAACTTCCCATCAAGGCACGAACTCCAAGTCAAGGCGTGAACATTTCACTCCTTAGCTATAGTGGGGGGGAAGTCAAATTCGCATTGAACTTGGTTATGGGATTCTTCTTTCCCATCGAGACAGGGAACCCATTAATGCAACCAGCCCTTCATTTGAATTCAGGAAATATCTTCAAGTCAATGGTTGCATCAAGAGGTCCAACCACTTTTTGAGTTCAAAGACAATGTATGGAAGCAAGTCGCTCCCTTCTTGGGGCCAAACTTCTCCTTCTTGCTTTCATCAAGCACTTGAGAAATAGGACCCACCCAAAAAAATAAATTTAGAAAATGAAAATGAACTTCTAGAGAAGAAGGACAAAATTTGTGTGAGTAGAATCCTAAAGGGTTTGAAGTCCTAATGAAAGACAATGTACATATTTGTTTAAATTTGAGTTCAAGGATTCATTTTTTATTCTTCTAAATAGAAGCTATTTGGGATTTAGGGTTTGGAGTTTACAAATCAAATCACAACCAACTTATACTTTTTTGGATTTTTGTTCAAGGCTTTATTTTTGAAATAAATAGCTACAATGGTTTGGATTGAAATCAAATACAAATTATAATGCATTGAAATATACTTGAAGGGTTTGTTTTCGAAAAAAGAGGCTACGAGGGTTTGGGTCTTCAAGACTTGAATGGTATATTCTTGTAATGGGGATCCTAGAATGGTTTGGGATTGAAATTAAACACTAGTTAGGTTAGTTTTGAATTCAAGTTCAACGGGTTATTTTTGTAATAGGTAACCCAAACAAGTTTGGGTCTTTAGGAATTGGGATTGAAATGAAATACTAGTCAAGTTATTTTGAATTCAATCATTCAACTACAAAATTTTATTTTTGTAATGGGTTCCTAGAATGGTTTGGGATTGAAATCAAATACTAGTTAAGTTATTTTTGAATTCAAGTTCAACGGTGTATTTTGGTAATGGGATTGTAGAAGGCTTTGGAATTGAGATGAAATACTTGTTAAGATTTTTTCGGAATTCACCTTCAACGAGTTCTTTTTGTAAGGGGCTACTAGAGGGTTTGGGATTGAAATGAAGTACTAATTAAGATATTTGTATATTCAAGTTTGTGAGTTCGCATAGGGAAGTTTGTTGTCGCGAGCCGTAATCTCGGAATCCAATGGGTTAAGTATTAAAGAGTCTATAATTGTATAGAATTTTTTTTAATTTCTAATAGGCAAAAAGGATTAGAATCCTCTTAGTCTAAACATCTCCTTAAGGCTGAGAGGATGCTCCAGGTGTTTCGTAACAGGATCCAGGATGGAATTGGATTCCGGAAACCCGGATAGCGACAGCCTACGGTCTAGAGTTCCGGTCTAGGAAAATAGGGATCTGTTACGAGTAAACAGTTTGCTTTAGGAACGGTCGGTAAGATGATGGGTACTTAACCCTACCACTCTCATTTGTTCTTCCTCTTTCTTCCACAACTGTTTTGTGCGTGTATAGTTGAGAGAAAGAGTGGTGAGTTAGTGATCGTTTTAGGAGCTACTAACTGTCCAGATCTTAGTCTAGTCTTTAGCTTGCAATGGCGGAGGGGGATATCCGGAAACTGTTGGTGATGGGGCGGATGGTCCGTCCAACCATTTCGGAAAGGTTGAGAGAGCGGTTACAGATGGAGGATGATTTGAGTGAGATAGGGTGTGTTGACCTGTTCTTGAGGCTATGGACTGTAAAGAATGATAGGATGATTCAGGAGCTTATTGTAGGTGCCTCGAATCAATACGAGTTGACAGTGAGAGGGTGACCCAGAACATGAACTGACGAGGTCTGGGCCAAGGTTTACGGATTCCCCCAAAAGGGATTTGGATTAGCCTCTCGGATGGATAAGTTTGCAATAGGAAAGTTTAGAAATGCATCCCATTCTAAGGAAGGGTATGCCATAAATGACTGTCTAGATACAAGGCAGAAGCAGGTCCTAGAATTTCTAATCCCTATCTTGTATCCGGAAAAGCCTACCCGAGTTATGGTTACGTAGCCAACACCATCTTTGGTGCTATGGAGGATAGACCGGTCAACTAGGGCAAAGTGATTGGAGCAATAGTCTCCAAGTTTGCCGCCAACGTCGGAAAGGCTAAGACTAGCCCCATTGGTCCTTACCAATTCCACCTCTACCATCATGCAGAACTTTTGAGTGACTCGGAAATGGTAGAGTATAGTACTGGATCCACCATCCTACAGTACAGCCTCACAAAGGAAGTAGAGGCAAAGCAGTTAGAAATTGAAGAGGAAGAGGATCTAGAAGAGGAGGAGCAACTCTTGGATTGGAGGTGGAGGAAATCCACCGATCCAGCTTCATGAAGAAAGCTTCCGACTCAAGAGAAGATTTCGGCAGAAGGAGGCATATCCGGATTCTTTAAAACCGGATTCAACTGGATACTACAAGCTCAAGAGTACCATGAGAACCTAGTGGATTTGCTCAAGAGGATCAGTAAGGAGTTGAGGACAAAGCCGGAAGACATACTCAATGCTTTGAAGAAACTTCTGAATCCAGAAGCACTAGAGAGGAAGGAGAAGCAGATTGAAGGCTTGGAGAAGGAGAAGATGAACCTTCAAGCCAAGCTAAGCTGGGCTCAAGGGGAGTTGGCCGTAGCAAAGCAAAGGGAGAAGGAAGCCCTACAGTTGGTCAAGAACCTATCCGGGTTGGTGGACAAACTGGTTGACCTAATCATAAAAGCCACTCTCGTACAAAACTAGCTTGGAGAAGGACATCTCACCGGATCCATAGTGATCCGGATCCTAGTAGACTTCTCATCGAGAATGGATTCTACCTTGAAGGAAATGCGCCAACTATTGGGACAGATTGATCCGGACCATGACATGGATTTCTCCAACTTTCCGGAAATCCAATTTGACACGGAGACTTCGGTGAAATTGACATCATCAATGCCACTACCGGCTAGACCGGAAGTCCCTAGGGAGACTCTCCGGCATTCTACAAAGCCCTTCTCGACACAGCTCGAGAAGACAATCCAGGGAAGCATGAAGACAACATGAGAACCAACCAAGTAGCCAAAATCAACACAGGAGTTAGCACCTCCGGAGGTTACAGTCTTGCCACTTGTCCCGACGTTCCGTCTTCCAGAGTAGGAGCCACTATAGACACCTCGGTTATAAACCTGGGGTGAACTAACGGATTAGATTGAAAGATTGTTGAATTCGGCCCGAACCCATCTGGAAGGTTTTGAGCACATGTTGTAGCAACAACGGAGGAAGGAGAGGAACACCATTATTTTGGATGAGACATCTCCAGGAGAAGAAGATGAAAGGGAGATCTCTCAGATTGAGAAATCTGAGGAAGAGGAGTACCAGACCAAATCTAAAGATGAAGAAGAGGAGGACATGGAAGGGGAATACTCTCCTCCAGAAATCTAGAAGATCCAGACCCGGGTAGCATTGAGGATGACTTTGGTAAAGGCAACTCCGAGAGCGACTCCAAGGTCATCCACCCGGGCACCAGCAAGTCAAGGCAGGAGCAGTCAGAAGAAAGCATGAAAGGCGAAGTAATTAGAATGTAGATAGGTAGATTTTGAATTTTGAGTCGGATTCAAGTTTCCAGGCATGGGCCTGGGTTCCGGATTTTTAGGATCTGACTTTTCTAGGTTTCTCGAGAAGTTTGTGATTGGTCACCTGGATTTCCGGGTGGCTTTTTGGCCTTTTTGGCTTTGGTTGTTTTGAGTTTTTAAGTGAGCGGCAAGTTTGTTGCCCTCTCATTCCATCCTAGCATTATAATTTATATTCAGTCATCTTTTCTTTAATCTGAGCCACCAAATGGACCCTCAGGAATTGATCTGTCGTATATCCAGCTTTCCGATGTTGTCTTGTGAGTGTGTTTAAGTAAGAGAGGAGGAAGAAAGGAGGAATCTAGATCTGAGGGGACTTGGATCTGAGTAGTGAGGAACATTTGTAACATAGTCTAGACTCGTGATTTTGGTTTTGAGCACATGCCTTTAAAACACTACAACGGGAATCCAATTAGGAGTTGCATAGGTGCAAGTCCGGAACACCAAGGAGGGTTCCATGCGGAGATAAGCAACTGCCAATGGAAGAAATCCCCAAAATTACCACTTATCGGAAGGTCAGCCAAACCCTAGGATCAGTCTAGTAAATGACTTACAATCCTTGTATCAGTTCCAATTACTGTTGGTCTGTCGTTGTAGTAGAAAAGTCTAGAGGCGGCTCTGTGTGCTCTGCCTTCCACATTAGTGTGAACCATTATATTAGTTCACTATTTAAAAATCCAAAAATGTAAACATTAGGCATGAATTTATAAATCCGGAAGTGTTAATACTCCGGATTAAGGCATAACCATCAATTAAAGAGTTTTCTGCTAGATAGCAATGGAAACTTCAAGAGGTTAGGGCAAGATGCTAGAAAATGCAATTAGGAGGAAATTAGGGGAAATTCTAGGGAAAAAATAGGGAATTAAAACTAAAAAGAGGTTAAGCAAGATTTGGTAGAGTAACCAAATTAGGCTAATGGTAAAATGATGAGAAAATGAAAACAAAAAATGAAAATGAAAATGAAAACAAAAGACTAGAAGTAGGAAATGAAACTAAAAGTAAATTAAGAACCACAAAAATAATAAATAAGAAAAAACACAAAAGAAGTTAGTTAGACTAAAACTATGACTAAAACACTAGTGTAGTGGGTAAAACACTAAAATAGTGCTAGAAACACTAAAATAGGATTTTATAGTAAATTAGAGGGTGTTACTGTAATTTATAGGGTGGAACACTAAAATAGAGCAATTTACACTAAATTAGAGGATTTACAGTAACCTAGCGCGATTTGCACTAATTTGGCACATTTTGCACCAATTTAGTGGATTAACAATGAATTAGGGTAGGATGAAAGTAGTTTAGAAAATTAATCCGTGAGAAAGTTGGATATAGGCAAAATTAGGGTTTGGAGCCCTCTCTCTCTCAATTTTCCAAGGACTTGTGGGTAGGATGTGTTTTTGAGAGCTTGGTGAAGAAATGTGATGAAAAATGAAAGACAAAAGTGTTAGGAAGGACTTGCAATGCATTAGGGTTAGAAGTAGGCAATTCGTCGAGTAGGTTCACTTGTTGTATGAGCAAAATGGGTGAAAATAGAGAGTGTTGGAGGTCATCTTGAAGGCTGGTTTTTGGATTATGGGCAAATTTTAGGGGTTTTGTGTGGATTGGGAAGGATTTTTGGGTTGAGAATGAGAGCATCTACTTGGATAAGGATATTGGGGGCATGACAACAAATTTGGGTTTGAAAATTGGTGGGCACATGTGGGGCAAATTCAAGCTCCCAAAGAACCTCATCTTGAGTCATTTGGAAAAGAATTGAAGCAATGGTCGCCATTTTCTTTGAAGGAGGTCGGCTACCATTCAAATGAAGAGAGACAACTTCGAGGGAGGATATTGGAGGCGTCACAATTCAATTGAGCATGAAATTTAGTGAGCAAATGAGGAGATAAGTTAGGTTCTCAAAGAGACTAATCTTGAGTCATTTAAAAAAAACCTGAAGCAATGGTGGCCGTTTCCATGAAGAGAGGTCTATTGCTGCTCAAGTGTAGAGCAACAACTTTGAGGGAGAATATTAGAGGCGCCACAATTTAGTTAAGTGTGAAGTTTGGTGAGCGGATGCAAGACCAAGTTAGGTTTCCAACGAGCTTGGTCTTGGACCATTTGGAGGAAAATTGAGGTGGTGGTGATCAATTGAGTCCAAGGATGTTGGCGGCCGTTGCAACTTTGGGCAGCTCAAGTAGGTCAAGTTTGGAGGTTGATAGCGGAGCGACATCAACGAATTAAGATCTGAATTTTGGAAAGGAGGTCAAGATTGAAGTCATCTCTCCAATGAGACAAAGATCAAAGGATTTGGAGCTCGGACAAGGCGTTGGGAGCCATTCTAGTGAAGTAGGGTCTGTTGCCATGGTAGCGGCGATTCGTTTCTCCTTCCCTTCTTCCCCTTTGATGAGTTGAACCATGTAAGTTCCTTGTTAGCTAATTTTTAGGTGCAGATTGAAGATAGTGCTTCCTAAGACAATTGTAGTAGTAACCACAAGGTTTTCTCTTGGCCCTTGTCCATGGGCATGGAATTGTGAATGGTGAATTATTCACCCAAAATTATCCATCGTGATTGAACTACTTCCAACATACTTAAGGTACAAGTTTGTATGAAATAGGCTTTTAGGTGACTGCATGGTGTGAGTGAAAGTCAAGGCCTATGGGTAAATTTGCATATGTGGCCATGATTTCATAGAAGTGTGGTGCAAGTTGAGGTCACCAAGGAACTTGTGCATGCCTAAGAATGGAACCATGGAGTCATGAAGAAGGTGCTATTTGAATGTCAATGCATGGTAAATTAGAGTAGTAGTAGACTTGTGATGGTTGTTTGGAGTATGTAGTGTAAATAAATTGGGTTTTGGAATTGTTGGTGGGGGTGCAATTAAACCTATTTGGAGGTGATAATTGTCAATTTTTAGTGGGTTTTTGTCAATGCATGTAGGATTGGGAGTTTTGGTGAATGGGTGTGCTGTAATTAGTTTTTAGAACTCTAATTGTCCCATTTTGAGGTCTAATTTGAAGATTATTGGTCTAGGAGGTTGCCCAAACCTCTTAGAATATGTATTAGGAGTATGTGGCGATTTTAGGACACATAATTGGGTGATTTATGGGTGATGCCCTTCTTCACTTAATCCATTTACTTAAAAATTTATTAAAGAATATTGTGGAGTCCATTGCTTGGAAGGCAATCTAGGTAGGTGTCCTATACACTCCCCGCCGGCCAACTCTAGGGGGTTTCTTCACCTTGTAGTGGAAAAGCCTCATAAATGGTCTCCAAACTTGCCGCCCATGTAGGAAAGGCTAAAACCAACCCAATTGGTCCTTACCTATTCCACTTCTACCACTATGCAAAACTTTTGAATAATGTAGAGATAGTAGAGTACAACACCGGAACCACGATCTTGCATTATGGCCTCACAGATGAAATGAAGGCAAAGCAACCAACATTTGAAGAAGAAAATGAGCCGAAAGAGGAGGAACAACTGATAGATTGCAAATAGAGGAAATCCACCGATCCAGCTTCATGAGGGAAATTCCCGATTTCGGAGAAGGTTCTGGAGAAGCAGACAGAAGAAATTTCCGGGTTCTTCAAGACCAGATTCAATTGGATGTTGTAGGCATATGAGTACCACGAAAACTTGGCGGACGTATTGAGGGCGATCAATTGTCGCAGCACAGAGCAAGTAAATTCTCTGTTATACTCACAAAAATCACTCTAGAGCATAACTAAGTGACTTTAAAGATCGAACCCACAAGATTATGTGAAGTATTTAACTTTATTAAGCGAGTAAGCCTTATTAACCTTTAAAACCTTTCTTTCCGGTTGTAGATCTAAAACTGGAAACAACCAACCACTAGATAGTTTTGGACCGGATTCCTTCCTTTCTGGTTTCTAAAATCTCCGATTGGTCCAATTTAACCCAATTCTAGGACCGCACCACTTCCGGTCCTTATACCCCTCTGGACCAATCTGTTAAGGATTGTCTGTATATCTCCTCACTCCTATCCCGATTTAGTTTTGCCTCTGTTGGACCATCAGAGGGGTTGCCACTTGATTTTATGAATGGTAGGCCCACCACTCCTTCCATGGAATATAGTAGCCAAAGGCATACTGTCCTATCTCCTCCTCTCCTAAACTAACTCAGATCCGGTTTGATCCCTCATAGCAACCCGGATAGCAATCTGATTTCACAGGTCACATAGAGACCCCCTATACAATCCTTTGTTACTACAACAACCTTGATACCAATCCCTACCCGTGCGAAGCTAGGTGGTCACAAGAGTACTCGTCCATTCCAACACTTACTAGAGCTATTCCATTTACCAACTAAGGTGGTAAGACCTCTCAGAAGATCGGACACTCAACCGGATTCCCTACCCAAGAGTTCTAGTGCGACTAAGGATACCCTCCCTATCCGCCTAGCCTAACAAGGGCTTTCTCACCCAGAACTCCAAACTCTAGATCTGCTAAGGCATTGAAGGTCCCTCCAAATACTTTCACAACCTACTCACATACACTAAGGATCGGAAACGTACACACCAAGGGGAAAAATCAATTCACAAATCAATCCTTCACCTTCCTAATTCCACGCCATGCAACTCTACCAATCTTGGGAGATACACACACAACACAAGAACACATACAAAGGTACAAGAGATTTGCAAAAAGAAAACACTCCCAGTACCCTTCGCAGGGACTAAGGGTGATTGCAAGAAACACCTGCTAGTTTCGTTGCGTTTTTTTTTGGAGCGCTATAACTTTTGAATTATAAATCCAATTCCAAAACCAAAAAAAGTATTTCTAGATATCTTTCTTGTTATTGTAATCCTTATTTTTCAAAAAAATTTAAAAATCATTTTATATTTAAAAGTCAAATTTGATAATTTGTCACACTTTAACGTTTAGGGGTTTTTTATACTATTGAGTGGTTTAAATTAGTGATTTTTAGCTGAAATTTCTATGGTGTACTAGTTTAGTAGGCACATGTATGCCTACTAAACTATTACACCATAGAAATTTCAGCTAAAAATCACTAATTTAAACCACTCAATAGTATAAAAAACCCCTAAACGTTAAAGTGTGACAAATTATCAAATTTGACTTTTAAATATAAAATGATTTTTAAATTTTTTTGAAAAATAAGGATTACAATAACAAGAAAGATATCTAGAAATACTTTTTTTGATTTTGGAATCGGATTCATAATTCAAAAGTTATAGCGCTCCAAAAAAAAACGCAACGAAACTGGAAGGTGTTTCTTGCAATCACCCCTAACTTAAATACAATCAAAAAGTACAAGTGGGCGAAAATGCTTGCAAAAGTTCCGCAGCAACTTAGGCCAGACTTTTCGGTCCTACCTACTACTAACCAGATTGGAACAGGATCCAAATCCGTTCCTAACATTCCTACTATTTACACACTAAGCACCCACCCGAGATCCAATGGTGTCACTATCCACTCCCGGCTCCATCTGCTCGAAAATCTCGTTCAAGTTCCGATTCCGCATCCCCTTCTGAGGGTTAGGAACTTGGTCGCCTCCTATAGATCTAGTGGTTGAGTCTAAGTCGATGGTGGTTTTGGGTGTACCGGCCTGATTTGCCCTAGCCTCCAATTTCTTAGACTTGGGGATGGCATCCTTCCCCTTCCCTACTGTTGCATCCAGGAATGAATCCGGAAGAGATATATGTCCGAGAGTCAAATACTTCGAAAGCAAGTTGCTCCCGACAGTATCCGGGTACTCTCCTTTATCCAGTCTGCCACCTTCCATGCCTCCTTCATTGCCGCTTCAACCTGCTCAGCAAAGTCTATAAGAATCCTGACCATCCAGGAATCGAATGGCTTTTTCTCATCGTGCACCTTCTCATCAAATAGCTTAGCCTTGGCGGCGGCCATTCCAGTCTCCCCAAATGTGGCCTTCACTTGCTCGACCATCTTCTGAGCTTCATCCGCCATCGATTGAGCCGCTGCGAAGTTCTCCTTGAGCACAAGGAGTTCTGTCTTCACTCAATCCACCTCCTTCCGTAGTCTCAAGATCTCCGTCTCCTGTTTCCGAGACTCAACCAAATCAGAAATGCAGCTTGCCACCTTCTCTGGTAGCTCTCTATCTGGCGGCGCTCCCACCAACTTTCCGATCACAAGCAGGATCCTCCTCTTTAGTTCCCAATCCGCTCTCACGTCGCACAAGATTTTGACGAGAGGGTTGAACGGATCATTGGGATCTAATTCCTCCAACACGATCTTCTCAACCTTCGATTTCTCTTCCAAGGCCGAGGTATCACGACCAAGTGGCATCCCTCGCTTATGAGGAGAGGTCATATTCTATCGCTTGATCAACACCATCTCTGATTCTTCCTCCTCTAACTTGTTGTTCTCCTCAGGATTGGAATCGGATTCGACTTCATCATCCATTTCCAATTCTCCATACCTCAGGAGGACTTCTTGAACCTTCTACACCTTCTCCTCTCCATCGCTCAAGAGCTGATGGGAATGGTAGAGATGGATGAAGTAGGGACACATGGGAGTGGCCCTACTCTTTCCAATTCTTCCTATGAGTTGGGTTACCAGATTGGAAATGATCCGGGCCCAGTCAACTCTTGGATCTCCCCTCAGGGCACCAAAGTTGGTATTCGCGAGAGAGATCGTTAACCTCGTTGGCTTTTCCGGATGTAGGATCGAAACAAGGAACTGCAAAAGCCAACGATGCCACTCCTCAACGCAGTCCTCGACGGCATATCCATCCTTCAGGTTGACAGCACCCTTGAACTTCCACCAGACGAACTTGTCCCTCCGGTTCACCATTCTCAATCCTCTCGACCAGAAATTGTATACCGTTATCTAGACATCCTCCGTCCAGAAAAGCGAAACTACTCTCATGGTGTTGACAAACTCATTGGACAGCTTGCCCAAGAGTTCCCTCACCATCACTTCCTCCCTGAAGCCCCAGGGCTTCTCTGCAAACTCCAAGCAACCCATGGAAGTCAAATCCTCCATGAGTTGGGACTTGGCTGGCTCGGTAGAGGAAATAACCAGAATCACCTTCCGGAGTTTCACCTCCACTGAGGACGTACTAGCCTGTCCGCCTCTACTTCTCCTAAGTTGTGGCATGGACACGAATGCGTGCTTCGAACCCCTTTCCAATTCTACCTCACTCTCTCCTAGTCGCACATCCCATTCCTTACTTCTCTCTCTGATCTCAACTAGAAATCCAAACAATAACAACACAACTCTTGAATGAGAGATACTCTCACACTGACCAAACATGGAAAGCTAAGTCACAGACAAGAGTAGGGAGCTTAGAGCGTGGAAAGTGCTGAAAGACGAAAAATGCAAAAGAGGTTCAATTGGGCAGACCAGCCCTTATATAGTTATTGGACCCCTGCCACCTCATCATGACCTATTCTGGATCTGTTTCCTCCACAATATCCGATCCATCCCTTGTCCAGTCAATCATCCATTCTCATTCTAGAACCAGATTGCAGCTGGTCTCTCCACTATCTCATTTTCCTTCTCTATTTTAGCTTCCAATGGTTTCTTAGCTAGATCCGGATACCTACTTCTGCGTTTCCGGTTAGATTTCCTAGATAAACCAAAAAATTTAGAGTTTCACGTCGCCACATCAGCAAAGAGTTGAAGGTTGAGCCAAAGGATGTACTGGACGTAGTGAAGAGACTTCTGAATCCAAAGGAGCTGAGACGAAAGGAGGAGCAAATCAAGAATCTAAAGAAGGAAAAGAATGACCTCCAATCTAGATTGAATTGGGCAGAGGGAGAACTAGCCGCATGAAAGTAGAGGGAGAAGGAAGCTCTGCAACTCATCAAGAACCTATCCAACCTGGTGGATAGACTCTCAGAGTGCATCAGCAAAGCCTCCCTTGTCTAGAACTGGCTAATCGAGGAAGGACATTTGACTAGATCCAAAGTAGTCAAGATCTTGGTCGATTTCACATCATAGATGGAGATAGTGTTCAAGGAAATGCGCCAGCTCTTAGGGCGTATTGATCCGGACCAGGTGATGGACTTTGCTCCCTTTCCGGAAATTCATTTTGACATAGAAACTCTAGTGAAACTAACTTCATCACTTCTGCTTCCACCAAGACTGAAAGTTCTTAGGGAGACTCTCCAGCATTCAACAGAGCCCTTCTCAAGTCAACTAGAGAAGACCATCCGGGGGAGCATGAAGACAGTTCGAGAGCTAGTTAAGCAACAAGATATAGCACAAGAGTTCGCGCCACTGGATGTTACCCTCTCACTACCTATTCCAACTACTCATCTTCCTAAAAAAGAAACCCTTCAGACACCTAGACTACTTATCCGAAGTCATCTGGTAGACCGGATGGGAGGATTGAAGAATCCGGCTTGGACTCACCCAAAAAGCTTCAAGTATATGCGACAGCTTCAACTAAGGGAGGAGAGGACGACCATAGTGTTAGATGAGACGTCTCTAGGAGAAGAATAAGACGAAAAAGAGATCACTCAGATTTTAAAATCTGAAGAGGAGTACCAAACTAGATTAGAAGAGGAAAAGGAAGAGGAGGACATGGAAGAGGAAGACTCACCTTCAAAGATCCAGAAGATCCAAACCCGAGCAATAGTGAAAACAACGCCAGTGAAGGTGTCGTACGTGTAGTGGAGCGTAAGTACCATTACAACACCAAAACGTTGTAAAATGACTCAAAATATCGTCCTAGGGGAATCTAAATTATTGTTCCAAGTCGAGATTATCTATTTTACCAACTTAAGCTCTCTCTTTACCTCTTTTCTCTCTTTTCCGAATTACTACCTTTCCGAAATCCAATCCAAATCCACTCCTTTTCGGAATTTGGATCCATCACTTCTTACACCCACTGGTTTTTGGTGCCTCTGTTTTACCCTGAGAGGGTCCGCCTTTGATCTTGTAGAGGGGTAGGGACTCACCACTCGTATTCCTCACACTCTCTTCTCTCTCTAAACTATACAAAATACACTTAGACCAAATGTTGCACTAGATCAAACCAAGATACACTCTCACAACTTCCTAGATGGCCAATCTAGAAGGCAAGTCACTCAAAGCCGTAACAAGTCCTATCTACTACAACGACATATCAACAGCAACCGGAACCGATGGAGGATTGTTAGACATTCACGAGACTGATCCTAAGGTTTGGTAGACCTTCTAGGGAGAATAGGATGGGGATTTTTCCACTAGCAATTCCTTATCTCCGCACAAAACCCTCACTAGTATTCTGGACTCGCACCCACACCACTCCTTGCTGGATTTCTGTTCCAGAGTTTTAAAGGCACCACGCACAAGACTGTATTCACAAGTCTAAATTACATCACAAACGTTCTCTCCCAAATCAAATCTAGTCACCTCAGATCCAGATTCCTCCTTTCTTCTCTACCTCTTATACTTCAACGCTCTCACAAGTAAACACAGAAAAGTTGGATATACGACAGATCAATTCCTAAAGGTCCACTTGGTGGCTCAAATTAAAGAAAGGATGACAAGATAACAACTACAAGTGCTAGGATGGAATGAGAGGGCAATAAATCTGCCCCTCACTTAAAACCCAAAACAACCAAAGTCAAAAAGCCACCCAAAAATCCAAGTGACCAATCACAGACTTCTTGAGAAACCTGGAAAAGTCAGATCCTACAAATCCGGAACCCGGGCCCACGCTTGGAAACTCAGATTAGATTCAAAATTCAAATCCAAACTAACTAAATTCTAACTACTTCGCCTTTTGCGCCTTCTTCTAACTGCTCTCGCCTTGACTTAATGGTGCCCAGAAAGACACCCTTGGAGCTTCTTTCGGAGTTTCTTTCACCCGAGTCGTCCTCAACGCTGCCCAGGTCTAAATCTTCCAGATTTCCAAAGGCAAGTCTTCTTCTTCCATGTCCTCCTCCTCTTCCGATCCGATTCGGTACTCCTCTTTTTCAAATTTCTCAATCTGAGTGATCTCACTCTTGTCTTCATCTTCTGAAGAGGTCTCATCCAAAACAATGGTGGTTCTCTCCTACCTCGATTGAGGTTGCTGCATGTGCTCAAAGTAGTGGTGTGGGTGCGAGTCCGAAATACCAAGGAAGGTTCCGTGCAGAAATAAGCAACTGCCAACGAAAAAATCCCCATCCTACTCTCCGAAAGGTCTACCAAACCCTATGAACAGTCTAGTGAATGACTAACAATCCCCATTGATTCCGGTTGTTATTGATCTGTTGTTGTAGTGGAAAGGATTTGTTACGGCTCTAAGAAACCTCCCGTCCAGATTGACCATCTGGGAAGTTGTGAGAGTGTTTCTTGGTTTGATCTAATACAAGATTTGGTCTAAGTGTACTTTATGTAGTTTAGAGAGAGAAGAGAGTGTGAGGAATACGAGTGGTGAGTCCCTACTCCTCTATAAGATCAAAAGTGGACCCTTTGAAGGTAAAACAGAGGCATCAAAACTAGTGTGTGTGAGAAGAAACGGATCCAGAATCCGGAAAGGAGAGGATCCAGATTGGATTCCAGAAAGGTAGAGATTCGGAAGAGAGAAAAGAAGTGAAAAGAGTGCTTAAGTAGATAATACGAATAATCTCAGCTTGCAGCAACGGTCTAGAATCCCCTGGGCCGATATTTCGAGTCATTTTATGACGTTTTGGTGTTCTAAGGGTACTTATGCTCCTCTGCACGTACAACACTGTGCCCGTTTGGAAAGGCATTTTCTAAGCATTACAAAATTAAAAAAAATTTGTGGAACTTTCATGGAATCCTAGAGAAGATGTGTGATCCCATCTCTAGACTCTACATAATTGTTAAAGGTGAATAAGATCCCGCGCCATCCTTTAATTATCGAATTTCAAAGAATCTTTCACATAGAGAGGAA
The DNA here is from genome assembly GCA_963920665.1 of Straminergon stramineum. Lineage (NCBI taxonomy): Eukaryota > Viridiplantae > Streptophyta > Bryopsida > Hypnales > Calliergonaceae > Straminergon > Straminergon stramineum. The sequence continues at coordinate 231,678 of OY987269.1, read as the reverse complement.
TCTTGGCAAAGGGACTTCATTGTTGAATTCCTAGTGTGATTTCAACCTTTGAACATCATCTTTTGGCTATAGATTTCCTCCACTGGTTTGTTATGATTTTCACCAACCTACAAGCTAATAATTGGGGTTTCTACGAAAAGTGAGAATTTGAATGGGAATTTGAAATCTATCCATAGAATTGGGCTCTAGGATTCTCACCAAGTTCTCTCAGACCAATTTTAGCCTTTCATCATATGCATGGTAGATTAAGCCATTTTGGATATTTCTACTAAAGGTTGGTAAATATTGTAATTTTGAGGTTTCTAACCTATTTACAAGCAGGATTTGAATCTAATTAGTGAAAGTACTTGAAATATGACCAAATAATATATTGGTATGTAACATACTTATCACCAGTAGTAGAAAACTACGTTGCCTTCAATAAAACCCTAGTGACATATTTTTTTGTTTTCTGCCCCAAAATGTAAAATCTGCGTTTATTGTAACGTAGTTTTTACAAATTGGTCAATTCTGAGTGATAGACGTATTTCGCTCAAAACCCCACATGGAACGGACATCTCTAAGCTAGATTTGGTTGAGGGAACCCTAGAGAGGCATATAGGACAATTCCCGGAGATAGGTTCTAGTTTCCTCATTCCACTAACAAAATAGCAAAACCCTAATTTGTTGGCTTGCAGATTTTGAAAATACCAAGACGGGACCATGGAGGATTCACAAGCCCAAGTGGGGTGACTTAGGGTCAAAAACCATGCCCAAGAACCAACGGCGAAGTCGGTTTGCCAAGATTTCCTCCAATATAGAAGATTCCCTAGCCACCGATAATTAAACGAGGCGGTGGATTTTGTCCCCCCTAGGACAATGTGTAGAGTAAAAATATGAACCTACACATGTGTCGTGGAATCCCATGGGAGGTTCCATAGAAAGTTTCGGAATTTTCTGATAGTTAGAAGATGTCTTTCCGGACGGTCAACTCCCCAAACCTATGATGGGAAATTCCTAGCAATTCTCTAGGTGGTGGTAAATTCCCACTAAAAATTCGTATAGCTTCTTTTATGTTAATAAGCTGCCCTAACAAGTTTCATGACATTCTGACAATTAGAAGTACCCGAACCTACAACATTCCCCAACAATTAACAGAAATTTAAGTCCATGATGGTTTTGACCGGCGGAGCAAGAGCATATAGAAGCAGAATGGAGCGCAAGATAGGTCTTTTCTCACTCTCCCATACCTACTTAGGAGCCTAGGCTAGTTACTTTTGCTAGAAAAGTCAACCCCCAAAAGTTGGGATTTTCCCCGAGTTTTGGCGTTAAGTTGGTGTTAGGTTTCGTTGTGATTTTGAAGGTAGAATAGGGGGAAGGAGATTCGTAGAGTTAAAAATGGCCTTCTGAAGTCAATGGCGCAATCCATTTGCAATTTAGAGTTAATCTCCAAAAGTTAGCTTAGTGGGCCAGCATAGGATGAAAGTCTTGAATTTTGGATGAAAATCTATGAATATAAGGTTAACTTAGATGAACAAGGAGAGGTGGGTGCCTAGAAAAGAGTATAAAAAGGCAACCCTTCTCCTCTCTCACAATCCCCTTTTTGTGTAATTGGGTCCATTGGGTCCAATTTGTGTTGGAAATTGTAGTACTTAGCCACAAACCTTGTAACGGTGTTTTGGGGGCACTTTTGGCCATTGTTGTTGTTCTTGGAGCTTGCAAGGTCTTTTGAGGGTCCCTTGCCTTTTCTGTTGATTGGGCGTGGTATTAACTCTTCCAAGTGTGAGTTTGGGAGCTTGTTAACTTACCATGTTCCTAGAAGTTGTGTGTCCTTACCCTTGAGAGCCCTTTGGGTCACTCTCCTTGCTTGTCGTGTACTACCCCTAGAACAACCCCCCATATGACTAGTGATGCCGCTTTGGGGGGCCTTTAGTCCAAGTCATTTATATTACTAACCCATGTCACTAACTTCTTGAGTGTTAAAGGTCCCTTCTTCTTCTTTTGTCTTTGTTTCTAATATTGATGTGGTAGTCCTTGGTGAGAGACACGAAGGTGTGAGGGTAGTGGGTCTTGCTCGTACAACGAAGCTTTGAATCCCCATGGGGTAAAAAATCCTAGTGGTATGTTAAAAAGGGAAACGACAACGAAGCTTTGAACCCCCTTGAGGTAAAAAGTCTTAGCGGTGTGTTAAAAGAGGGAACAATGGTGAAGCTTTGAACCCCCTTGGGGTAAAAAGTCTTAATGGTGTGTTAAAACCACTTCATGGGAGAACCATGAGACCACGTGGTCCCTTACCCCACAACGTTTAGTTCCCAAAACGCGTTGGGAACCAACCAAGGTTGAGCCCCCACAAAACTAGGAATTAGAGGTCAAGATGAACATGTAGGATAGCTAGGGAAGAGTAGAAGAAGGGCCCTTGCCCCCATGAACCTAGGTCACCACATACTAGCCCTAGGCATGATTTTCTAAAGCCCTTAGAAGTTAGCACAAAAATTGGACTAGGGCAAGGCAACCCCAGTACCCCAAACCCCGATACACGGGTGTAGTTGGGCAATCGGGGCCGCATACAATCAACAGTGGGGGCTGAGTACCGTCAGAGGGGGTCAGAAATTAAGACAAGGAGTTTGGTAATTAAGAGCGAGGGAGAGGGGATCAGAGATTAAGAAAAGAAAGGAAGGGTTGATGATTAAGAGAGAGGGGATCAGAAATTAAGAGAAGAGAAGGGGGTTCAAATATTAAGAGAGAGGGGGTTCAGTGATTAAGAGAAGAAAGGGGAGGTCGGTAATTAAGAAAGAGGGGATCAGAAATTAAGAGAAGAGAGGGGGGTTCAAAGAGTAAGAGAAGGGAGAGGGGGTCAAAAATTAAGGAAGGAGGGTTTGGTGATTAAGAGCTAGGGAGGGGGGGAATTGATGGGTAAGGGGAGGGCTAGGCAAGGAAGTCTAGAGACCAAGGAGGACCAGGCTGGGGAGTCCAACAAGTGTACCCAGGTCAAAGGTCCAACAGTCACAGTAAGGGGAGAAGGAAAGGAAAAATCATCAAGCCAAGGCAAGAGGAGAGAGAAGACAACACTCAAAGGTCCCATTTCTCTAACATAGCCCTTGGGGCGGGGAATCCAACTCCCTATCTCCATAAACCTCATGAAGGCAAAAAAAACAAGCAAAGAAGGAAGGAGTAAAGATAGCGGAAGGCCGGAAGAATGAGGAGGAATGACAAGGGAGAAGACAACTTGAAGGAGGAGAGTGAAGGTAGATAGGATAGGGCGAAATCCTCAAGACTTACTTAGACCCTTAGATTAAAAGTAGGTAATCACCAAGAGATTAAGTATAAGGTGTAAAAGTAGGACGTAAGATGTGGGAAGTAAGAAGTAGCTCAACCTTGGAGGATGGTATGACACGTACCTAAGATTAGTCTAACAATGGTAGTTGGTCCACCTTAGTACGTAAGAGGAAAGAAAAGAGGAGAGGAAAAAAGAAATAGGGTGAGGCCAAAGAGTAAACTCTGATGCCAATTTAATTTATGATTAGAAAAGTGGTTCATTGTCTCATGGCCCAAGAGTTCATGGCAAAGGAGGGAGAACTTCTGGTGGGCGCGATCAATGACTCAAGTTCCAAGGTATGAGTTAAACCTTTCCAACCTTTCCCTAGGCCCCTAATTGGAAGCTAGTAGCTTAGGCCGAGGCCTACCCCTAGGTCAGACCCTTAGGACTAGAGTCAAGTCATTTCCAAAGACATAAACTCAAAGAGGAAGGCCATAGCTTTCCCAAACCCTAAGGCACGCCCAAATTGGGCCAAAATTGAGAAAGTTATCGATGGATGAAGATTTAAGGTCAAATTGGATGAAGAATAGCTCAGCTTCGTATTTGAAAGAGAATTAAGTAGATTAGGAGGATTCTACCAATTAGGGTCCAAGGCTGAAGAGAAAATTCAATTCCGAGTTATAGGCTAGGAGAAATTAGCAGATGAAGTTTAGGTAAGGCTTGGATGAAACTTTTGGAAGAATCCCCGATCAAGGACCAACTCCAGATATAGGTAGGAGAAATTCTTGTGACCCATAACTAAAAATTTTGGATCTTTCTGAATTGGGGAGCTAGGTGCAATCAATGGATGAAGTTTGAGGAACCGAGTAGTGGCCAAACTTCATCCACCCATAACTTTGGCTAGGAAGGTCGGATAGGGTCGAGTTTTATGTTTTTAGAAATGGCGAAAGCTGACCTAGAGGTTTCTTAGGTTAGTTTTTCCCTGGCGTAGGTTCCATCCAGATCACACAGCAGGCCATCCATCTGGACGGCCGAAACATTGGAAGGAATTTAAGCGAATCATGCAATTTGAGGTCACTTAGGCACTCAGTAAAAGCATCCATTGCTTGAAAGGCACAATGGACCACGCTTAGACACTCAAAGGTAAGAGTCACTAAGCTGAAACCCAAAACCTGGTTGTGTTCGCGAATTACCAAGGGTAGGTAATTTGGCGCTCACACCATCCAATGCCCCTAAACTCGGATGTATATCCAACGGTTAGAAACAACCAAACCATTCAGAGGATAGCAAATGCACCAACTATAGAACAACAGGATGAGTGGAAAAGTGCAAAAAATATTAGAGGGCAAATTGTCATAGTGACCTTGCTCCCCTTTCCAGGCCTTGGTGCAATAATGGCGTTGGAGATAGGGATAGACCCCAACAAAAATGTCTATTGGATTACAGTGGGTATATTCCCCATGTGCACACATCCGGACTTCATAAATATGGTTGTTTCCACTATTGGAGGTCAACAATAGTACGTGAATTGCAAACACTTATAGTACTTATATAAGTACTTTTCCAAGATGGATATCCATGAAGACAAATTCATTCATGCACTGAGTTATAGCTTCAATGATTTAAAGCTACTTCTAGTTAGAGCAGGAATCATCACAATTCCAAAGTAGGCATGGCCACATTTTCCATTGTACTTCATTTGTAATGTATTCATTTCTATATATTACAATTGAAATGATTTCAAGCACATGGAATTGAATATTTTGAGGCATTCATAAAGTAAAGGATTGTGTGTCATTAGTGAAATGTGCAAAAGTAATGTTCTCATGTGAATACTTCTACAATCTAAATCCTAGTTTAGGGTTGTACATATGAAAGAGAATTTGATTTCTATTTTTTTAGCCTTCTACTTTTTTTTGGTGTGCTTCATTTTCTTTTTTATTCCATTTTTTCCCTTTCCCTTTCCCGTTTTTTCCATTCTTGTTTCTTTCTTGTTTCCCCTTCTTTAACATTTTTTTGGCCATCTCCTTCGGATTTTGCCCAGGTATGCAACTCTTGTATTATATACAGGGGTCATCAGCATTAAAACAACTTAGAGGACAGCTTTTATTAAAATTATATCAAATTAAAAAGACCAAAAAGCTAGTTGAAGACCAAATTAAAAGAAAATTAAATGTAGAAAATGTTGAATTGCATACATTTTAGAAAAAAACTCACAATACATATGAAGAATTGAAACACCTATGCATAGTTTCTAAAAATATATACAAAGAAGTTGGGTCTAGTTAAAATTAAATTTTTATTAGAAAGCCCCAAAAGTTGCCTAGCTCGGCCTATGATACATGTATTAAAAGAACTCATATAATTAGTTTTTTAATGCTATTATTGTCTTCAAAAATATTTGTTTCATGTACATAAGTATATTTTTGGATTCTTTGTAACAAGGGCTACAAGATTATTCTACATTAAAACAAATTACATCCCTTAAGATTGGATGAAAACGAATTATAAGTGATTATAATCAAGGCTATATAATATAGAAGTTGCATACCCGGGGGATTTTGTTTCCAATATTTTTTTCCTTACTTCTGATTTGTATTCTATTCTAATATCCTTTCTTATTTTTTCTTTCCCCCTTCACTTCCTAATTTCTTAAATTGTTGTTCTTTATATTCATAGAAGTCCATACTTTCTTTACTTGTTTTTTCATTTCTTTGTAGGACTTAAACAATATGCCTACTTTAATTTTTCTTTCGATTTCTAGAATTTTTTGCAGCATGTATCTATGTGTGAATACATTACAATCACCTCGATAAATGGTGTGTAGAACTAAGAACTAAATGAAGTAAAACACTTAAGGATTAGAGTGAGATGTCTACTACAATGAGTTGTGGTGGCATCTAACCCTAATCCTTAAGTTGTCTACTCATCCTCCAAATGTCCTCTTATACTACCGCATATCGGGAATCCCAATCATCATCCGATATTCAAATGTCATGGTTCTTTGTATTCAATGTGGCCAATCAAAATGATACTATAGAATTTTGCCAAAATGTCATAAGGCTACCAACTTGAAGCATTTGACATGTTTTTTGTTGTATTGGATAATTTCAATGCTGAAACTTTGAACAAAAGTTCTAAACTCTAAATGCATAGCGCACACAATTTGAAGATAAAAAAGTATAAAATCTAATACAATCCACGATTATAGGGGACACAGTCATAGGTTATAAGAGAAAGGGGTGTTTCAAGTGAGTTTTTCAATATATTCCTAGATATAAGATTATAAATAATGACCTTTAAGAAGATTTTCAGTAAAAATTTACTAGAAATACAAGTATTTCTAGTAAATTTTTACTGAAAATCTTCTTAAAGGTCATTATTTATAATCTTATATCTAGGAATATATTGAAAAACTCACTTGAAACACCCCTTTCTCTTATAGTGGTTTACCATAGGAACTACAACCTACTCAAAGACTCATAGCACAAATTAGTATGGTAATGATTAATACGAGACTCAAAACAAATTAAAGGCCCTCCAAAGCAACATTGCCAAGGTACGGTGGAAGATTGCTCCAGGATTAGTACAAAAGACAATAGACCTTCAAAACTTAATAAAAGACAAGACAATATTCAGAGGAAGGTAACCACAATGACCTCCTCTAGTGTTAGTAGAACTAGACACCTAAGGTTTGGGCAAACTTGAAATAAGTTACATAAGAGACACAAGACTTTAACAACAATAAAGCAAGAAGACACAAGGTGCAAAGAGACCCTAAGACCTCTACAAACTTGTAGAAACACAATTAAAAAGAACAAGAAAACAAGGACTACCAAGGATTTTGGCTAAAACACCAAAAGCTTCAATACAAATTAGATCCAACTAAACCCAAATACAACAATGGGGTTGTTTTGAGAAGAGGAGGGTGCCATTTTTATAGGCAACCAAGCACCCCACCTCCTCTCGAAGTTACCAATTTGAACCTCCATTCCCAAAATAGGAGCCTTAAAAAACTAGATCTTCACTAGATTTTCACCTACACCTCGGGCATAGACTTTCTACCTCCGACGTTGATCTCATTCCTAACTTTTGGAGATTAATTTCAATTTGCAAACAAATTGCGCCATTGGCTCCATATGAGGCTTTTCTACCTCGAGGCGAAGAAACCCCCTAGAGTTGGATTGGTGGCGAGTGTATAGAACACCTACTCCTAGTCCACCTTCAAAGAAATGGACTCCTAAATGCACATTTATCAATTTTTAAAATTAAACTACTCGAAGTGAAATGAGGGCAACACCCCTACATCACCCAAATATGCACCCTAAAATCCCCAAATGACCCTAGTACCTACTTTAGGAGGTTAGAACAATCTTTTAAACCTAACATTGCCTAAAATTGGCCATTGGAGCACCAAATGGGTCAAATTGGTGTCCTGAAATTAAATTTCAGCACACCACAATCACCCCAAAATCTTAACTCACTTCCTAAATTGACATCATGCACCTTCCTAGTTCTACAGATTCAATCCCTAACACATCCACACCTTTTTTTAGGCCAATAAACTTTTCTCTCCTATTTCATCATTCACATCCCAACCCTAATTTTACCCCCCAATAGGGCAGTGCTTCCGTGTTTGTCCCCAAATCCTAAAAATTCAACTCAACATCAATCATGCACCCTTTCTAGACATTCACATCCTACAAAAGTATTGCATGCATGGCCATTGAACTATTTATTCAAGATTCATAAAACAAAACCAAATTGTAATTAGCATTCCATTTAGATTTATTTGGAATCACAAAAAAAAGATGAAATACCCAAATAAATTGTTGCCAAATAGGCAACAAACCTTGTCACACTAAAATGATTTCCCATCTCCATCCCTACTCCAAACCGAGCAAGCCTTGTCCCATTAGAAAGCTAACTTCTCCATCTTTTTTCTCACCAAAATTCACGTCAATCTGCTTTGCCGAACTCTCACAATCACTCACCAAAGTTGTCGGTCTTTCGTGGCAATGGCAACTTGACCTCCTCACACTAAATTGGCCTCTCCATCCTTGTCTTTGTTTGGAATTGATCTAGACTTGTCTTGATAAAATTTGACTTTTTGTCCTCCATCCTCCCAAAAATTTAGCTCATTTTGCACTTTCAATCTCCCGCAACAGGTCTCCAAAGTTGACAATCCCCTCCAAATTCAAACAAATCCTAATTTTCTTCACTCCATTTCCCATCTGACTTCAATTCCATCATTCCTTCACCATTTATTTCCAAAAAAACAATGACCTACTTGACAAATTGTCCTACTTTGGTTCCCTCATCTTAGTCTCTAGTTTTTCATGCTTTAAAAACGTCCATAATCACAAGTTGCTCTCCAAACACGCATGCACAAGAATTTGGAAAAATTGAGAGAGAGAGCTCAAAATCCTAATTTTGTCTATATCCAACTTTCTAATGGATTAATTTTGCCTAACTACTTTCATCCTATACTAATTTACTATAAATCCACTAATTTGGTGCAAAATGCCCCAAATTGGGCTATGTTACTATAAATCCGCCAGTTTATTGTAAATCATGCTAAATTAGTGTAAAACGCCCCAAATTATTGAAAAATACTCTAAATTATTGAAAAATCCTATTTTAGCATTCCTAGCACTATTTTAGTGTTTTACTCGTTATACTAGTGTTTTAGTCATAGTTTTAGTTTAAATAACTTCTTTCGTAATTTTTATTATTTATTTTTTTTGTAGTTTTTAATTTACTTCTAGTTTCTTTTCATACTCCTAGTTTTTTGTTTGCAATTTGGTTTTGCATTTTTGGTTTGCATTTTTTCATCATTAGCCTAATTTGGTTACTCTACCAAATCTTGCTTAACCTTTTTTTAGTTTTAAATCCCGATTTTTTTCCCTAAAATTTCCTATAATTTTCTCTTAATTGCATTTTCTAGCATCTTGCCCTAACCTCTTGAAGTTTCCATTGCTCTTTAGCAGAAAACTCCCTAATTGATGGTTATGGCTTAATTTAGAGTACTAGCACTTCCGGATTTGTAAATTCACGCCTAATGCTTATATTTTGGGATTTTTAAATAGTTAACCAATATGGTCGTTCACACACAAGAAGGCCATTTTTAGTCTAACAGGACTATTGTCCCCTTTTCCTTTGCAAAAACCAATGGAAGCTTCAGTCAAGAAAAGATTAGAAAGCTAACTATTGGAGATCAACTTTTCTAAGGAAGGTGATCAGCTAGGGTGGTTTTAAAGGTCCAAAAGGGGTAAGGAAAGATCCTTCGTTCATTTTGTTTTGATTCCTTATACTCCTGGGATATTGGTCAATTTCCTACAAATCTTGCCACATTGTTTAAATTGGAGGGGACCTCCTTCTATTTGAATGTCTTAAGACTTGACGGATCGTGTTATTAACATAAACAAACCTATTCTAATTTTTAGCAAGATTTAATTGCCCTCTAGGGATCTTCTAGGAATTTCCCGTTGCAAGTTTCAACAATTGATTGTTTGGAAAGGGTATTTCTACAAGCAAAAAAATTCCAAAATTTTTTGTAGGACCTCTTATGAAATCCCACAATGGTCGTTCAAGCTTGTACTTTTACTTCACCTATGTAGGAATGGAGGGGATAAATCCCACCCTTCACTAAATACTCATGAAATAGAAAATCTTTCACATACAAGGAGATCTTGGCGACTGGGCTTCTCTTCCAATGCTTTGCCATGCTCCTAACCCAAGATTACCATCTATGGTCTATAGATTCCTCCACATGACCATCTTGATGTGATAACCCTTGCAATGTTAACAATTGGAGCTTCTAAGGTTTCATTGGCAGAATGGAAAAACTGAGACCTATCCTCGAAAAGGTACCTAGAAATCTCACAAGATTTCTCTCAACTCAATCTTAGCTAAACTAGGTCACTGTCTAGCTTAGTAGGTTTTGCTATTTGCAAACAACATCACCCAAACCTTCTAATTTCCACCATTTGCGGTTTTAACCTCTATATAGGTGGACATCTAAGGTGTTTTAGACCTAAAACCCTCTTTTAGACCAAATACCTACTTTGGTATGTCATGTCATATTTTGGCCTTACGCCCCTTATTGGGCTTTTGCATCTAGTTATCTCTTGAATTGCAAAATTTGAAAAACAAGACAAAACTGTGAGTCCCAAGTGACAAATGGGGAGCTCACAATCTTTTCCAAATATCAAAAACATGCCCCAAAAATTGAGAATTGAGAATTTCCTTGTAGGAAATTTTGACTTGCATGTGTTAAGATTCCACATTTTTTTAATAAATCAACTATGGACTTATATTTATATTTTAAAAAATCTTCATCTATTTTATTGTTTGAGATCTTTTTTATACAAGTACAAGAAAATTGAAGATCATTAGATACAATCCAATGTATTAATAGAGTTTAGATTTGAGATATTACTTTGACAACCAAAACCATTAGGCCATCACTATGAATTTTTCAAAATTTCCAAGCAGACTAGCAACTAAACTTGAGAAGCTTTATTTTGTTAGTTTTGCTCCAAATATTTTTTAAATCATTTATATGTCAAATCAAAGTTTGAAGTAGAAATAAAATCTCACAATAGTGAAATACATTGTTATAGGTGCATAATGGTTTTGATAAAGTACCCCCTATAAAATTAATAAAACAATGAATGTGACTTGAAATTAATTCAAAGATGTAGATATAGCATTGATAAAGTTGCACACCCAAATTTAGATGAAGATCATCTATTACTCAACTAATTTCAATTTGGAAATCCAAGGATTACTCACTAAGGCTTTTATCTAGACAAAATAGTGCGAGATTGCACCAAAAAATAATAATTTGGCTAAAAAATGGCAATAAATTGTGAAGTTTTTTGCTAGAAGACTTCACATTTTAAAAAATCTTGGATTAAAATCATTTGATTGTAGGTGAAAATATAATTATAGATATGTGATATGTGATACATGATAGTGTAATTTTCCTATCCAATATGTGCATGAATGTTGAAATTTGGAGCACCAACATCCATACCTAAAATTAGGTTGTTTGTATTGTTTTGTTTGCTTGTAACAATGAAATCTCCTAGGTTGTGCATCCCCTAGTCATATTCTTGGTACCATTGGAAAGTCCCTAGTGAGGAGGGGTGCATAGACTTTGTTTCAAGGCATTTGAACCCATGGTGTGAAAGTTATGGATTTTGGGGTTATTTTTGGATCTTCAATTACGGTAAATCATGGATCTTTTGGATCATGCATCAATCAATTGTATTCTCGGTATTGTTGGAAAGCTCTCTACGAAGAAGAGTGCACAAGCTTTATTTCGTGGTGTTTGAACCTACTATGTGGAAATCATTGAAGTTTGAAGTTTTTTTGAATTAATATATTAAATTTTTTTTTTCTCACTTTTATTTTGCTTGTGGCAATGGCCCTGGCCCCACTAGTCCCATTTTCTTTTCTGTTGCCACTTTGACCCTTCATCCAAACTGGAAAAGAAAAAGAAAACTTGCCCTGTTCAGTTGCTCCGTTTGCAGCCAGTTTGGGGTGGCAATTGTTTCGACGAGCAGGTTGTTCGTCAGCACCGGCCCTTTGGAATGTTTCGACCTCTCAGTGACTCAGTCCACCCAACTTGATTGGGCACATGGCTCCAAGTCTCCGAACCCCCCACCCCAAACCCCCGAGCTGGCCACCCACCAGGAGTCCAGGACAAGTGTTGCCACTCGGCAGAAGGTGCCAGCTAGCAGCAATCCAATACCGTAGGAATACCTTATTAAAGTATTTCAGTTATGTTAACTTATCTTAACTGAGAGGGGCAGGGACAGGGGGGCAGGCCAGGGTGAATTGACCCCCTCATTGCCCCGAATGTGGATGGATGGGGGATGAGGAGGCCATTCACTGTGCATCCCGCCCCGCCCTCCTGCCCTCCAACCTCCTCCCTTCCGACCTGCTCCCCTTCGACCTGCCCATCCAACCTACTCCTTGCGACTTGTCCCCTCTGCGCTTGAACTTTCTGGCTGATCCGGATTTGAAGAATTTTTTGCTTCTCCGAATGCCGATCTTCACCGAATTTTCTCCGAATGTGAGCATAGACAGGATGATCTGACCCAAATGCTTTTATTTCTATGTTTTAATATTTGAATTTTGGATTTTGGTGGTACCGAGGAGAGCTGCCTCAATCTTGCCAATGCTCCGTGAAATTTGGATCTGAACCTCCGTGGTAGTCAGATCTTAGGTTTGAAGTTTGGAATGTTTCATCATAGGAAGTCGGATCTAAAAAGTCAGATTTGAAGTTTGGAGTTTGGAGTGTCGGATCTAGTGGATCTGAAGTTTGAATTGAAGTTCTGGCTACGTACTGCTCTATTGCTGCCAGGTACAGCACCATTCCATTCATGACATCTTAAATCTTCAGCGTCTATAAATTTACGAGCTTTCTTCCAATAATTTTGCACAACAAAAGTATAGAGCAAGATCCATTCAAGGCGGGATATGTGCTATCTGATATTTTTAATTGTAGAATTCTATCGTGTTCTCAATCTAGCGTAGCTCTTACTGAATTACATTTGTCATATTGCTCGTGTGGTGTTACTTAGAGAATGTGTCCAGATGTGTAGAAAACTCTTCTTTGTAGGTTTTGGACAGGGGACTACGAGATGGTTTCTAGGTTTGAGATTCAGGGTGGTAGTTTTGGAGAGACATTTGTGTTGGAGGTTTGTACTTGGGAGCAAGTATGCTGTGCAATTTTGTGTGTAGGGTCTTCAGGAATCAGACTCCAAGTTAAGTTTAAAAGCGGATCACTCTAAGCCTAAACCCTTATTCTATCTAGATCCTCAAAGCAACCACAAAATATTGATGATCTACACAGGCTTGCAATTGAATTGTCAGATTGGCATTAAACCTTGATTTCATTTAATTGGTGGTAGCCACTAACGGCACTAAGTTACTTTTACAAGGGCATTCGGTCTAAAACTTAAAACCTACGTATCTTAGATTAAAGAGTTTAGAATACATTTATGTCACAAATGTTGTTGCAATCCAACAAAATCAACAATATCATATATGATGACACTCTCAAACCATTTGGCTCTTGAGTAGTTATCTAATCCACACTTATCTCATGCCTAATTTTTATCCACATTTATCTCAAGCAAAATTTGGAACATATCCGTATTTTGAGAAAAATAAAGACAAATTCATGAAGACAAAATGAAGATAAACATATCCTTTTTATACTTAAAAGCCATGAAATGTCACATTTTGCATTGCTCGTATTGTGAGAATTAGCTATTTGATCCCTACTTTATATCTTTTTTAAGATTTCATTTGAATTCTTCTTCAATTTATATGTATTTTGGAATGGCAACAAGGCTTGATTGCATGCAAGCTAGTCAAATTTGCAAAGGTGCCTTCTTTTTGAATTGAAGTTTAGAATCTACCCCTTCATAGCTCATAAATTGTAAGGGTGGGACCTCAAGGCATTCTCAATTCAGAGTACAAAATTGGCCAAACACAAAATTTAATGAATGCATGTGATCCTTGCATAATCTTCTTTAATACACTAGATTTATGATGACTTCTATAATTTTTGTTTTCATTTCAATTGGGTCTATTTGATTTATTCAAATTTCAAATCCAAACATTCTTATGCTAGACAATTTTCAAACTACAAGCAATTCAATGGCTTTAGAAAAAAAACTTCATTTTGAGTGTACCTTGCACTCATTCAACAATTACTATTTAAATTATCATTTTGAAACAAGATTTGTAATGAATTTTTTTTATGAAATTAATAACATATAGAAGAACTTGTAGAAAATTTCATGTGTACATAAGCTATGATTTTATTTAAAATTTATTTTATTTTATTGCAAAAATTTATCTAGAACTAAACCCCTAAAAAATCATGCATTCAAATTTTGAACAATATATGAACACAAACATATCTTGAGTGAACAAAATCATTGTTTTTTCATCCTTCTAAATATTTGTACATTTAGATGTAGGGTTCCCATATTTTTTTGGTATAGATGTTCACAACTTCACATTACAAATCTACTATAGTTCAATGGTTATAAACATGTTTGACCTCAAAAATGGATCTTCTTAGTTTAGAAAATGCCCCTTCAAAAATGATTTGAATAAATAAGTAAAATCAAAATCTTAAAAGATCACTAGATTGAATTAGAACTTAGAATATGGAACTTAAAGAAATATTTTGTGAAAAAATCACCAAAATTCAATCTATAATGAATTTTAGAAAGAATTATCAATTTTTGGTTTCAAGTTTTGTTGAGAAATATTAGTTAGTGTAGCAATTGATATAATTGTATCAATATAATCTATGAATCTTACTTTACAAATTTTTTTTAAGTCTTCATCAAATTATTCTTCATACATCTCTATTATTTTGGAAATCTGGACTACCTTGTCTTTAGGGGATTACAATCTCTATTTCAAAATTATTCCAAAATAACTTTTGGCTAATATTTGAGTGTGAATTAAATGACATACAAATAAATAAAATTATCTCCAAGATGAATCTTCTAACATCTAAACACTTCCATTGTTAGTTTTTTCCATTTTTTTAGATATGATTGTTTGAAAATTCTAAATATAGACTCAAAGTGTGAAAGATATTGTTAAAAAAAAGTAGGAAGTTTTATTTACATTAAGAAAAAACGAAATCTTTCTTTCAAAATTTTGAATTGAAAAACAGCTTATCTTCCCTTCAATGAAAAATTAATAAGTAGTTTTTTTTAATACTAAGTTAAGAAAGCAAGCACAATTTCTTATTACATTTCTACATTTTTATGCAACATGACAAGCCATGAAAGACTCAATTTAATAGATTTATTAATTTTAAAAAGAATGATTTCATATGAAAAGAAACCACAAGGAATAATTACTTCATGAAGTCAGTAACTTAAGGCGCAACGAGTTTTTGAATTTTTGGAAGGGAAACATTGGTCCAGTCAAATTAAACGTCCTTGAAAACACGAAATTCCACCCTGGAGTTTGAAATTGAGAAGGTGGCAGGAGAGCAAGGAAGAGGTCGGAGCCTCGGAGGGGAGCAGGGAGGTCGCAGGGGAGCAGAGCAGGTCGGAAGTCGGAGGGAGGTGGGAGGGAGGTCGGAGGGTTGTGGACGGACGGGGAATGGCCCCCTCATCCCCTCCATCCATCCACAATCGGGGCAATGAGGGGGTCAATTCACCCTGGCCAGGGGGGCAGGGGCTGGGGCTGGAAACTCCTGACGGATGTTCAGTGCAGACAAGGAAGTTGGAGGCCCGCCATTCCCAGTTCTTTCTCGCAAAGGACTGGAAAGGGGCGGGGCGGAGCAGGTAAGCAACCTGGCTGGCGACCTTTGGCTGGTGTGCACTCTGGAGATGCCGTAGGTAACGTACAATGCAAAAGGACTTTTCATGTTGAGGGTGACCCCGCCAAGGGAACATATGATAAGAGCATCCCCATGCCAGACGCGCGAGAGAGGGGCGCCAAGAGGAGGTCTGGCGTGTGGGTTTGAACTGTTTGGAATCGCTACTCTTGCTGTGCCTTGCCGCAAACACGCTAGCAAGGAGCACAAAGCCCAACTAATTGCAAAAATGTTATTTTTTTATTTTAAAAATCTAATTGCAAAAACATTGCAACCATATGGAGGCCAATTGGGGGAGGTTGGCACCTCGAGGACTAGGCTAGCATTGAATGCCAAGCTTGTAGCGCAACACACTGAAGCCACTCTAGTTGACAGTGCCCTCTTCAAATTTGAGTGTAGCCGGTCATTTTTTTTGATGTGGCGCACCTACCATGGGGAAGAATATTAGCCCTAGTGTGCCCAACCATCGTGTTGAGCCTGTCCAGCACGCCTGCCATGGGGATGCTCTAATAACTGAACTCAACATTAGGGCCTCCTGCCACGTGAGTCGGGTTGGTGGAAAAAGCGTTGAAAGAAAAAGAAGTAACCACCAATTGTCTTGCCGGCCTTGGTGAGCGGAGAAGTCAAATTGCAAGGTTCACCGATGATCGGTGGACAAGCCCATTGGTGGAGATTGGTCAACTTGATGGGAATCATAACATGTCAAATTTTCACTCGATCTCTCTCCACCCATTAGCGCCACATAGCATTACAATTTCTTTTTTGACATTGTAGCTTCCACGAAGAACTTGGCTGGCCTGACTCACATAGCAAGAGGCCCTTAGGCTGGGTTTAACTAAGCCTGGGGCCAGATGGAAGGTTGGCCGGATTTGTTTTCAATCCGACCTTCAATCCGGCCCCAATTTTTCCATCCGGCCCCAATTAATGTAAAACCCTTGGGTCGGATTCTAAGGCCCAATTCCCAATTTATGTGCTCTTGGATTTTTGCAATGCTCATTTATAAAAATATAAAAAGAAGCATGTTTACCTTTCTTTTTAGTTCTTTTCTATCTAAAAAATAACTATTTTTAAAATTTTTTTCCTTTTCTTCTTGTTTATTCTATTTCAAAAATAAAAGAAAGAGTGTTTTTAATTTTTTTGAACCTTTCCCTTTCTCTTCCTATTTTTGCTACTTGGAAAAGAAGAGGGAGATTTTTTACTTCACTTGAACCTTTTCCTTTCACTTGATGTTGAATCTAGAGTTGACATTGGAACTATAATGGAAGCTTTAGAATAGTTGTCATTTATTTTCATGAGGATTTCAAGAATTTCAAGAAAGAAATATTTTTTGTCTTGTCACTATAGCGGGTTGAAAGTAATCACACAACTAAACACATAATTTGAGAAAATATCTTTTGTTTTTTAATTTCTTTTGTAAATCTATAATTTCAATTTTTTTTAATGGAATTTTTTATTATGAGAACTTGAATGAATTCAATGACAATTGTAAACCATACATGTTACTTCTAGTACCATGATCTTCCTTTATCATACTCTTTTTCCAAGTATATGTCATTAGAAATGAAAAATTAATTGAAAAAAATAATTGGGAAGCTAAATTAACTATAAAATAAATCAACCAATGAGCTAAAATTTGCTTTGGTAATCTAAAAGATCTTTAATATACCAATAAAATAAATATATGGTAGAACTATGAGATTATTGTACGAGATTTTAATAATAAAATTATTATTTTTGAATATTTATTATTTATGATCATTATTTTTAATTTTAATTTAATTTATAAAACGTTAATAATTTAAATTAGAACATTGCATGTCAATCATAGCAAATAAACATGTTAGTTAGACCAAATAAAAACTGCATATCAGTTAGAGCAATTATATATAACATTTAGCTTAAATTAAAATAAACATTAATCTTATAAAAGGCTTACAAGCAAGCTTCTTCAACTTAGCCCCAGTGCTCCCAAAAATTCAACAACATACCCCTTTGCAATGGAAACAATCCATATGTTTCAAGAATTAAAAATTAAAAAATTAAAAAAATTCAACAACACAAAGGGGAGGAAGTTTCTTGAACTCATTTACTAAAAAAGAAAACAAAAGACTTTGCATTGGTAGACGGTGGAGGTTTGTACAATCTAACGGAGGAGACCAATCCAACCCTGATCCGGCCCTAGATGGGAGTTCGAGCCACCCAGAACCTCCTCCCGATTGTTGGCTTGGGGCCAGATGGTTTGGTGTCAAAACCATACACCTAAGGCAACACGTAGGATGAGTTGTAGTTTTGGCTAGCCCCAAGTATAAAGCCCTTGGGTCGGATTTGGAGAAATTGAGGGACCCTATTGACTCAAACTTGGAGAGTCCCATGTGGCCTTCAATCTAGCCCCAAGTGTAAACTAGCCCTTAATAACTAAAGGGAAGGGAACGAAAGGGAACTTAACCCCTTAAAGCCCAAGGAGCTTGTTTTGGGCCTCTCACTTGTTCAACATGTCAACATTATAACTTCATTTTTCTTCATTCTAAGAAGTGTATCTAAGTGAATTTTATATTATGAAGTTCATATAGAATGGGAAATTTCAAAAGTACAATTAACATCATGTAATAACTTCATGTACAATGCATATTGTCAATCAAAGTTCAAACTTGTGAAAAATTACAAAAACTACTTAGGCCTTCAGGGGTTAATCCCCAAAATGTTGAGATTCATTTCTAGAATTGATGATTGGAGAAAAAGAATTATAAAGTGTTTTATGGAAGCATGTTTTGGAATTGATAGACAATTGAAAGTTAGAGATTGTAAGTTGGAGATTCCATATGTAAGGTTAGATTCAACAATGCCATAACCAATATTTTTTTAGAAATTTTGAAAGGGAAATTTCAAAATTCCTTCTATATTAATTTACAAGAAAAATACTATCATTTTTTTAGTAAAGTTTGTTGGAATGGATTTGAAATGAGGTTCTCTTTACATGGTGAGTTTTTTGAAATTTTTCTGTTCTTTAAGTCTATGATTTCATTTTGGCAAATCCAGTTTCAAACTAAAGTCAATGCAATTTTGGCTCAGTCAACCACTTGACATCCTTGTGCATTTGTAATTTGAGAAAAATATGTTCTCTAGTAACACCAAACCCAACCCTTAGATAGGACAACAACTTGATAAAGTCTCTCCTCAAATTAGAAAAACTTTCATTCAAGTAGTAAGGAGGGTGAAACTTGGGTTGGAATCTATTCATCATCCCCCAAATGGAGTGCTTTGGGGAGCCCCCCAAACGGAAGGCCCCAACTGAATTCCTGGACTAGAAAACAAAGGGTAACTCACTGAATAGGGCTGGGATGGATTGACCCCTCACTCATCCCCATGAAAAAAACCCTGAAATTTTTTATTTGCCACGCATGATAAAATTTGCAAATTTTGAATTTATATTTGCAATCAGAGGCCCCAAATTAGATTGGAAAGGTACAGAAGATAAATCAATGAAGCACAAAATAGGGGTCTTTTTACTATTTACATGCACCCCTGGATTGACTGGGGGGGACGAGTGAGGGGCGGGATCAATCCACCCCGGCCCTGGATAGGAGGGATGGGCTTCCTTTCTAGCCAGCTGGACAATGAGCTTTGGATCAGTGGGGAGAAGGACAGGCAGGCGGGAGCCAACAAGTAAGGTAAGCCTTCGATACTGTATGTTACTCATGGGATTTAAGACTTAAGTTAACCCTTTAATGCCGAGATGGCCAGAAATGGCCCACGGTTTGTGTTCTGGTTGCATTTACATAACATAAATGGAATCAACATGAAATGTGTTGAACTATAAAGTGGGGGGCAAGAGTAAGTTGAAAATTTAGCAATTTAAAAAAAAAAAAACCCAACAAAATTAAAGATTTTGTGCCTATGCAAAGCTTGTATTTTATCAAGAATACAATACAAGGGTTTAGACATACATTGGGGTGAGGGAGAATACTTGTTAGGAGTTGTAGAGGTTGCACAGAGGGTGACCAATGTAGCCGGTATGCAACAATTATAGCAACTCCATTGCAGCCCTAGTCTTCAAATACAACTTGAGTGCAGACCTAGTCCTTGAGGCCCAATGATTTTTTTTGAAACAAATGAAATGGGTCCAAATATTCTTTTATATTTTCTTGGAAATAAATGGACCTAGTTTGTTGATTTTCTAATTTTAGAGTAGCACAATAACTTTCATTTACATGGTAAAAATTTCAGATTTTTTGAGTCTATTCTATATTAGATATGAGTTTTTTTTTCATTTTTCTCTTAAGAATTTCACAATGATTTCAAATAATCTCAAAGTAGAATTTTGAACCTCATTTGGGGCATAGTAGAATAATTTTTCCCATAAAACTTTGAAAAGTTGTGAAATCAAGCCAAATTTCATTTACAAAAATTGATTTGAGATTTCAAGACTCGAATAAAAAGTTATGAACAAATATTAGAGAGAATGTTTTAAATTGTCCAAAAAAATGTTCCTTCCCATCCCTCTCTAAATTTGTCCATAACTTTTAGTTGGAGCCTCAAAACCTCAAAAAAAATTTAGAGATTAAACTTAGCTTAATTACCCACTTGTTTTTAGTTTAAAGTTTTTTGAAAAAAGGTATTCTACTATACTAAAATGAGGACTGAAATTCTACTTTGAGCACAATTCCTGCATTTTGACAATGAGTGGTCAAGCTCTCATCTTCAAATTATCCCATATCCTTTGAGGATTCATGATGGACAATTCATTATTAAAGGATATTCCCACGTCCACCACGAGGAATGGTTCATTTAGAAACAATGCTAATGTAGTTGATGGGGACCTCAATTAAGATTTGTTGTTACCTTATCTTATAGCATGTCAAGATGTTTTGAAGTCCTTGAAGTTGAAGCCATGTTTCTAAATTATACGGGAATGCCTCGGTTGAGTGTTGCTATGACAAACCTTGTAGCATCTCAAGATGTTTTGAAGCATTATCCTAGTATCATACCTTTTTACATTTGGATGATATGCATGTCAATGCTTTCACTTACCTATACATGTGCCCCTATAATATATTAATTCATGCAAACCATAAAACATGTAAGAACATTCATAAACATTTGATGATGAAATTACTCTTGTAATTAATGTTTGAAAAGTTTTTTAATCAATATTTTTTATTTCTAATTGTAGGATGGGGAAGAGGTCTAGGGCATAGGTGAAGAAGAATAAAGCAAAAAGGTGGAAGGATGTTGGGATTGAAGATCCGAGCAAACATGGATGTTTGTTTTACAAATGTATCATACCCTACTTTTAATGGTACATATATGCCTTTGAGGACCTCTTACAAATTAAATATTTACCATTTTTTAGTGAATTTTTTTTAATAGTAAACCTTGAAAATTGCCTATAGTATTTTTTGAAATAGTCAAGGATATTTTATTGCCTACACAATATCAAGCTTGAAATTTTAGATCCACCATGTATAGTTGATTGGTCAATTAGGGATAAATAGAAATATTCATTTGGCATTGGAAATTCTATGCCTAAACACGATTTGGTATTTCAAAGTTTATCTCTAAATCTCACAACCAACACTCAAACCTTGCAACTAACACTTGGATTGTGTACACCACTTAGTCCGGTGAGTAATGACTAGAGGCCATCAATTTTGTCACAATGGCCTTTCTCTATGTACACCTGACTTGTTCTAAAGGGTTGTATCTCACCACCCAATAATACGGATTTACTCCATGGTATATGAACAACTTATTTTAGAACCACCCTACACTTTCCAATTTATCATGTTCAACATTTTTTTTCACATGGTGTTTTGACACTTGGAAAATGTACTTAACTACAATATGTATGATAGGAAATTTTTTTGCCTTTAATATAGTCTATCATTGTGGACCTAAAGCCTACTATGTTCTCCTTTCATAAAAAAGGTGGTGAAGTAGATGGTGAGTCTCTCTAAACCCTCAGGCGTTAAGGGGTTAAGTTACTAGGGGATATCGATGTCAAAACTACAGTAGGTGAGACCTAGGGAATGGCAATAATTGGGCTATTTCGACTAGAAAAAATGAAACCACAAACTTCACAAAAATGAAATCACCCAAGTCTGTCTTTTGGTTGAATCTCACTGGTGAAAAATCATGCATAGAAAAATCACCAAATTAGACTCACATTCAATGAAAATAGCTCCTATAGACAGATATAGTATGGTAGAACCGCCCATTACTAGCCAAAACCCACGGTCAATATATAGGTAATGGGAAATTCAACAAAGAAATGATTGACAGGTAACCATCAAGTTTTCGGTTTTCCACCATCTTGTAGCCATCACTGTAATGACACATTTGCTTTGTTTTGAGAGCCCAGTTAGTCTTTAGATGAGCAATGATGGAAGAACCTATGTATTGGGGATGGGAGCAGGCCAACTTTTGACTTATAAAATTCATAACAATTTGAATTGAAGGAAAAAAATTATGAAATTTTGGCAATGCCCATGATTTTTATCTATCCACAGGGTTGTAAATTAAAATTGCCTTCTACAGCTCTGGAGCATTCACAAATTCCTTAAGTAGTTGGTCATTGGCGGTTCTACTATATCTTCCTCCCTCCAAAGTTTAGACAATAACATAAGGTAAGGCACGTGGTTCCAAACTAGTTTCTTTGGTGTGAGATTCAGAGGATTGATCAATGGAAGCTTGCCTTGCCCCAGATGGGATGGGGCTCTTCAATTGATTAACCTCTAAATGTATTTGACTACATTTTCACCAAAAATGCTCCCAAACTGCCATTTCTAATACAAGTATCAAATTTTAGAAAAAAAAAATATTTTTGGACACATATAACCATGGGACCTTATTGTACATTGGTTTGAGAAGATGTGGGAAAAATTCTAGAAATTTCCACAATGTAGATTGTAAGATATTAGCGTTTGAATGGACAAAAATCCTTTTTAGGACCTTGCAAAAAAAAGGTAGTTGCACTTCACAAGGTTACATTTGTATGAAAAAAATTCCAAAATGGTGGTGCTTCTTTGGATTCATTTTTCAAGGCAAGTTGGCTACATGCTTGAAAAAATTTAGATCATTTGGAATTGTACAACATATACGAAAAAAATAGTAAGTAGAAAGAAGTAGAGAATGATTCAAAATATGAAATTGTTAGGAATTTAGTTATGGGATTGAAAAATCCCAATCCCAATAGTTGTGATGTTGTAATAAACAATCTACATCCTATAATTTTATTTTATTTTCAAAAATATTGAAAGTTGAGTTAACTAAAGGACTTCAAAGTTTATTTTAGAGTAGACAATCCATAACTACCTCCAACTAAAACTCCTCATAACTTTCATCTCATGAATCAAAATGGAATTATTTAAAGCTTTCCACACATATAGTAAATCTAGAAAACCAGTTTCAAAATTTTAATTCTTCAAAAAGTAATTTTTGAAGAATTTTCTTGGGGCTGCCTAGTGTGCCCACTAAGCAATGAAAATGACAAATCATACAATAACTTTTGAATCATGTAATCAAAATTTATGAAAATTTTTGGGCCTTAAAGCTACTCCTCAGGCATATGTTGTGTGAAAATTTTAAAGAAAAAGAATAAAAACTCCGTTCTTAATGAGCTGCCCAAAATCACTATGTTGCCAAAAAACACAGATTGAGCATTTAGGGGTTAAGATATTGTGCTTTTCTTGCTGCCCCTTTGGTCCTTGACCTTCTTCAGGGTGGCGGGCAGTTCATTTGTGGTTTAAGTTAGTAAGTTATTATGCCTTTAGTTCGTGGAATGCTGTCTGAAAATGTTAAAAAGCTTCCGCCGGGGAATGGCTCCCTGCAGCACTGTAGGTTCTGGATACGTTTTCCTCTACCAATGCAATTGGTCCATATGTTTCGACAAATAAAAATAAACAAATAAAATTCCTGAGTAGCTCATATATAGGCTTCAGTTGCTGACTGAGAAAGAAAGAAAGAAAGTGAGAACCGACGGACTCACTGCTTGCCCCCTTTTACTGTAAGCTTAACAGTAACTTACTGTCCTGTCCTGTCCTGGATGTTCGATGGGGCCGGGTGCTCAAATGAACTGAATGTTTGTTCCCTTGTCCTTCTCGTTCTTGTTTGACCATTAAAATGTACTCCCACGAATTGGCAGATCACTATGAGCTGTCACTCCAAAAGTCAGGCAGGGAAATATTCCAACTTACCCCCGGAGTTGGCCTGTCGTTTAACTTATGTTCAACACTGGGGGCTTTGGAGCGTTGAACCCTTTAGCCTAAGGTAGAGCAGAGGAAACCAAAAATTGGTTTCCGCAGTGGGAGAAACAGAAATAATTCTTACTGTATTCGGAGAGAAATTGGGAGAGCGGCAGGAAATATGGAGGTTCCGAATTCATTTGGGAGGGCTAGAGGAAATGGTGGTTGACAATTCACTTGAGAGATAATGAATTCAAATAATCAAATCTAAAAAATATAATTGCATACAAAAATTATTTGCATTTATACACAAGTATTGGGGCCAATCTTTGTATAATACATGGAAAGAAGTAAAAATTTAAAAAATATGTCTTATGTGTCTTTAATAGCATTCTGGAGGAGGGGGGGACATAAGATGGCATAACACTAGTAGAAAGGTGGTCTGGGAGCATCAAGGAATAGTATTGAGGCTAGTACCAAAGGCATAGATGGACCTTAGCTTGGTACAAATACGGGCCAAGCTTTGATTCTATTCCTTGGTGCTCTAAGTCTACCTTTCTGCTAGTGCAAGTGTATAGGCACTTTTTAGAAAGAAGGTCGCCATAAAGAAATATGGTATTAAAAAATTGTATATAGCAATGTTTTCAGTATTTTCATGTATTATAGTCAACTATATGTTTTTTCCATCTTCACCTAGAAACCATCGATTCAATTTGCCCCTATGTAGGAGTTGCCCAATGACAAAAGAAACACGACTTAACTTGTATCAATTTCATGTAGAAGATTCTATATATGCCCATGTCGAGTGTTTCCTATATAATGCATGTATTTTCACATATTATAGGTGTAATTTTTAGTGTTGATTGCTTTGCATGAATCTTGAAAGCAATGTCTACCAAATCCAAAGGTCCTCAAAGTACTCTTTTATGAGGTTGACATTGCACCAAGCTAGTATCTATGCATTTTTTATACATGAATGTTAACAACTTTATATATACCATTAGAAAACTCTAAATTTTTGTAATACGAATGGTGGATTGTCTTAGATTTTTGCATACCTACTATCTATCATTCATTCACCAATTTGATAAGATTGTTTTCTCCAATTTGATTCCTCTATCTACAATAATCCCAAGCTTGCTATAAAGTTGTCTATACTTTTGTTCTCACTAAAATAATTCAAGTACCTAAAGGCATATTAAACCTTAATTTAGTAGGGATTGATGTCTAATTTTTTTGATAACTGACTCTCGAGAAAATTCTAGAATTGAAGTTTATTTACCTTGCAAAGATAGGCCTATGACCACTTTTTCAAACTTCAAAGTCCCTTTCTCCCTATGCTCCCATTTTGCACTTATGTATGACTACAAAATTTTGTATTTGTTCTTCAGAGATATAACTACATGTCTTCTATAAGTCATAAAAAATTAAGATTTTCTTGAACAAAATTGGAATTATTGTGAATTTTTGAATAAAAAGCGAAAGCAATTCATATCAATAAAAACTGTGCTTTTTTCTACTAGGAGATATTATAGTGTAAAATATTGTGGTGCAAAATTTACTTGGTCATTCAAAATTTTGAAAATCAATACTCCATAGTTATAAGCCCAAGTTTCAAATTGCAACTAAATATGAAATTTTAAAAAAAATTCAAAATTTCAAATTGAAGTAGAAACTTAGACCTTATAACCTTCATTTAATTGGTGGAATCAAATTTAGAAAAGATAATTTTCATGTCTAAAATTCAAATCAAGAGAAAGAATAGAAGTTTCCAAAATGCATATACAGTGATAGTTGATTTTCCTATGTTGGAAAGTAAAAAAATATCACTAGGAGGGAACATTCAAAATCAATTATTAAAAATGAGATCAAGCAAGTCCCCCCCTCAAAAAAAATATTAAAAAATTGGATGAAAAGCATTGAAAATAAAACCTAGCAACCTCCTTGATAGCATCCATATTACAAAGTACCTTGTTTAGCGTTTCAAGGTAAAGAATGTGTTCATCCATATTTCCATAGCTAACTCCATAAGCCAAAGACTAGTGACTTATGAACTACATGTACCTATTAAAAGGTAGACTCTATATTGTCTAGAATTTGTCTAACATAGATATTAAGAGTAAAGAAGAGAAATGGTCAAAATGCAATGTATATTTGAAATGAAGATTATATTCATTAAGAAGACATTGTATATTTAGCAATTCAATAGTTTGTTGATTGTATTAATATATATGATAAAAGTGAATTTTATAGTATGGCACTGTGGGAATTGCAATGCCTTTCTAATGTTTTTATAGACATAGATATTGTAAGTATTAGTGCTTCATTTTTAATGTTAGTTTGTATGAACATAGATGTGTGATATCAAAGTAGGAATTAAATGTGGAGGTCAAAGATCATGAAAGTGAGTCGAGCTCTTTGTGTTGCATTCACCCGATTTGCCTTTTGCTATGAACTTGTTAAATTTTAGTTTTATCCCACATTATTGATTTTTTTGTTTAGTTTTGTTCTTAGAGTAGAGAAAGTATGGGAAGGCAATTCATCATGTTCAATAGAGCATTTAGCTATGGGTTGATTGAAGCATAGGATTTGGAAGTTGATGCAAAAGGTTTGTTGACTTTGGTGCAAATTGGTAGTGTTGAGTCTTGAGGGTAGGGAGAAAATTTTTCAAGGTTGTTTTAAAGCTTTGAATGTGGAGCAATATTTTTATTTGACTCAACCATTCATAGGTGGATGTGAACATAATTGTTGGTTGAAAGATCTTGTCTATCATTTGAGGGGTTCGTAGGAACGTTTCTATTTTGTCTATGATGCAACAATTGATGGAGTTTTTAAAAATTTAGGTACTTCGGTGATTTGATTTGAGTATAGGATGTGTGAAGGATAGTTAAGCTATAGTGTATTATAGCTTAACCATAGGATGTGAGTATAGGATGTGTGTAGTTTATGTATTTTTTTCTTTTGGAGAATTACTTGACTTTATTAAGGTACTTATTTGAGTTGCTTCAATAGCTCAGATGATAGGTTAGTAGAGATCCGATGCATTAAAGATAATGTTATAGACTACAGTAGTGGTAATAGTGAGAGATTTATTTTGTTGAAATGGTCAATGCTATCCTTATTGAACAAATTATAGTTAAACAAGGGGTGGCATTTTCGAAGTAGGGAGATTTTTGTATTAAAGGTTTGTACAATATGTATGTGTTGATGACAAACGCTTTAGTATATTTTAGGTGAGGATTTGTAATCTTATGTGATCAATAGTGCTATTTTGTGAGCGTGTGAGCATGAGCCTATGAGTGTTGAGCTTAAAAATTTGAAGAAGCACTAGAAAACGGAATAATTTTTTTTAAATAGATTTTTCTTTAAAAATTTGGTTCAAATTTACTATTTCTAATAAATTTGAGTACCTATTACTATAGACCTATTATCGTGGATATCTTGTATCTATTATTGTGGATTTTTTTGTAGAATATAGATATTATGTAGAATTGAGATGAAAATTAGAATTTTTAGTGTTGTCTAAAATATTTAAAGTATGCATTATGAAAATGATGAATTCAATTGATGTGAAAGATGAATGGAGATGGAAATAAGTTTGTCTAGAATTTTGGTTGATCACTATCCTATAACAGCATGGGTCCTCTCGACGTTGATGGGAAGGTACCGATATTTTTTTCTTGTTTAGATTTTAGAAAAAATATTGTTGATAAGAACCATTTTTATAACTTAGATCTTTGGCATAGTGAATTTTATTTTAGATGATCAATGTCTTGTAGCATCGTAAATCTTCTGAGGGTCAATGAGTGGGTATTGTTGATCGGAATTCTTTATATGTGGATAGAGCTTAGTGGCACCAAATTTCATTTTTGTTGATCACTATCTTATAGTAGTGTAGATCCCCTCAGAGCCGATGGGGGATACCTACACTTCTGTCTTAATGTCTTGGAAAATAAACTTGTTAAGATTTTAGAAGAAAATATTTGGTTGATAGGGATTTTTTTGGAAGGAATGAGCTTAATTACACCAAATTGTTGATTAGTTGATCATTGTCCTCTTCTAAGATCTTCCGGGGTCCAATTCTTCTATTTTTGATTAGATGGTCCTTTGGTTAATCACTCCCCTCTTATTGCTTGGAACTTCTCGGTGCTGAGAGGAGGGTTAAGCACTTGCCACCTTGATGTGCTACTTATTGAACTTTTCTAGATTTTAAGAAGAAAAAAAATTGATTGAGGTTGTTCCATTGAGATATAATCACTTCCCTCTTGTTGTTGGGTACCTTTTGGCATTGAGAAGATCCCCCTAGTCGTGAGAAAAAAAAGGTTTTATTTTGATTTTTGATTTTTTTAATGAAAAAAATTTCCTATGGTTAGGGGGCTCTTCTCAGCACCGATAGGTATCCAACAAAAAGAAGGGAGTGACTATAAAAATCAAATTCTCCATGAAGCAACCTCAATTGATTTCAAACAAATTCTAATTAATCACCAATTTTTTTCTTCAAATCTAGCAAAGTCCAAAAGTAGCACATCAAGGTTGTTCAAGGGATCACGATAATAGGTCCATGGTAATAGGTCCATGACAATATGTACTGAAATTTACCAAAATTTTTAGATGGAATCTCTAAAAAATTATATGTTCACAAGCTCACACTCACAAGATTACAAGCTCTTACTCACATGCTCACAAAATAGCAACCCTACTTGTGTGATATTGATATCTTTTTAGTATTTTATTGAGTAGTTGCAAGAAACACCTCTCAATTTTGTTGCCTTTTGAAGTGACACTAGGACTACTATAAATTTTTAGAATATAATTTTAAAAAACAAAAATTTTAAAAGAAAATTAGAGCAAGACCAAAACTAATGTACTATAAAAAATTTAGACCTAAGAAAAATATTCTCTTAAAGTTATGCACAAAACGAAAAAACTAAAAATTTCTAGAAAATTAGTATTTCTATATTAGAAATTTTCTTAATTCAAAAAATTCAAAAAAATTGGTCATTTTTGTCAATCTAGAGGGGTTTTCAATCAATTAGTTACATCAAGAAGAAGAAATTCTATGATCCTTGACCTAATGTAAACAAAGCATATTTTGAATACATGTGCAAGATAGAAATGTTCAATTTTTACAAAATCATTAGGTCTAGGAATAAAGACCAAATAAATGACTTCATGTATCAATTTGCTTTTGGGGGCCCAAAAATGGTACTAAAGAAACCCCACATGATACATGTGACATCTAATATGGGGTTGTTTTAAAATTGTTGCGAGCCGTAATCTCGGAATCCACCGGGTTAGTAGTAAACAGTTTATAATTATACTGAATTTTTCCAAAATTCTAATAGGAAAACAAGATTAGAATCCTCTTAGCCTAAGCATCTCATTAAGGCTGAGAGGATGCTCTAGGTGTTCCGTAATAGGATCCAAGACGGAATTGGATTCCGGAAACCCAGATAGCAACAACCTATGGTCTAGAGTTCCGGTGTAGGAAACTAGGGATCCGTTACGGATAAATGGTCTGTTTTAGGAATGATCGGTAAGATGACAGGACTTAACCCCGCCACTTCCATTTCTTCTTCCTCATTCTTTCACAACTGTTTTGTGCATGTATAGTTGAGAGAAAGAGTGGTGAGATAGTAATTGTTTCAGGAGCTACTGATTGTCCAGATCTCGGTTTAGTTTTTAGTTTGCAATGGTAGAAGGGGATATCTGGAAACCATTGATGATGGGGCGGATGGTTTGTCTGACCATTCTAGAAAGGCTGAGAGAGCGGTCACTGTTGCGAGCCGTAATCGAAGAAGTCACCATGTTAGTATTTTGGAATGTATAATTATATAGAATTTTTCAAAGTTTCTAATAGACAAAAAGGATTAGAACACTCTTAGCCTAAACAACTCATTTAGACTAAGAGGATACTCCAGGTAATCCGTAATGAGGTCCAGACCAGATCCAGATTCCGGAAATCCGGATAGCGACAGCCTACAGACTAGACTTTTGGTCTAGAAAATAGGGACCCGTTACGGGTAAACAGTCCGCTTTAGGAACGGTTGGTATTTTGATGGGTACTTAACCTCGCCACTCTCATTTCTTCTTCCTCTTTTCCCACAACTGTTTTGTGCATGTATAGTTGAGTGAAAGAGTGGTGAGTTAGTGCTCGGGTGAGAAGCTAGAGTGTGCTCAGATTTCAAAGTAGATTTGAGATGGCGAAGGGAGATATCTTGAAGACTTTGGTCACGGGCCGGATGGTTTGTCCAACCATTCCGGAAAGGCTGAGAGAGAGATCCAAGCTAGAGGACGACCTTAGTGAGATAGGGTGTGTTGGTCTGTCCATGCAGCCGTGGATCGTAGAGAACGACCGGATGATTCAAGAACTGATAGTAGGAGCTTCCAACCAGTATGAGTTGACAGTGAGAGGAAGGCCTCAAACCTGGACGGATGAAGTCTGGGCTAAGGTTTATGGATTTCCTAAGAAGGGATCCAGTCTAGCTTTCCGGACAGACAAGTTTACGGTAGGAAAGTTAAAAAACGCTGCCCATTCTAAGGAAGGGTATGCGATTAGTGACTGCCTGGATGCACAGCAGAGGCATGTCCTAGAGTTCCTGATCCCTATTCTGTATCTGGAAAAGTCCACCCGGGTTACGGTTACGGCAGCGAATACCATCTTTGGTGCTTTTGAGGGTAGACCAGTCAGTTGGGGCAAGGTTATTGGATCAGTAGTCACCAAGCTTACTGCCAACGTAGGAAAGGGAAAGACCAGCCCCATAGGGCCGTATCTTTTCCATCTCTACCACCATGCAAATCTTCTCAGCGATGCGGAAATGGTGGAGTACAACACCGGAGCGACCATCCTCCAATACGGCCTCACGGAGGAAGTGACAACAGAGTAGCCGCCGGTAGAAGAGGAGGAGGATCCGGAAGAGGACGAGCAACCCTTGGAGCGGAGGCACCGGAAGTCGAGGGAAGCTCCTGGCTCAGCAGAAGATATCCGAGGAGGAGGAAGGAAGCATATCCGGGTTCTTCAAGACTGGGTTCAATTGGGTACTCCAAGCGCAAGAGTACCACGAGAACCTGGCGGATCTACTAAGGAGGATTAGCCGGGAGTTGAAGACGGATCCAGAAGACATCCTCGACGCGTTGAGGAAACTTCCAAACCCGGAAGTCCTGAAGCGGAAAGACAAGCAAATCGTTGTTCTGGAGAAGGAGAAAGCGGATCTTTAGGCAAGACTGAGATGGGCGCAAGGGGAGATGGTTGCAGCAAAACACAGAGAGAAGGAAGCTCTGTAGTTGCTGAAGAACCTATCTGGGTTGGTGGACAAGCCGGCCGACCTGGTGATGAAGGCGGCTCTAACCCAGAGCCGGTTGACTGAGGAAGGGCACCTCACCGGATTCAAGGTGATCCAGATACTCGTGGACTTCTCCTCACCGATGGAGCTTACACTGAAGGAAATGAGGCAGTTGCTTGGGCGGATCGATCCTGACCGTGTGATGGACTTCTCCAACTTTCTGGAGATCCATTTCGACATGGAAACCCTCGTCAAGCTCACCGCCTCAATGCCACTACCGTCGAAACCGAAAGCCCTGCGGGAGACTCTCTGGTACTTGACAGAATCCTTCTCCAAGCAACTAGAGAAGACAATCCGGGGGAGCGTGAAGACAGCACCTGAGCCAAGCAAGCACCCGGATACGACACAGGAGTTAGCACCGCTGGAGATTACGGTTTCTCCGCTAGTTTTGGTGTTTCATCTTCCGGAGAAGGAGCCGCTTCTAACACCTCGCACCCAGACCCGGGGTGAACTGACGGAGCAGATTGGGGGTTTAATGAATTCGGCTCGGACTCATCCGGAGGAATTCGAGCATATGTTGGAAGAGCGGCAGCCAAGGAAGGAGATCGAACCCATCGTGCTGGATGAGACGTCTCCAGGCGAGGAGAATAGGAGGGAGATAACTCAAATTGAGAAGTCCGAGGAGGAAGAGTACCGGACCGGATCAAAGGACGAGGACAAGGAAGAAGCAGACTACTCTCCTCTGGAAATCTAGAAGATACAAACCTGGACGGCGTTGCGGATGACACCAATCAAGGCGACTCGAAGGCAACTCCAAGATCATCTATGAGAGCACTAGCGAGTCAAGGTGGGAGCAGTTAGAAGAAAGCGCGGAAGGGGAAGTAGATAGGATCTTTCTTTAGGTAGATAGGATTTTAAATTTTGAATCGGATCCGGATTTCCAGGTGTGGGACCGGGTTCCGGATTGGTAGGATCTCACTTTTCCGGATTTCTTGGGGAGTTTGTGAGTGGTCACTTAGATTTCCGGGTGCCCTTTTTGCCTTTTTGGCTTTGGTTGTTTTGAGTTTTTAAGTGTGAGGCAAGATTGTTGCCTCTCCTCCCATCCTAGCGTTATAGTTTATACTTTGTCATCCTTTCTTTTAATCTGAGCCACTAAGTGGACCCTCAGGAATTGATCTGTTGTATATCCAACTTTCCGGAGTTGTCTTGTGAATGTGTGGAAGTGTAAGAGAGGAGGAGGAAAGGAGGAATCTGGATCTGAGGGGATTTGGATCTGAGTTGTGAGGAACGTTTGTGGTGTAGTCTAGACTAGTGATTTTGGTCTTGAGCACGTGTCTTTAAACTCCTGGAATGAGAATCCGATTAGGAGTGGTGTAGGTGCAGATCCGGAAGACCAGGGAGGGTTCCGTGTGGAGATAAGCAACCACCAGTGGAAGAAACCCCATATCACTTACCGGAAAGTCAGCCAAACCCTAGGATCAGTTTAGCAAACGACTTACAATCCCTATCTTAGTTCCAGTCTTTGTTGGTCTGTTGTTGTAGTGGAAAAGTCTAGAGGTGGCTCTGTGTGAGTGTTTTAAACTCCACCTTTTGAGTTAAAATGTGCACACGGGTTCTAATGGCCTGTTAAATTAATTTCCTTAGGGTGTTTCTAATCTAAGTTCAATTTGCACCTTCCAAGCAATGGATACTTTGTTTTTAAATATCCAAATTGAACTTAAATCATTTAAATCCTAATTTTTAAACTATGGTTAACTAAATCAAATAACTAATCAAATAACTAATCAAAAGATGAATTCAAACTAAAATCAATCTAACCTAAATTGTAGAATGTAATTTGCCCTTTCTAGAATGATAAAGCAAGTTAAATTCTAACTTTCCTAATAAGAGAAATGAATGGATGAAATATTGATCCCTAAACTACATCACAACCTTCATCCACAATTTAAAAATAGTAAAACTAATTGAAATAAATCTAAATTTTAGGGTTAAGTTTTTGGTTATGTTAGTTACCTT
The DNA here is from genome assembly GCA_963920665.1 of Straminergon stramineum. NCBI lineage: Eukaryota > Viridiplantae > Streptophyta > Bryopsida > Hypnales > Calliergonaceae > Straminergon > Straminergon stramineum. Next base: position 198,591 of record OY987269.1, on the reverse strand, counting down.
ATTCTAAGATTAAACCTAATTTGACCACTAATTAAAGAACTTCATCCAAATTAAGATCAAACTTCATCCAACCTTTTCTCACTTAAAATCAAAGTATTTTTTAAATGAAAATAGGTTCTGAAATTTTTAAAAGATTCCCTAATCGATTCCTAATTTAAATGATTCCTTAAAGATTCCTTAGAAATTCTTTTTAATTATCTTCTATTCTAATTTAAATCAAACTTCCTATTCTAAAATTATGATTTTTTAGGGTTTTATGAAAATTCAGAAATTACCTTCCCAACATGGTAAAACACTAAAAAACTAAATTCTTAAAAATTATTAATGAATGAAATTTGTTTTAAAGTCTAACGAGTTAAATTTCATTCATTAATTATTTTTTAGTCTAAACGAACAATTTTAATTTTAAATGTTAATTTTCTTTTCTAATTTTCCTAAAGTTTTCAATGGTTTATTTTATCAAGTGGAATTTTAATCAAATTGAAATTAGAAGAAATGAAATATAAAGAATTTTAACGTACCTTTCCCATGAAGTGATCAACCGTACCGTCCTCGAGGATCACGAGGTGAATGGTTTCGTAGTATCCTGCTCCATCCTCCATTTCACTAATTCATCACGCCATTTGAAATCAATCCTTGTTCAAGGTTGTACTTCAATTTCAATTTTTATCTTCCTACTAATGGTTATGGGATTTAATTAATTTTGGTTATATTTAAAATAATTAGAAATTATTTTAATACCTCAAAACTTTTTAAATCTACTAAATCAAATCAAATAAATCCTAATTATCTTGTAATTTCCTAATCATCCAAAAGATATTAGTTGGTGTTTTGTCTTTATCTATTTGTCTTATTAAGCCTAATAAAACAAAACCTAACCAAAGCCTAGCCTTCTAATTCCTAAAAGAATCCTAATTAATGACTAACCAACAATTCAATGAATAGTAATGAGAATAAAATTTCAAAATAAAATCGAAAGGATTCTTACCTTATTAATTGTTTAGATTCCTTTTCTTCTTCTTCCTTTCGTCTCTAACCTTTCATTTCAACTTCTTCAAATCTCATTTGTGTTTGGTGTTTTAAGAGTTGAAGGAGAGTGTTATGAGTTGTTGATGTTCCTATGAGTATTCACTAATTATTAAGAGTGTTAGCTTTTTTATCAAAATTTCCTAATGTTCGAGAACCTTGCCTTGAATTTTAGTTTTATCCGCCTTTCTAGCTTCCAGTTGTTGGACTCCCAATCAAGCTTGTAGTTGTTGGACTTCCCAATCGAGCTGCAGTTGTTGGACTCCAATCGAGCTCCTCAGCCCCCTTTGTCTGCCTGGCTCTGTTTAGTATCTGGATCGCTGCACAGCCTCTCACTCACTCGTTCGTGGCTTCCACGTGTCCTGTTCTCACTGGCCGCAGCTCACTCCTTGTTGGCACCTCAGTTACTGGTTGAGTTGGCTCCCTCGTCTGATCGAGCTGGCTCCCTCTGTCTGGGTCGAGCTGGCCTGTCTTTACCCCTGTTGATTGATTAACTATCTGATTTAATAACACCGGCTTTGGTGTCTTGGTTTATACTCATTCTTTGATCACTGGTTTGGGAAACTTTTACTAATCTAATGGATTTTTGTCTAATCTAATTTTTAGACTTAATTAACTCTAAAACTAATCAATTTTGGGGGGGTTTTGGGAAATTCTTAAATTCTAAACTAACAATCTAATTTTTTGGGATTTTTGGGAAAAGGTTAAAACTAAACAACTAAGTATTCTAAGCTAATTAAAGCCTCTTTCTAGGATAATTTTAATGACTCTAACTAAAGGGAAACTAATCTAAATTTTGGTTTTCTCTAACTACTACTAAGGATTTTATCAAGAATTCAAACTAAGAAATTTTGATTACTTTTCTCTAATCTTTCTCACTAAATCAAATGATCCTAATTAGTATGCCTGCAGAGCATTTTTCCAAGCATGCAAATAAGGAAATTTTCCCAAGTGTTAATTTCAAATCTTTCAAAGTCAAAGCTTCGCTGTGCGGGGGCAACCCTAGGTGTACATGGTGTCAATGATCAAATTTTAGTATTTTGAAAGTCAATCTTTAAAGGAGGTACACATGACAATGTTTAAACCGAATATTAAAGATTAATTCTCTTAAAATTTCAAAGTATCCAAGTTTAATTACTAAAGGAGGTACGCATAACAGCATTTAAACCAAACTTTAGCAATTAAAGTCCCAATCTTCGTTATACATCGAATTTTGGGTAGGGGTTGGTTTAATAAACTTTTGGCAAAGTCAAGCTTCACCGCCTTAAGTATATTAATACCAGATTTTGTTGTAATGAACACATGTGGTAGCATGAAATTCTAATTTTTTTGGTTTCACTTAGTAATACTAACCGGATAGCTAGATAAGGATATCCGGATTTGGTTAAGAAACCATAAGGAGTAGAAATAGAAGTGGAGAATGAGTTAGCGACAGGATCTACTCCATCCTATTTCGAGAGAATAAACGGATAAGAGCAGATGTCGGACCGGATAAGTGACGGACCGGATACCTTAGACGAACCGGATCCAGATTAGGTCGTGCTGAGGTGGCAATTGGGGCCGGCTAGTATAAAGGGGCTGGCCAGTCGCACCCCTTTTCACTTTTTCATTTTCCAGCGCTCCTCGTGTCTGTCAACTTAGGTGTTCCATGTCAGTTATTGTGGCGAGTGTTTTTCGCGAGTGTTATAGTGTTCGCTACAGTGTTAGTTTGATTTCCAGTTGAGATCGGAGAGTGAAGGAAAGGAACGGGATGTGCGGCTAGGAGAGCGACAGTAAGGCAGGATCGGAAAGGGGTTCCCAGCAGCTCGTGCGCGACCATGCCGCAGCTCAAAAGGACTAGAGGTCAAGCTAGCTCGTTGTCAGATGTCAAACTCCGGAAAGTAGTTCCGGTTATCTTGCTGTTAGAGGATACCCGAGCGAAACTCATGGACGATTTGAACTCCATGGGTTGTATAGGGTTTGCAACCCAACCCTGGGGTTTCAAGGAGGAAGTCTTTGTCCGGGAACTCTCGAGGAAAGTGTCTAATGAGTGGGACAATACGCTGAGAGCGGTTCCGCCTCACTGGACGGAAGAAGTCTGGAGGTCAATGTACAGCTTCCGGCTGGGAGGATTCGGGATGGCCAACCAGAAGGACGACTTCGTCCGGGGCAAGTTCGAGGGAGCGGTCAATCCAAAAGACGAATACGCCATCGAGGACTGTAAGGATGAGCGGAACCGCCGACTCCTACAGTTCCTCGTTTCGATCCTCCATCCGGAGAAGCCAACAAGGGTAACTATTACCCTTGCGAACACTATTTTCGGGGCTCTGAGAGGGGACCGGAAAGTTGACTGGGCTCGGATCATTTCCGATCTGGTGCTCCAGTTAGTTAGTAGAATCGGAAAGAGTAGGGCAACTCCAATAAGTCCCTACTTGATGCACCTGTATCAGTCGAATCAACTCCTGAATGACAGAGAGGACGAGGTGTATAAGAATCAGGAAGTAGTTCTCAGATATGGGGAATCAGGATCGGATCGGGAGAGCGAATCCGGTTCTGAACCGGGAGAGGATTCGGAGTCGGAAGACGAGGAAGCGCCAGTACTGCCGGTCAAGCGTCACAAGACTACCTCCCCGAACAAATGAGGGATGCCACCTAGGCCCAACACTCTCGCTCCGGAAGGGAGACCGGAAGAGGAGAAGGCAGTGGATCCCGAGGATCCGTTCCCACCTCTGGTGAAGGTCCTCTGCGACATCCGGATGGACTGGGAACGGAAGAGAAGGATAGTAGTTGCCATCGGGTAGTTGGTGGAAGCAGCACCCGACCGGGAGCTATCGGAAAAGGTGGCGGCCTGTATTTCTGATCCGGTCGAGTCCCGGAAGTAGGAAGCAGAGATCCGCCGGCTACAAGAGGAGGTGGATCGGATGAAGACGGAGATCTTGGTGCACCAGGAGAACTTTGCCACCACCAAATCGATTGCGGAGGATGCTCGGCAGATGATGGAGCAAGTGAAGGCCACGTTCAGGGAGACCGGAACGGCCCTCACCAAGGCCAAGTTATTTGACGAGCAGGTGCACGAGGAGAAGAAGCCATCCGGTTCCCGGATGGTGCGGATCCTCAACGACTTTGCTGAGCAAGTAGAAGCGGCAATGAAGGAGGCACGGAAGGCAGCGGACCGGATGGAGGAGAGTACCCGAATACTGTCGGGAGCAACTTGCTCTCGTGGTATCCGACTCTCGGATATCTCCCTCCCGGATTCGTTCCCGGAAGTGACAACAGGCGAGGGGAAGGATACGACCCCCAAGTCCAAGAGAACGACCCAGGCTGGCACGCCTGGAACCGCCATCGACTTGGACTCACCGCCCGCGTCCACAGAAGGCAATCCGGTTCCTCGACCTCAGGAGATCGAGAGGAGTCGGAACCTCAATGAGGTTTTTGAGCAGATGGACCCGGGAGTGGACAGCACGACCATCGGATCGCGGATAGGGACTTAGAATGTGCAGAGTAGGTAGAGTAGGAACGGATACGGAACCTGTTCCAGTCCAGTGGGGAGTAGGTAGGACCGGAAAGTCTAACCGAGATGGCGGTGGAACTTTCGTGAGTTTTCCCGCCCATTTGTAACTTTTTGAAATGTATATAGTTAGCGCCCGCGAGGGACGTTGAGAGTCTTCTTTTTGCAATTTCTGTTGTACCTTTGTATGCGCTCTCTCGTTGTGTGTGTCTTCCAAGCTTGACAGGTTTGTATGATGTGGAGTTAGGAAGGTGTAAGGCAGAGTTGTGATTAGATTTCTCCCCTTAGTGCGATAGTTTCCGATCCTTAGTGTGTGTGGAGGTTGTGTAAGTGTTGGGAGTGTATTTCAGTGCCTCAGCAAGATCTAGGGTTTTGAAGTTCCGGGTGAGATAGCCGCTATTAGGCTAGGCGGATAGGGAGGGTATCCTTAGTCGCGCTAGAACTCTTGGACGGGTAGTCCGGTTGAGTGTCCGACCTTCTGAGAGGTCTCATCACCGTAGTTGGTAAACGGAATGATCCTAGGTATTGTTGGAACGGACGAGTACACTTGTAACCACCTAGCTTCGCACGGGTAGTTGCTGGCATTGAGGTCGTTGTAGTAAGAACGGATCGTACGGGGGATCTCTGTGTGACTTGCATTCCGGATTGTTGTGAGGGATCAAACTAGATCCGAGTTAGTTAGGAGAGGAAGGGAGAGAACAGTGGGTCTTCAACCACTATAATCCGTAGAAGGAGTGGTGGGCCTACTACTCAGAAACCTAAGCAGTGAACCCTCTGATGGTCCAACGGAGGCAAAACTAAACCAGAAGAGTGCTGAGCAAATACGCGAACCAGCCGAAGCGGATTGGTTCAGAGTAGTACCAGGAACGGAATTGTTTAGGTCGTGGAGATTGGGAGAATTGGATTTAACAGAGGATTTATGAATCGGGTGGGAAGTAATCCGGTCCGGATCCTCTGGGTGGTTGTTTGGTTCCGGTTTTAGATCTAGGACAGGAAAGGAAGTTTTAGAGGGTAAAAGCGCTTACTCGCCCAAATCAAGTAAATACTTCACAGAATCTCGTGGGTTCGATCTTTAGAGTCAATTTGTTATGCTCTAGAGTGATTTTTGTGAGCATAATAGGGAATTTACTTATCCTGTGTTGCGACAACACAATTTGTTAGTATTCAAGAAATCTTAAACGGAATTAGAGTTTGGAGGTCTATCCCCTCCAAAACTCTCACAATTCAAAGAATATGGAGACTTAGCCCCGAGAACTTAAAGAAATCAAATAGAAATCACTTTGAAGGGACCTTCTCGTCCTTCAAAGTGTGCAAATCAAGAATTAGAATGAAACTTAGGTCGGTTCTCGACTTAGATCAATGCTTTGACCATGCCAGTAGCACAAAAGCAAAGGTTAGATATAAGAATGAGGGTACCGACAACCTCGAGGGAAGGGCCTTTCATACTTGTCCCAGGCCCCCCCCTGGTAAGTTGTCGGTGGAAAAACATTTACTTTTGATCCCGAGATATTTCCTAAACTACCCTAATGTAATTCCAAAATAATCTTTGTTTAATGGAAGAATTCTCTAGAACTCTCTCCATTTAGCTAATAAATCTTGGCTAAATCAAATCCAAGATCTTTTCCCAAAGATATTTTGAAAATAACCTTAATTAACCTAGATATTTTGCTAATTAACCCAAAGTATTTCTAAATTGTCTTTTTTTAAACAAAAGATGGATTGTTATGCAAGAAAAGAGGTCTTACCCAAATCCAATCTTCAATTTTCCAAAAGATATTTGCGAAATTAACTTTGAATTACCACTAATTACTCTAAAAAAGTCAAACCTACTGCTGGACCCCTCCTATCTTCTAGGGAACAATTCCAAATTGAAAAACAATTGCGCCATTGTGTTTAGAAGACCCAAATTAGCCCTCGGGACCCCCTACCCGTTCTTCCCAACCCTTCATAAGTGTAAAATTGATTTATGTTAATTCCAAAGAAAGGTAAAAACTCTAACTTTTGGAATTTGTTTCCTTTGAGGAAACCATCTATCTAGGGTTACTTAGAAGGTTTGTGGGAGTGAGAAAAGACCCCTCATTCATGTCATTTGGACACCGCCATCTCCTGGTACACCGGTCAATCCGCCGTAAAGTCGTAAATTCTTCAAAAGTTCAATGTCGTTGTCGATTCTTGTACCTAGGAATGTCAGAATGTCTTCAAACTTTGTGGAACGCTTTATTAGCACACAACACACTATCCTAATTTTTAGTGGGATTTTACCGCAACATGGGTAATACCTAGGAATTTACGACCATATTCAAAGGTAGTTGACTTCCCATGGAGTCATTGTAATTGTTTCGGAAAATTCCGAAACTTTTTGGGTAGCTTCTAGGAAACTCCCAAAACTAAAGTGCAACATTACATTTCACTTTGCACTATTCATAAGGAAGCTAAAATTAGCAATTCCCTTTTAATTTCCGCCCGAGGGGAAAATTATTTTTGTATCAGGAAATCTTGGAACAACCGGCTCCAATGTCGGCTCTTGGCATGCTTTTAGAGTAAAAGCACCTTTCTTCATACTCATGTTGCTCTTCCATCACTTTATTTGCAGATTCGATAATTCTTCTATAAGTTACCTCCAAATAAGAACTTACCAATTCAAATTCTTTACGAATTGGATGGTGACCTATACTAGACTCTCTAGACCTAAAATGGACTTAGCCAGCTTGTCACATGTAATTGTAAGACTTAGTTTAACATGGACAACTACTAGGACTGGCTAACACTCAAACCCTTAATTCTCTCCGAAATACTTAATCGGCCTCTCAGACTCTCAACTAATCATTAGAAGTATGAAATTTGAGTATTTTATATACTCTACACTTCTAGGATGACCCCTCACTGTATTGATAGGGACTTCTACCAAATACCACTCAAACACTCTTTTTATGCATTTTTGCATATAATTACGCTAAAATACTAACAAAACCAAAAAAAAGAAAACCCTGAGTTCCAAGTGCCAACTTGAGGGCTCACACTCTACGTGACCTACTTTCCGGATTGGCCATTCAGATAGTTGTGAGAGTGTTTTCGGGTTGATCTAATACAACAGTTGGTCTAAATGGGCGTTGTGTAGTTTAGAGAGAGAAGAGAGTGTGAGGAATACAAGTGGTGAGTCCCTACCCCTCTATACAATCAAAGGTGGACCCTCTGAGGGTAAAACAGAGGTACCCAAAACTAGTGTTTGTGAGTGAAGAGACGGATTTGGATTTTGGATTGGTGTGGATCTGGATTGGAATCCAGAAAGAGAGAGCTTAAGTTGGTAGAACGGGTAACCTAGGCTTGCAACAACATACTAGAAACCCTTGGGACAATATTACGAGTTAGTTTACACGTTTGGGTGTTGTAAATGGTATTTACTACACGCTACGCGTACAACACACCCTGTCCTTGGAGGTCAAAATTTTGATTCATAAAAAACATGAGTAGGCCAACTTACATATAAAACCTACATAATTCCTCAATATCCATTGTAATTTTCTTCAAATTACACTAAAGCTAGAATTCTAAAAAATCCTATATACAAGGAGGAACAATGAAGCAAATCACCCAAGACAAATAAGCTCAATAAATTTCCTCAATTAATATGGTATTTGGGGCATAATCGGTTATTCGTTCTCCACTATTCATATGAAAATCATTAATACAAGTTGTACTGTAGATTTCACGACGACATTCTCACAAAATACTATGTCAACTTTTACGGTCAAGAATCAAGAACTTCCCATCAATCCCATGTTCCTATTCGATTGTAATTATGTGTGAGAATCCCATTCCATTCATCAATCCATCATCTTCTCCCAAAACATGAGAAAGACATATTCATCCATATAGAAAAGTTGTAAGATCTAAAAATGGTGTAGCATTTTCTCCCTTCCATGCATGCCACTAGTGTGCCCACACCAATTTAAGTATTCTAGTACACACATTGCTTCAAGACACCATATACATTGTTTTATCACAAAACATTGCATTTCTTTATAACACCACGATAGGCAAAATACAAAATAATTGTGGTGAAAGTATTTATCCTCATTGTATTCCTAGGTATTTTATTTTGTGTTGAGGTAGTCCTTCAAAATGGGCTCCAGACCCATTTGTTGTAATTCTGCATCAAACTTCCCTATGCTAGCTCTATTTCACTTATACCAATCCGAAAAAAAAAGACTTTCTGCCCTCAAAGCTTTCAACTCCGATACCATCAATGGTAATCTTTGCTCATGGAACTTCACCAACTTCTCAAGTGTTGCTACTTCTCCAGCAACACTACCATATGCTGAGGAAGAAGCCAAAAGCTCTACTTTTGGAATGTGCTGGACAGCGGCCTCATAATATTCTCTTTTCTTCTCCATTATTTGAAGTTCTAGGCTTCGCCTTTCATTTTGTACCTCTTGACGTTTGCGGACAAGGGTTTCTAGTTTTGATTCCCATATCAAATAATGGTCTATTTTATGCACCTTCCCACTCTTCATTTCCTTCAAATAAAAATCGCGATTTCTTTTGAAGGAATGGAAGCCCTAGTCATTCTCTTCAATGACGTTCGTTATGGCCTTCAACCGTTGCTTCAACACCTCTACGAAAGTGGGATTCATTTCTTGTTCCTTCAAAGTTTTCAATTGCTCGTTCTTTGCACGCAATGCTAATTTTGCACTTTCTATTTTGGCAAGCAACATTGCCTCTTCATTTTCTGAATCGCTTCCTCCACCACTCCCATCACCCTCTCGCAAAACGGGGTCCACTTTCCTAGCCACCCCATCATCCATACCTTCTTCATCTGTATCTTGTACTATGATGGGCTCTTGAGTTGATTGTCCACTTTGGTCGACTCCCACATCTATAGCTGGCCTAGACTCTTGTATGGCAACCTCCTCATCGTCGATGTGGAAAGAATATCCATCGTATTCATGGGTGTGTTGATCAGAGCTAGAAGTCTCTGACCAAACCACGCTTTCATTGCGAACAAATGACTTCCCACGCTTCACCTTGGATAACATCTTCTTTACATCCATAGGTTCATCTGGTGGTAAAATTTTTGCAGTCTCCGAAATGATCGCAATAGGGACCTCCTTCAATGTTGACCAATCCACCTCCTTCTTCAACACATATTCAGCATACACCATTCTCACAAGAAAGAAACAGAAATTGTTGTTTTGGTAAGTTGAGTCCTCCAAATACAAGTGCTTCCACACCTCACAACATCTAAGTATGAAGCCCTCATCCTTCGAGTATGCAAGATTTACTTTGTTTTGCTTTAGATGCTCTTTGTGCCGACACAAGGCAAATAACTTGTTGATCTGGCACCAATCCACGTATTTGCAAACCGTTTTGTAACTCCAAGGCTCAGGTTCATTTCTCCAACCTTTAAATGCCTTAATCTTTGGATGGATCAAAATGGCCACACACTTCTTGTGAATTTTACCGCATCGTTTCCGACCCTTGTTGCGGATGAGCTTCATCTCTTGTTGTGTAAGGCGTTTGATTATGGCAGGCGTCAATGGTGGGGGCTCATTCTCCATAGTGCTCAATCTATACGATCAATTGTACTTGGATACTATGCCAAATATACCAAGCCTAAAACCTTGTTGTACAAACTTAAATCTATTACCTCGTGGTATTTCACATTTACAAATACATCAACATGAACATTTACAATCACAATCAAGTTTCAAACAATTCAATGTGATTTACAATCAATGGATGATAGTGACATGAGGAGAGATAGAATATCCTCCTCATAACACCCACTTCCCCTCTCAAGCTTGCAATTAGCCACTTCTAGGTGGATAAAAGACAAGGCGCAAAAGGGAAAGATGGGAGACTATGGGTTTGGGCTTCGATTTTGTACCCACAGTTGCCTCAGGGTGAGCACGGCTCTAGATGGGGCGCGTGCGGGTCCATAGGGGGGGGTGCATGTTGGTCGGGAAGGCGACCGTGGGTCTAAGACCACCGCCAGCGACCGCGGGTGATGGCAACTGCGGGTCTAGGGCGACCACGGGTCTGGTGCGACCGCGGGTGAGGGGAACCCAAATTGGGGGCGCATGCGGGTCTAAGGCGACCGCGGGTTCGGCACAACTGCAAATGGGGGGCGCGTGCGGGTCTCGAGCGATCGCAAGTCTGGAGCAACTACAACTGGGGGGCGCGTGTGGGTTTGGGGCGACTACGGGTCCCATACCCCCGACCGTGACGGCACATACCTTCACAGAATAGTGAAATTAGATTGCCTTAACAATTAGATTGACGTACCCCCAAATGAACCATGCAAAGAATTCATATTCAAACCCAAATGCATGCAAGTAGGTGATGTGTATGTACAATACTCAATATTTTCGGTCCAAACATGCACTTCACATTAAAAATAGTTTATACACTTGCATTGCTTTTCCAAAATGGGATGCACAAAAGGTGGCCAACGTTATTATTCCCACTAGAAAACTATTACATCAAATCCTATGAGAGGACAGAGTCCCGAAAGACAAATTTGGATGGTTTCATGAACCATGGTTTACCCATGAGGAGGTCCACCACTTGCGCACATGTTGGTCTTCTATTAACATCAAGATCACCTAGTTCACGTAACTTCATGGCAAAGTACCTTGATGACTCATGATTTCTAAATAAGTCCTTGTCATATTCAACCATTTGTTCTATATTCATGTGTTGGGTCAACTTTCCAATCGAATAAGAGTCGGACTTCACCGAATATTTGTAGGTTGCTTTCATCACATCTAGACTCGTATTTGAACCCTCTGGCCCAAACAAATAGAACAACTCTAGAGCTGCCCACCAACGGCCCATCCTCTCAGCATCAAGTTTTTCCTGTTTTTCATATCCAAAATGCAAGGGAGCTCCTTCTTGAATACGACTTGCAATTCCCCAACCACAAATCCCAATGTTGATCTCTTCGTCCGAGAAGGGGGGATAATGCAACAATATGTTCACAGGTGACAAGTCATTATGCAACACCCCTGCATTGTGCACGAGACTTGTCACATAAACCAAGGCCCATGCCAACTTCGCCTTGTGTCTTCAAAAGAGGCTAATTTCTTTTTGTTGTTGGCCTGTAAGTTGCTTGGCCAACTTGATTTCATGCCATTCCGCATGCGGCACCACCTTCTCATTCAAATGAAGCAACTCCTTGAAATTACCACCATTCCACCACAAAGTGTATGCTTCCATTGTTTGGTCATGGACAGCTAGGAATTTAATAATGGGTGGATGATTCAACGGGCATACCAAAGCCTCCACTGACCGTTCCACCCTCGCATCGTGTTTGTTCCTTTGCTTTGACAATTTCCCCACAAAATGTACATGTGCTGGGATCGTAGACATCCCTTCAATGCGTACCTTGCGCACCTTTGCATATCCTCCTTGACGGTCAAATCCAGTAAGTGGGACCACCTTGGCCTCTGAGTAGACCCACATGATACATGAACCACTATCTCTTGTAAATGCAACCTTCAATGCATCCGTCTGCCACCCCATACTCCTAGCTTCAGACCTTGACAATCTTTTTGTTGCAATTTGCCACCAATCCATCTTCTCTCGAAACTCTTGGGCCCTATCTGTTTCTCCAAATCCAGGCACTATAGGTCGCAACTCAAACATCAACTTCTTGGTGTTGAATATACCAGTTTGTAGGCAATTGCCAATCCATGTTTGCCATTGGTTGAAATACACTTCATCCACATCTACATAGTTTATTGATTCCTTGCATTTCTTTGTAATAAAGTCCTCCAACTCATCCTTCAAGGATTGGATGCCTACCTCTTTATTTCTCAAGTATTTCCTCTCCAAATATTGTACACTTTTTTCCTCATACCATTGCAGACAAGCCTCATGTGCATAGGTTGTATATTGTGTTGGAGGATAGGTAGGGTCCTTATCGTGTGCTATCTTGGACTTCTTTGTCTTGGATAGTCCAGCACCCCCAATTACCTCCTTGGTAGTTATATCTACAACAAATGCTGCAAGATTATCAAGGTCCTTCTCCCAAGCCGATATCCGACCCGTACTACTTCCTTCCTTTGAAGTAGACATGGTCCTCTTTTGAAAAACAAGGTGTTCTTGACTTGAACTTGGAGAGAAAAATGGGCAGAAACTTCCCCTTTTGAAATCACCTTGGCCCATGAGCACGCATTTAGCCACTTCAAGGTGGATGAAAGCCAATGCGCAAGACCAAAAATGGTGACCACGGGTCTGGGTGACCATTTAAGTACCCGAAGTCGCCTTGCGGGGCGTGCAGGTCTAGCGCATGCGAAACGGGCGACCGCAGGTATAGGGTAACCGTGGGTATGGAGGCGACTGCGGGTTGGGGCGACTACGAGTTCCAAAGGTGCTCACGGATGGAGGCGACCGTTGGTGTGGGGGCGACCGCGGGTCCAGAAAGGATGGACCATCCTAAATAATAGCTAAAAGAAACCTTCATATGGGGTAGAAACATTAGCATTACAACTTTCCACTTCTATTTTGCTTGCTTTCAAATAAAATCATAAGACCACTATAATATAGTCTAGAATGTGGAATTAGATTTTGAGTTGTTTCTTTATGGTTCCAAATATATGTCTACAATGTTCACAAAGAAAAAAAAGGAATGGTCCAAAACGGAAAAAGGGAATCAAAAATATAAAAGTACAAGACATGATTGACTTCTATTGAAACAAAAAGGGAGAACTTGAAATATGTACATTCTACCATTGCATAATAATATTATAGAGGTTACTTTAGAAGTGTCCAAAGTCTTTTTCTAATTTCTTCAAGTTTGCTCTACATTGAACATGAATTCAGCTTTTTTACACAACCCTAAACCCTTTTGGGGTGGAAGAGGTCATAAATGCAAACATACATGTTGCAGAGCACATTGAAATGAACAACAAATCAAGCATATGCACATCAAGTCAAAAGATTGTTGTCTTTGATGAAGACATTGTTCAAACCATCAAGGGTGTTTGAATGCTATCATTTCTTTTTTTTGCATGCCAATCCTTCAATATTGGTCATCCACAAGATACAAGAAATTTCTAAATGGACAAGTGGGACACCTTCGAAATCATCTTTCTTAGACGTTGTAAATTGTTAAGTTACAAATTATAGATGCGGTCTTCGGAAGTAAACTTTCCAAGGAGGACCACCCCTTCTTACACTACAAAATTTACAAGATGATGAGATGCTCTTCTATTCTATATAGAGAGTTTCTATCATTTATGGACTCAAAATTAGCCACCCCATCGTTTAAAGATGAAGAACCGTCACATCCAAATCCTTATACAATGTACGATTTCTTTGGCTAAGTATTCTATAGAGGACATTCAATATGTTCATATAAAAGCTATCCAAGGTTTACTTCAACTTTTGTATATAAAAAATAATCTCTCTCCAAAGAGACAAAACATCAAGTTCGGTCACTCCAATAGGTGAGCAGGAAACATCATTTGATTCCCAAGATTTCGGAGATGTATAAGGTGCAAGGTTGCACCACACACATCTTCGTTCTAAATTCAATACTAATTTCTTATAACTCTCATGGACCATCCCCTAGACCTTGAGAATCAAATCACCTTCCCTCCCACATATCACAGGGAATTAGCTTGATGTCTTTTTTTTTTTTTTTTTGTCGGTTGGCTACAAAAATCAAACCAAATTGATCTCATTGGGGATCGAACCCGAGACCTCCACAAGAACAATGACTTCTAAGAAGCCAATAACTTCCATGCATCACCCGAAGATGCCTTGAAGACCCCAAGGTCCTAATAAAGTAACTTGTTCTTGGATGTTAAAAGTTGAACTCGTTATACTTATTAAAACTTCTTTGAATTGGAAGGCACGCCCCCACTCGTGGTCGCCCAGGACCTGAAGTCGCCCTCCACCCACGGTCGCCCCCCATTCCATCAAATTGGGCTCGAAACCACTAGGACCTGAAGTCGCCCCTACTCGCAGATGCCCAGGACCTAAAGTCGCCCCCCACTTGCGGTTGCCCCCCATTTCACCATATTGTTCTTGAAACCACCAGGAGCTGAAGTCACCCCCACCCGCGGTCACCCAAGACCTGAAGTCGCCCCCCACCTGCGGTCACCCCCCCATCCACCAAATTGGGCTCGAAACCACCAAAATAGAAGACCGGGCCTCCACCCGCCGTCGCCTAGGACCTAAACTCGCCTCCACTTGCGGTCGCCCCCCAATCCACCAAATTGGGCTCGAAACCACCAAAACAGGAAACCGCACCCCCACTCGCGGTCGCCCAAGACTTGAACTCGCCCTCCACCAGCAATCGCCCCCTATTCCACCAAACTACGCTCCACAACCACCAGGACCTGAAGTTGCCCCCACTTGCAGTCGCCTAGGACCTTAACTCGCACCCCACCCACGGTCGCCCCCTATTCCACCAAACTACGCTCCACAACCACCAGGACCTGAAGTTGCCCCCACCCGCGGTCGCCCCCAAATCCACCAAATTGGGCTCGAAACCACCGAAATAGAAGACTGGGCCCCCACCTGCTGTCGCCCAGGACCTAAACTCGCCTCCACCTGCGGTCGCCCTCCAATCCACCAAATTGGGCTTGAAACCACCAAAATAGAAGACCGGGCCCCCACCCGCCGTCGCCTAGGACCTAAACTCGCCTCCACCTGCGGTCGCCCCCCAATCCACCTAATTGGGCTCGAAACCACCAAAACAGGAAACCGTGCCCCCACCCGCGGTCGCCCAAGACCTGAACTCGCCCTCCACCCGCAGTCGCCCCCTATTCCACCAAACTACGCTCCACAACCACCAGGACCTGAAGTTGCCCCCACCCGCGGTCACCCAGGACCTAAACTCGCCCTCCACCCACAATCGCACCCCATTCCACCAAATTGTGCTCAACAACACCAAGCCAAAAATCCAACTCCCATCCGTAGTCGCCCAGGACCTAAATTCGCCCCCCACCCATAGTCGCCCCATTCCACCAAATTGGGCTCAACAACACCAAGCCAAAAGACCACACCCCCACCTGTAGTCGCTCAGGACCTGAACTCACCCCCCACCAACAGTCGCCTCTATCTTAAAGTCACGTCAGTCCAAAAACCAACGTAGTAGAAGATGTGAGCCATCTCCAATACTAATGAAGTCAGACTTAATTGCGTTTTCCATAGACTACAACTGACCTGTCCTTCAATGTTGGTAGCTAGTTAATACTACAGAATCAGTCTATAAATACATAATTATAGTAAGACTAATTAGACAAATTGAAGAGGGTTTTCCAAACCCTAAATCCTAACCCTATACCCTAAACCCTATAGAAAAACCATGGACCTTCTCCATGTATGCCACCCCAAAAGTAATGTACTTCTATTTTTTAGGGTGGATAAAATGATAAACACATGTGATTTGCTTTTCATTATATCTCATAAAAACGTTTAAACTCCTAAACCTTGCACTTGTAAGATATAAACCATTGAAGGTGTCATTTCCGAACTTTTTAATCTTCAATAAATTCAATATTCATTCACCCCTTCAAATGTGTTTTAAATCCCCTTGATGTATTAAGGGGAGGACTATATTGAAATTCCTATGTTGGAGGATGGAAAATGAAATGATGATGAGAAGGGCTTCCCCAAGTCTCTATTTTTAAAAACCACTGCTTATGTAGATAAAAAGATTTTTTCTTCATGCACCTCACGGTGTTGGTATTTTTTTTGTATATCATTTCCCCCCAAAGGGAATGTCTCCTCCAAATGTACTCCCTCCAAAAATTAAAATAGGAAATGGTCATGTTGAATTTTACATGAGCATGAAGAAAAAAAAATTGTGAAGGAGAAGAGCTTCCCCAAGTCTCCATTTTTAAAAACCACTTCTTATGTAGATAAAAAGATTTTTTCTTCATGCATCTCACGGTGTTAGTATTTTTTTTGTACATCATTTCCCATAAAGAGAAGGTCTCCTTCAAATGTACTCCCTCTAAAAATTAAAATAGGAAATGGTCATGTTGAATTTTACATGAGCACGAGGAAAAAGAAAATGTGAAGGAGAAGAGCTTCCCCAAGTCTCCATTTTTAAAAACCACTTCTTAGGTAGATAAAAAGATTTTTTCTTCATGCATCTCACAGTGT
The DNA here is from genome assembly GCA_963920665.1 of Straminergon stramineum. NCBI lineage: Eukaryota > Viridiplantae > Streptophyta > Bryopsida > Hypnales > Calliergonaceae > Straminergon > Straminergon stramineum. Next base: position 181,955 of record OY987269.1, on the reverse strand, counting down.
TAGTATTTTTTTTGTACATCATTTCCCATAAAGAGAAGGTCTCCTTCAAATGTACTCCCTCTAAAAATTAAAATAGGAAATGGTCATGTTGAATTTTATATGAGCACGAGGAAAAAGAAAATGTCAAGGAGAAGAGCTTCCCCAAGTCTCCATTTTTAAAAACCACTTTTGATGTAGATAAAAAGATTTCTCTTGATGCATCCCACAGTTTCAGTATTTTATTTGTACATCGTTTCCCCCCTCAAGGAAACGTCTCCTCTTAATGTACTCCCTCCAAAAATTAAAGTAGGAAATGGTTACGTTGAATTTTACATGACCACATGGATGGATGAAGAAGAAATAAAATGTTAGGAAGAAGGGCTTTTCCAAATCTCCACTTCCTCAACCAATTTTCTTTCTTTATTACTTAATTAACTTTTGATCACTTAGTATTGAATGCCTCAGTCTTAGGATTTTTTGGAGTTAATCCTCAGAAAAGGGGGGAGCAGTACTTGAAAAGTTTGAACACCTTCCCTCCAATTTGTTAGGGGGGAAACTCAAACTCATGTTTTTTGCCGCCCGTGACCCGCGGTCGCCCCATACACTGCTGCCCCCATCATCATAAACTAGAAGACCTTTCTGAATCTGAGACTAGTGGTTGCCCCATTACCCGCGGTCGCCTAGGAAAAGACCTGTGGTCGCCCTACATGCAGCCGCCCCCCTATACCTGCGGTCACCTTGCACCCGAGGTCTCCTTCCAGAAACTCTAATTTTTCGTGAATGGCAGTTTCTAGACAATGGGACCCAGACCCGTGGTCGCCCAAGACCCGCACGCGCCCTCTTCCCACATGCGCCCTAGGCGACTTCGGGTACTTAAGGGGATACTGGATTCCCAAGTTGTCACTTCCTTCATCGCACCGTGCCTTTCATCTGCCTTGAAGCATCTGATTGCCGGTTCGTTGGTTGGAAGTTTGGGCACCTACATGTGTTGTGGCTTCGACGTTTACGAATTCATTTCTTTGGTTATATTATCGACAAAAGTCTAGTTCTCTTTACGCTAGAGTGACACGACAAGATGACAAAGAAGAAAAGAGATCGCCATAGCAGGCAACGACGTGCCCTTCTTGACCCAGCGGCTAAGGCATATCGAGGATGGCGTCATGGAAATTCCGATTGAACCTTGACGGCTTGCAAGTTATTTGTGGATTGGTGCCATATCGACAAGCTATTCCCTTACCATCAACACATTCACCATGTGAAGCAAAACCAAGCGAATCTTCATTACTGCAAGGATGATGCATTTGTCTAGAGATGTATTGAAGTGTACTGACCATTGTACGGAAAGCAAAAAATTCCACAGAGCGAAGTCTCAATGGGCATATGCCAAATGGTATATGCAGAGTTACAATTGGAGAAAACGGTAGATTGGATGACCTTCAAGACATCCAAGAATGTCACGCTTCCAACTACAAAAGACATTCCAAAAGCGTGTCCTTCAAATAATCCTCGGGATGGGCTAGGGCCCAAAAAGAACATTATAGAAGGAGTGATAGATGAGGATTATGTTTGGTCAACGTCAACTGGAGAATCGGACTTCGATGAAGAGCCATTGCCTGAACCTAGGGACAGGATGGAAGATACATCAATGGAAGAAAACTTAGCATTGGTGGTATCCGAAGAAAGCAACATGCAATGGACCACACCAACGGATGGAGAACCTTTTATGTCTGTGGAACCGATAGGGGTCCGTCTTCCCGAAGATGACGAAGTGTTCCATTACGTGCAAGCTCACTTGCAAGAAATTAATGAAGATAGGTTGGATGGGGAGAGTGAAGCCGAAGAAGAGATTCCTCTGACCTTAATGAATTTGCCTTCCATGGAAGGATTGTGTGAAATGGAACAAGAACATCAAGGTGTACTTGGAGAAGACAATAAACGGCGGACGAAAGAATCCTATAAAGTGGAGTTGGAGATGCTTTTAAAGGATCTTGAAGAAAAAGAGAGGGAGTGTGAGATCATCAAGAATTGGAGCGTACAAGAGATTTAGGTTGAGGATGTGGGCACCTTCAAAGAAATAATTCAAGCTAGACAAACTCATTTGGCAACCCAGCAAAGAGAAATGGAACAACTAGAACAATTTTACCTCAAGTTCAATAAAGGAGAAGATGGAGGTTCCAGTTCAAATGTCAATCCTGTTATGGATGAACGACTTCAAACAATAATGGGAAAATGTAGGATGGAAGAAAACAACCTTGCCATTGAAAAAGGAGGTGTGGAAAAGGCAAGATCAACATCGAACCTCTTGAAGGAGATGAAGGATGCAGATCCTATTGACCGGTCGTTGCAATCGGATTCATTGTCTGTGGATGTTGAAGATTTGTCATCCACTACGGAAATAGAGAAGTTGAAGATGAAGTTAGCGTCTGTGAAAAGATTGGAACAGAAGTTGGAGGAAAAGATGTCGTGGCCAAAGGCACACATCAGGTTCATGTCATTGTTCAAGAAGTGGTGGATCCAAAATAAGATGTGGAACCATGACCTGACTCTTTTGAAGAGGGAAGAGAGAGTGGCAAGAGCCCAAATAGAACTAGAAAAGAAGAAAAGAGAAGAACAAGGGGAAATGGATGGAGTATAAATTAGGTGGCTCTTGTTTCTTTTATGACTATGTACTTCTTCCAAGATATATAAAAAAAAAGGCTTTGTCCTTATTTTTGTTGAAATACAAGAATGTTTATTTTTATTTTTTGTATATGAAAATGTGATTGCATTTGGATCCAAACATTTGAATTTTTGACAAATTTTGATGATTTCAAGTTATGTAAATGTTAATTTCTTGTTAAATTTATGCAGTGTTTTAAAAAAAAAAAGAATTCTAGTAACTTTGAGTCTACACAAAGAACCCTCAATAAATTTAAGCTGCATCATCCATGAGAGTTTCAATATAAGTTCATATGGTTGCATCTTTTTGTATTTTAACATATGGTTTGAACATCTTGTAAATGACAACATTCCCATGCCCTTCACCTCGTGAATGTATGGACTCTTCTTGAGATTTATAATTTGGGAAAAAACATCATAAAAAGGTATTCAAAAGAATACTTTTGGAATTGATAGAGAAATGGAAGTTATACATTTTGAGTTGTGGATTCCATGTATATGGTTTGATCAACCAATGTTGTTGTCACAACGTGCAATTTTCGATTTTTTTGGTTTACCTAGTCAAGCTAACCGGTAAATACATTTAGATGTCCGGAATTAGCTAAGGAACCATCTAGATCTGAATAAGAAGCGGAAAATGAGATAGTGGAAAGATCTACTCAATCCTGGTCCTAGGAAGTGGACGAGTAGGAGCGGATATCTAATCGGACAGGGATGGACTGGATACCTTAGACGAACCAAATCCGGAATGAGTTAGGATGAGGTAACAAGGAGTCCAAACTGCTATAAAAGAACTAGAGCTACCTAGATCAAGCTCTTTCTCATTTTCGTTTGCCCAACGCTGTCTGTGCTCTGTGTTTGCCTCTGTGCCTATCGATTAGTTTCCCATGACAGTCTTTTGTGCTAGTGTCCGTTGCGAGACTTGTGGTCTGTAAGCGTTCGAGCTTTAATTACCAGCTGAGATCAGGGAGCGAAAGCGAGAACGAGGCATGCGGCTAGGAGAGAGAGCGAGGGAGTATCAAAAAGGGTCCCGAGCACACCAATTCGTGTCCATGCCGTAGCTTAGGAGGAGTAGAGGCGGACAGGCCAGTTCCAGTATACCACTAGCGGAGATAAAGCTCCGGAAGGTAGTTCTAGTTGTTCCCTCCATCGATCCAGCCAAGTCCCAACTCATGGAAGATTTAACCTCCATAGGTTGCCTAGGGTTTGTGGATAAATCCTGGGGCTTCAAAGAAGAGTCTATAGTCAAAGAACTCTTGGGCAAGCTGTCCAATGGGTTTGACAACACTTCGAGAGCCGTTCCACATCTGTAGACAGAAGAAATGTGGAGAACAGCCTATAGTTTCTGCGTAGGAGGGCTAGGGATGGCAAGTCGGAAGGATGAGTTCTGCCGCGGAAAGTTCGGGGGAGTGGTCAACCTGAAAGACAAATACGCGGTGGATGATTGCATCGATGAGCGGCAGCGCCGGTTGTTGAAGTTCTTAGTTCCGGTCCTTCATTCGGAAAAATTGACGAGGGTGACTATCTCCCTTGCCAACACTATTTTCGGCGCTCTAAGAGGAGACCGGAAAGTTGACTGGGCTCAGATCATTTCCGAGCTGGTCACCCAACTCGTAGGAAGAGTGGGGAAGAGTAGGGCCACTCCGGTGTGCCCCTATCTCATGCACCTCTATCATTCTCACCAGCTCCTGAGCACACCAGAGGAGAAGAGGTGGAAGGCTCAAGAAACTCTCCTGAAATACGGAGAATCGGAAATGGATGAGGAGATGGAATCCGGTTCCAATCCCGAGGAGAACAGTGAGTCAAAGGAAGAGGAGGCGCCAGTGCTGCCCATCAAACGGTAGAAGACGACCTCTCCTAACAAGAGGGGGACGCCGCCCGCTCGCGACACCCCGGCCCCAAAGGAGAAGCCGGAGGTCGAGAAGACGGTGTTAGAAGAATCGGATCCCGAGGATCCATTCAGATCACTCGTAAAAACCTTATGCGACATACGGGCGGATTGGAAGATGAAAAAGAAGATGCTGGTAGCAATCGGGAGGATGGTGGGAGCAGCACCCGACCGAGAGCTACCGGTAAAGGTGGCGGGTTGTATCCCCGATCCAGTCGAGGCCCGGAAGCAGGAAGCAAAGATCCGCCGGCTACAAGAGGAGGTGGATCGGATGAAGACGGAGATCCTGGTGCACCAGGAGAACTTCGCCGCCACCAAATTGATTGCAGAGGATGCTCGGCAAATGATGGAGCAAGTGAAGGCCACGTTCGGGGAGATCGGAACAGCCCTCACCAAGGCCAAGTTGTTTGACGAGCGGGTGCACAAGGAGAAGAAGCTATCCGGTTCCCGGATGGTGAGGATTCTCAACGACTTTGTCGAACAGGTAGAAGCGGCAATGAAGGAGGCACGGAAGGCGGCGGACCGGATGGAGGAGAGTACCCGAATACTATCGGGAGCAACTTGCTCTCGCGATATTCGACTCTTGGATATCTCTCTTCCGGATTCGTTCCCAGAAGTGACAACAGGAGAGGGGAAGGATACGACCCCCAAGACCAAGAGAATGACCCAGGCCGGCACGCCTGGAACCGCCATCGACTTGGACTCACCACCCGCGTCCATAGAAGGCAATTCGGTTCCTCGACCTCAGGAGGTAGAGAGGAGTCGGAATCTAAACGAGGTTTTCGAGCAGATGGACCTGAGAGCGGACAACGCGACCATCGGATCGCGAATAGGGGCTTAGGATGTACAGAGTAGGTAGAGTAGGAACGGATACGAAAACTGTTCCGATCCAGTTGGGAGTAGGTAGGACCGGAAAGTCTGACCGAGATGGCGGTGGAACTTTCGTGAGTTTTCCCGCCCATTTGTAACTTTTTGAAATGTATATAGTTAGCGCCCGCGAGGGATGTTGAGAGTCTTCTTTTTGCAATTTTTGTTGTACCTTTGTATGCGCTCTATTGTTGTGTGTGTCTCCCAAGCTTGGCAGGTTTTGCATGATGTGGAGTTAGGAAGGCGTTAGACAAAATTGTGATTAGATTTCTCCCCTTAGTGCGATAGTTTCCGATCCTTAGTGTGTGTGCAGGTTGTGTAAGTGTTGGGAGTGTATTTCAGTGCCTCAGCAAGATCTAGGGTTTTGAAGTTCCGGGTGAGATAGCCGTTGTTAGGCTAGGCGAATAGGGAGGGTATCCTTAGTCACGCTAGAACTCCTGGACGGGTAGTCCGGTTGAGTGTCCGACCTTCTGAAGAGGTCTCACCACCTTAGTCGGTAAATGGAATGATCCTAATTACTGTTGGAACGGACGAGTACACTTGTAACCACCTAGCTTCGCACACGTAGGAGCTGGCATTGAGGTCGTTGTAGTAAGAACGGATCGTATGGGGGATCTCTGTGTGACTTGCATTCCAGATTGTTGTGAGGGATCAAACCGGATCCGAGTTAGTTAGGAGAGGAAGGGAGAGAACAGTGGGTCTTCAACCACTATAATCCGTAGAAGGAGTGGTGGGCCTACTACTCAGAAACCTAAGCAGCAAACCCTCTGATGGTCCAACGGAGGCAAAACTAAACCGGAAGAGTGCTGAGCAGATATGCGAACCAGCCGAAGCGGATTGGTTCAAAGTAGTACCAGGACCGGAATTGTTTAGGTCGTGGAGATTGGGAGAATTGGATTTAACGGAGGATTTATGAATCGGGTGGGAAGTAATCCGGTCCGGATCCTCTGGGTGGTTGTTTGGTTCCGGTTTTAGATCTAGGACCGGAAAGGAAGTTTTAGAGGGTAAAAGCGCTTATTCGCCCAAATCAAGTAAATACTTCACAGAATCTCGTGGGTTTGATCTTTAGAGTCACTTTGTTATGCTCTAGAGTGATTTTTGTGAGCATAATAGGGAATTTACTTATCCTGTGCTGCGACAGTTGTCCCCCATTTTTCTTTTTAATTTGAAAGAGAAAGTTCTTATTTTTTTCAAAATTTGAGTACAAGCTAATTCTATTTATTTTTTATTAATTTTGTTGGAATGGATTTGAAATGAGTTTCCCTTCATGTGGTTGTTTAAAAAAAAAATGTATTCTTTAAGTCTATGACCATTTTCGTGAAAATCTTTTTTTGAAGTATCTATAAATACCACGTCAAACCCTTGGATAGCGTTTAGGGTTTAATAAAATCTCTCTAAACTACAATGGCTTTCATCTAGAAACTCAGTGATGGAACGCTAACGGGATAACGAAAATGGCCTTAGGTCCTAAGTGTCAGCGCGGTCGCCCTTCAAGTACCCGAAGTCGCCTCTTGAGACCCGCGGTCGCCCCCTTCTACCCGCAGTCAGCCCCCCTAGACCCGCAAACGCCCCCTTCTACCCGAAGTCATCCCCCCTTCCACCCGTAGTTGCCCCCTTCTATCCGCAGTCGCCTCTTTCTACCCGCAATCACCCCCCCTTCCACCCATAGTTGCCCTCGAGACCCACACTCGCCCCCCACTAGACCCGCAATTGCCCTTTGATCGGCACGCGCGCTTTTAGTGTGAACCGTCGACCCATAGTCACCCACGGGGCGAGTGCGCCTGTTACAAGGTCGCTTGTTTCCTGCTTGCATTTTGGCTCTTAGGGAGCGACTTGCGGTGCTAGCAGGACGGTAGTATAAAGCTGAAGGCCTGGACTGTAGTTTTCACCTTGCTTCGGGGATGAACTCATGGCTTGAATCTTCGAAAGAGGCTTCTTGCGGATGTTTGGTTCTTTGGAGGGCAACGACTTGGTTTGAGTGGTTTAAAAGACCGTTCAAAGCAAGTGGCTTTGCCATTCTTTTTTCTAAATCAAGGCTCTGATTCATATGATAATATTGTTTGAAGAACTCATAGGCGAGGAACAATATGGCTAGTCGGGGTGAGGGGAGGAGGACTACCATTAACGACACAAAGAGAGCCACGAAGGAGTGGGACCCTTGGTTGGTTGTAGACATTGACCGTCAATTTGCGGGAAACACACGAACATGTGTTTTCTGTGGGTGGACCTCCGTATTTGTACGAAAGCGAGCATTTTGTCACTTTGGATTTGGCGGCAGGACTGCATTAGAGCGATGTAAGAAAATCCCATGGGTAGTATTGCAAAAGTTTAGGACTTGTCGTGGGGTTGTTTCGAAGGAAATGAGCTTTGAAAAAATGCATGAGGAGGTTCCGGAATTTGATGTTGTAGAGGAGATTGTGGTAGAGCCTATGCTAGAGGGGGGTAGGGAGAGGTCAGAGGAGCCTAGTGCTACGAATGAACCAATGCTCCTTATTACTGATTCAGTAGATTCCACTCCTTAAACAATTTTGAGAAGGAGGAATAACCCTTCCGTTTTTAGGCAAACTAGCATGGATGAGGCATTACAAAGTAGCACGAGAGCAAAGTTGGATACCATGTGGGCTTCCTTTTTTTACGAGGCTAGCATCGCGTTCAATGTTGTGCGCCATCCTGCCTTTGTGAAAGTAGTGAAAAAGACAGCGGCATTAGGACTTCGATACCAACCGCCCTCATACAATGCTTTGCGTACAAGAATGATAGAGCCAAAGAAGGAAAGTGTTTCTAAAATGGTCACTGAGCGGACAAAGCACTCTATCGAAGTTTACGGAGCGACTATCTGTTCGGATGGTTGGTCTGATACTAATAGCCGTCCATTACTGAATTTAATGCTCGTGTGTCCTGCAAGGGATGTGTTTCTTGGATCGGTGGACACCACGGGGGAGAAGGACATTGCGTACACAACCAATATGATGGCGCAATACATCGAAGAGGTTGGCCCCAAAAACATTGTCCAACTATGTACGGACAATGCCACTGTCATGACAAGGACTTTGAAGGCGTTACAAGAGAAATATTCTCACATGTATACCCAAGGATGCGCAGCACACATTTTGGACTTGCTTTCGGAAGACTGGGCAAAGGATGTCAAGGTGACGAGAATAGTACGACGTTGTACGCAGATAGTAAAGTACATCAAGAGGTACCATTCCACATTGGCTCTCTTCCGAAAGTACTCCCCGGATAAGGCATTGCGAATGCCTTCTCAAACATGCTTTGTAGTGAACTTCCTCATGATATCACGTGTGGTGGAGTGCAAGTCAGCATTGAATCGAGTGATAATAAATGAGACATATGTGCAATTTGAGGCTAGTTTGGAACATCGCCAAAATGGAGATATATTGACAACGCGAGCTACTATAGCGCGGAATGACATTCATGCGGAAACTTTTTGGGTGGAGTGTGATAATTTTTTGCACATGGTAGAGCCCGTCCTTATTGCTCTCCAAGTTTTTGATGGGAAAGCCCCGGCAATGCCTAAGGCTTGGTTGGTTATGAAGACTCTTCAAGAGCACGTGTGGAGCTTGAGAAACAAACCTTTTTTTTCTGAATGATGAAATTGCAATGAAGTTTGAGAAGCATTTCTAGGCTTGTTGGAAATTGATGCTCACAGACCTACACTATGTAGGGGCACTCTTAAATCCTTTCTTGATTGAAGTAGGAACCCTTTGTAACGACGATGTGGCCAAAAGAGCCTGAAATTGGGTGCTTCAAAAAATGAGCGAGTCATTGGGATTATCCTACATGGAGGCATTGCAGGAGCTCACGCAATTCGAAGAGAAGACAGGTCCTTTTGACCCCTTAGAAGAGGCTCCTGATATTACACAATGTAAACTAATGCCTCATCAATGGTGGAGTCTTGTGGGTGCTAATGTTCTCCCAAAAATTGCAATGAGAGTTCTATCTTTGACGTGCTCAGCATCATCATGTGAAAGGAATTGGAGCATGTATTCGTTTGTGCACAATAAAGTGCGAAATCGCCTAACCACATCCAAGGCGGAAGCATTGGTGTATATCTACACCAACAGTAAACTTGAACGTGAGAAACGTGGATCCAATCCTGCAATGTTCTACGAAAAGTACCTTGTGGATGGAAATACCTCGAAAGAGAATGAGGAGCCATTAGGTACAGGATCATTAGGGGATGGCGACCCAGTCAGAAGGGCTCGAGCTAATGAGAACATTAGGCTGGCAGAAGAGCGTCTACGTGGAAATATTTGGACAGGACTGATTCGTAGAGAAAAGAGTCCTCCACGGAGACACAACTATGAAAATACATTTACAGCTGAGAATAATATGTACTACTCTGAGGAGGAGGAGATTCAACGTGCACCGCGAAGGCCCCCGCAACCCTACGTCTCTACTAGGGATAGGAATGTACCTCCTCCAATAAATTCATCACCAACTCGGGCAAGTAGTCCCGACAACCCCAATGAAGGCATACATAGTCCAATGCCCATAAGAGTTGAGGAAGCAAGATCTCCAAATGTTGTAGATCAAGGTTCTACAAGGGTAATGAACCTACGAAGTGCCGCTCGAGTTACTGAGGTAAATGAAAGGCAAGAGGAGGCAACACCGCCAACACACGTCGAAGATGTTATGCTTACAAGTGTTCCACTTTCTCCATTACGAAGCCCCTTAAGAATAGAAAATGTGGAATATGATTCAGACTTGCCCTTGCAAGCTGTTATGAACCAGAATTGTATGGTGCCCTTAAGTGGAGGAGGAAACACAAACAATGCTAGGGTGACTAGGTCTATACCAACCCATGCGACTAGGCCGCCCTTGCATAATAGTCCTCTTAGGACAGTTGATAATGAAGGCCATGCTTCAGCTTCGCAACCCACTCAACCCTCAATTTTTGGCCCTAGAGAATCATCCTTGCTCGTGCGTGAAGGCACAAGAGGATAGAAAAAGCGATTGAGGAAGACGCAGGAGAGGCTACAAAAAAATCCCAAACGACAGAACCATGTTATCCAAAGATTCATCATGGGTGAAGCCAATTCCAATCGAAACATCGGGCAATCCAGTAGAGGCAGACGACATCTTGCATCCAACCTTGATGGAACAAGAGATGCATTGAGGTTGACTAAACAATTGGTGCAAACTAGTGGCGATGGCGTCGTGGATACTGAAGTGCAGAACGTGAACTTAAAGGTAGAACATGAAGTGCAAAATGAACGAGTACGAAGGGAGGACGATGAGAATGATAACCGTGATGATAATGATAGGGTGGAGGAGTCGGATGATGATTCTGACCTTGACCCTGATGAGGTGCCTAGTGATTACACATTTTCACTGTTACTTTATAAATATAGATTTAGAGGTAGTGAAGTGGTAATAAAATGCTTTTGCATAATTTTGGTGTGTTGAAGTTTTCTAGCTTAAGTTCATAGGCAAATAGCCTATAGATGAGTTTTGTGTAGTATCTACTTTAGTAGGAAAGCATGATAGTGTTATAATTACAAAGTTTTGTTCAATGTCTTTAGTGTGGACTTCTACAAGTATAGACGTGGAGATCTTAACAAAGTTCATGGAAGTACAATTGAAGTAGAAGTTCATTTATAAAATTGGGTCACTACTCTATTAGTGTGTACAACTTATAAATACAGTAATACTAATTATCCTTACTTTTTTCTTGTTTTTATATCTATTTTTGGTGTAATTATTATATCCAATCGCGATATTGGCTTCTACACTTCAATAGGAGTAGAAAATTTGAATTAGAAATTGCCAACCATATGTAATAAAAACATGTAGAACTCGAAGGCTCCTATGAATGAGTGAATGACCACAGAATGTGAAGTACTTAATTTAAGGCTTAGGAGAATGCAATGGCACATGGAAACTGAAGGATCCTAAATCGTGAGCAAGTGTGAAATAGTCATTATATCCATGTTTGCAATTGCAACGGCACACGAGGTTGCTCTTAACCTTTAACGGATGGACTAGTGAGTATGAAAATGATCTCCAATGGAACTCTGTGATGTGATGTACTTGCCTTTCCCCTCACAAAAATACTCATTTCCGGTATGAGGACTCAGTAAGATCTCTCTTTTGGGAATTGGGACTCAATTTTCAAAGATGGACAATTGCATTTATGTCGTATATTAGAAGTTCTTATCATCCACGGAACAAAAGAAATTCCTTGCGTATGGGATAAAGCCAAGATCGCCCTTTTCCTTACACCCATGGTCGCCTTTACACCCTCAGTCACCCTGAGTTGGATCCGCAATCGCCCTAGGTTGGAGCCGAAGTCGCCCTCATTTTGGGACCCGCAGTCGCCCTAGATTTTGAACCCGCAGTCGCCCTCATTCTGGGACCCGTGGTCGCCCCACCTTACTCGCACGTGCCCCACCCGTAGTCGCCTATGGTGATGTGGTCAAAGCTTTCCATGTCACTGTTGAGAATCCGCTAGTAAGATAAAAAATTTGGCTGCCCTACCGGAAAACCCTAAACCCTAATTTCGCGCTCATCAAATTTGTCTCGTATATGCGACACTCGTCTTATACGACATGTGACATCAGACGAACAATTCAACACCCAAACCCCAAAACATGTTCGACAGAACAACCCTGTTTGGGTCCTGGCAAGTTTCTATTGTCTCTATTTTTAGTGATATTTTTTGGGATTTTTTGAGGTTGTGTATTTTTGCAAGAGCTTTAAGAAGATATCTTTTTTTATTTTAATTGATGACCGAGAACAAAAGTTATGGCATAATAAGCAAAAACAGAGTTTGGCGGCTAGTAAAGAAAAAATCACTAAAAGTCAAAACAATTTTGTTTTCAAATTTGTTTCTCAAAGATTATATTTTTGTCTACATGTGAAGCTTTGTTTCATTCAATTTGGACTAACAATGAGAAAGTTATGGACAATCTTACTTTTTCGGGTAATCTAAGCATCTTCTTGAAAAAATAACTTGTAGAATTCATTTTTGAATGAAATTTTTAAAATTTTTCTAAAAAAAGTGCTAGACAAGGTTATATTCTCTTGCTAGAACAATCTCACCGTTGGGATTATTGTGATTCAATTCCATCTAAAAGCTATTAACAATTTCGTTTTTTCTTCAATCTTGAACCCACCTCCTTTTAACAATTTTTTAATGAGTGAAAATTAAGTGCTTTTTTCCCTAAATTTTCTTTGTAGATTTTCAACTCAACTTTTTAACTTAAATTAGTAGAAAATCAAAATCCGTAGTGCAAAAATTCTAAACCAAAAAGATTCAAAGCCAAAAAATCTAGCCAAGGAAGGTGCAAAAAAACTTGTTTTCTTCACTTTAAATGTATATATCTTGCAATTTGCATGGTCAAAGTTTCTGAAATTTCTTCCATATATTCAAATAGTAGTCAAGTATAAGATCTTATGCTTGGATATGCAAAAAAGAACAATTTTTAAGTTTCTTTTCTCTTTGCAATAGAAGTGATAGTTTTGAGTGTTTTTTGATAGGAAAATCACCTTGGTCCTTTAGGGGTTAATAAACTGTACATTATGATGCTTGCAAATCCCCAAATTTTAGCATTTTTCTCACATCTACGCATAGATCCAGAAATTGTAAATTCCCCCCTAAACACTAAATAGGAACACACATTTTGATCTTGTTGAGGTGTAAGAATTTTTTTTTCATTTTAGGGTCTTCTTACTTGATCAAAATGAACAAATTAGACAAACTTTTGAATCTTCAAACTGAAATCACTTAATGAGTGTGTCAAAAAAGTGATACCCCAAGCCAACCATTGCTGGATTGCAAATTACAACATGCAAGTGTTGAAAGTTAGTAATAATTGTTGCTCATTTGAAAACAATTCTAGCATTTCAAGGCTTCCAAAGACAATAGTGCCATGAGTTTCCTAGGGTCTCCGCCCAAAGGATTTAATTTATAAAAATAATTGATTATGAATTTTCTATTGAAGATATTGTGCAAAGGTGTCCATTGAACTCTTGACTTTCCATAGTGTTGGGGTTTCTTAGTAGTGAACCTCAAATATACTAGATCTTGGAGGAAGAATCACATTAAAGAATCATTTACGAAAGTAATACAACACATTTTGAGAAGCCACAAATTCTTTGGATTTTGATATGTTAGGCCCTTTCACATCATATTTTTATGGTGAAGAACTTTTAAGATTTGACATGTCAAAAGAGCATTGAAAGACTTTAAAGCACTTTTGTAGTTTTAACAACCTCCTGGTTAAACATTGTTATCTTTAAATCCATAAATCATATTGAAGTGAATTTTGTACACCTATAGGACCTTTAACATGTCAAGTTTGAATTTGTAAAGTTACAATTAAAAAACCTTGATACAACTTACATACAAACTACTACAACCTATAAAAATGAGGAATTTTTTGGCAGTTTAGAGTGAATTCCTTTAAGCTCAAAAGTGGCCTTAGACATTTAGGGGTTGAAGTGGGGATTACTTTACTATGAACTTTAACGATTTGAGTCATCTGCACAAAATAGCGAAATAAGATTGCCTTTACAATTAGGTTGCCTTACTACAAGAAAGTTACTTTACAAGCCACTATCGACAACAAAAAATTCTGCATGTATTCCCATTAATATACATAAAGGGTTACAAGTCCCAATTACAACAGTACGTAATAGAAAAGTAGTGCATTCTTCTAGAATAAGGAAATATTTGTATAGTGTCAAATGTTGAGACATTAGTATGGGGCATCCTAATTTCACTATTTAGTGTAGTGAAATACTTATTTTCTTGACGAAGTGGGGTCCCTGAAAAAATTCTCTATTTATGAAAACCACTTGATTGCATTGGTACAGGTCTGGGCACCACATGGAGCTTCAGGTCTGGGTTAGCTTCAGAATAGGTTTGGATATGTTGTGGTTGAGGTGTTCCAGCCCCGGATGGTCGTCATCTCCACCTGTAGGGTTTCATCAACTCCTTTTCGTCATTCTCGACTTCTGTTTTCTTGTTGCGGTGATGTGGAGAATTTGTTGACCTTGATTTTGTTCTTTCTGGTGCCACTCGTTCTAGTTGTGTTTTCATTGTTCTCTAAGGTTCTACGCGTGGTGCAACTTCTCTTCACGTTGTCCACTGTAATTGAGTGTATCTAGGTTCATGTTCCATTTCTCTTAGCATTTTTGTAAACTTGTTTGCGTCTTTCCCCTCTTCATTTTCCATTTGCTTCCCAAAGCTTCACTTTCTGGTTCACTTGTGGAGGCATCAATTCCATGTGCATTCAAGTTGGGTAGTTGGCGTGAGTACAACTGTGGGTTGCTAGGTGCGAGTTCAGTAGCGGCATTCAGGTATTTGGCACAGCCATGCACTTCTGTGCTCTCCATGTGTTTCTGTTTTTGCTTTCATGGTTAGTCTACTGCTTGCTTTGCTTTCTGCATTTCTTCCATTCCACTGGTTACTATTGAAAGTGATTGTTGCAATGTTCGAGTTAATCAACTCTCTTCCATTCGAGTGATTGTAGATAGAGCTTCGTTTCTAGTTATGGAAAAGGTTGTTTCTTGATTTGTAAGTCCACATAGAAGTTATTGTAGTTCATAGTCTTGCTCAATGACTTTTCTTAAAAAACACCTTGTACATAGTTTAGGGTAACTCTACTGATTATAGTGTTCAGTAGCTCAATTTGTAACTTGGAAATCAGTGATACATCATTCATGAAGGTAGAGTTTCAGGTTCTTGCCAAATTTCCAACAAATTATTTGCTTCTATTTAGTTCATGCTTTATTCATGCTTTCTTCACAAGAAATGAACGTCCCAAAGGACTGAGCAACAATAGCGTTCAGTTGGAGATACGATTTTCACGCTACAGCGATCCTGTCCGCAAGTCTAGGTGAGAAACTCAATACTCAATCTCTTCATTCTTTGCATTTTGTAAAGGTACCCTATAACCGCGTAGTTAGAGCAGATGAAATAGTGAAAACAGCTTGTGTCGATGTTCAGACCGCGCAGTCTGAATCTCTACAGCTCAATAAAAACTAAAACAAACAATTGACGTGTCACTAAAAGTCCAAAAGAGGTTCAGACCGCGTGCTCTGAACTCTCGAATTAAAGAAATCCAAAAATCAACTGAAGTGTGAAAATGCATAAGATAATAGGCCTCACAGTGCAATTTGAATATGTGCATCTGAGAATAAACATATCTCCAAAAATGATATCTCCTTACAATTCTCTTAGGTTTAGACCGCGCGATTTGAACCTTTAGTGAAATACAAACTCATGTCTCCAAAAAAGCAAGAGTAATAAAAAGGTTTAGACCGCGCGGTTTGAACCTTTAGTGAAATACAAACTCATGTCTCCAAAAAAGCAAGAGTAATAAAAAGATTTAGACTGCGCGGTCTGAACTCCAACGTTAGAATAAAATCATATCCAAAAGTAACCAAGAGTCCGATAGATTGGTTTAGACCGCGCGGTCTGAAATCAAGAACGAGGAATGGAAACTATATTCACGCTGTACAAGTTAATTTGTTGTCACGCCTTTCAATGCATTGATTAAAAATTTGCCTGTGGGAAAGAACTCATTTTAATAAGTCGATTTCAATTCAATATAGGATTAGACCGCACGGTCTAAACCTCTTTAGCTGAGATCAGAGTAATGACCAAAAGTAACAAATGAGAAGTCCACTATATAAGTTCAGACAATGCGGTTAGAATAGTCCCGATAGAAAATCATATAAAACGTAAGACGATGAAGTCATGCATGTAGACGCACACCCCAAGGTCTGAATTGAATTGATCCAGTAAAGTCATAACAAAAGTAACGACAAAAAGTTGATTGCATAAGTTCAGACCGCGCGGTCTGAATTGTTTAGTTAGAGTAAAATCATGTCCAAAACAATAAGAAGGAAGTCCACTATATAGGTTCAGACCGCGCGGTTCGAATGGAATCGTAAGAGTAAATTAATGTCTAAAATAACAAGAACAATGTCCCCTATACAGGTTTAGACCGCGCGGTCTGAACTGCAGTGAGAAAAATCATGTCCTCATAAACAAGGAAGTCCAACATAGGTTCAGACCACGTGGTTTGAACTATAAAGTTGGAGTAAAATCGTGTCCAAAACAAGAAGTCCACTTTCTAGGTTCAGACCACGTGGTTTAAACTATAAAGTTAGAGTAAAATCGTGTCCAAAACAAGAAGTCCACTTTCTAGGTTCAGACCGCATGGTCCGCAATATATAGTTAGAGAAAAAGCATGATCCAAATAACAAAGTTCACTAGATAGGTTCAGACTGCGCAGTCCGAAATATATAGTCAGAGAAAAAGCATGACCAAAATAACAAAGTTTGCTAGATAGGTTTAGACCGTGCGGTTAGAACAATACTAATAATGTATTCCATCAAGTATTAGGAAATAATCATATTTGCTTTTGAGAGTTACACTCTAGTTTGATCTACTCTAGCAAACTTGTAGAAAGTTAGATCAAAAAATATTTGTCAAGATCATTTCAACAGATTGAAACTACGTTACCTACAACCGCTTAGTTACTAGAATCATCCAACCACCGAGATAAATTGACATCACAAATGCAGGACTTAAATAAATACCTAACGTCTACATTATGAAGCGCTTGACAGAGAATGATACAATGACTTAAGAGTGAAGTTCAGACCGCGCAGTTTGAAACAATGTTATATCTACTCACAAAGCTTGCATTTTGAACATTGTAAAAATTGCTTTAGATCGCGCGGTCTGATCAAATTCATTCCTGTGGATAGTTGTCACGACCCTCATCAAGAGGCGTGCCTGGCCACCTTGGTGAGCAAGGGGGGCGTTGGGGTGACTCCCCAAGCCTTGCAAGAGATGAGGTGAGGGGTATTAGGGGTCTCGAGCGATTAGAGCGATGTACCGCTCTAATCCGGATGAATTTGGGAGTGCATCGCACATGCTTGGAAAGCTTGTAAGAAGACGCGTCCATGCTTCCAAAGAACGAGAGAATACAAGTTGGGAGTCAAAAGATATGGCTCCTCAAAGTTGGCAGTGTCCCGACCGCGTCCCGAGGCATAGGGACGTGGGAAACAAGGTTTGGGAGGGTTCCTTTGAGCCAAATAGGGCATGCCGCATATCATTAGAAAGATAAGGAGACAAGATTTCTAGAATGATAAGGCTCATTAAGAGATGATCTGTGAGCTAAAAGTTAGGGGCATCCAAAGAGGGTGGAGTCCTGGAGAACTACACCTCCCGGGGGACTCGTACCTTTGGAGGGCCATAACTTCCTCAATACTTGTCGTATTGGGGAAAGTGAATAGTGCAAGGTGATCTACAAAAAATTTAGATCACGAAAATGGGCTCGCACTTGGGATTTGAAGCTCGGGGCTAAAAGTTATCCCGATGGGAAGGTCGGGAGTCTTTTGGGGGTCCGGTTTGGGGATACCACTTGGAAATGGGTGGTCTTCCTGTTGAAGAACATGTACATCTTAGTGTAGATAGTGTACATACAGCCCTAGGAGTAGTATTAGACTCTTAGTTAGACTTAGAGTCTATTGGGTGTTGCTTGTAGTTAAAGGCAGCCCAAGGTTGCTAGTTATCCCACATGGTTTGTGGATAACTAGTGAAAGGCTTTTAGCTTATGTTCAGCCCACACATGGGCCTTGGTATCTTCTACCATCTAAGTAAAGCCTTTCTCCATTCAAAACTCAATAGGTTATGGGCCCACGTACTTGGCATTGCACATGAGGGAGAAATTCAAGTCATTTGGAGAAGTTCTTGGAGCTTGGAGGAGCATACTGAATTTGGGGCTCTTTGGCACCTACAAACCATATGGTGTGAGTAAATTTTCCAAAAAAACAAAGAAAAAAGTCTTTGAAGTGCATCATTTGTTTTAAGCTTTTGTTGGTTGGTTTGTGAGGTTTGGAGTCCATTTTTGAGTATGGGATTGCTCATGGTTGTAATCGGACCTAGTTAGGGCTGGTTGCATGCTCCTTGTTTGAGTTTGTGCTTGCAAGTGTACATTGGCAACCCATTGGGGTTGATTGTACACTTGGATACATTGGTGATTGTCATTTTGGCAATTGCAATCTTATGAGAGTCCTTGGTGAGGCTTGGTAGCATTTGTGGGTTGCATTAGGTGTTTCCATGCATTGAGGGCTGAGTGGTGCCCTTTGTGAATGAGTGAGACAAAATTGTGATCCCAAGAGGGTTGATTTGTGCCCTTGTGAGTGTGTGAGACCAAGTAGAGGACTTTGTGAAGCAAAAGGGCTGGTTTGTGCCCTTATGAGTGTGTGAGACCTAATAGTGGACATTGTGAATTCAAGAGGGCTGATTTGTGTCATTGAGAGGGAGTGACACCCAATTTGGGTTCTTGAGTGACTTGGTGAGCCAAGTAGGGCTGTTGGAGGCCATTGTGGTCTATGAAGTGCTCATTGTGAGTGGGAGCTTCCATCTAGGGCAGATTGGAAGTCTTGAGATCTTTGGAGTGTGGAATATCCAATTTGTGAGGAGAATTGTGAGTTTCCTTGTGTTTTTGAAGTAGCACCAACCCATGACGAGCATGTGGTGGTTGTGAACTTCATTAGGGTCTGAATTCTTGTGGAGAGGAAGTGTTGTGCTTGTGAGGAGTGGTTTGGCGTTCTTAGGGTTGCAAGGTGCTTGTGAGGGCTGATTGGTCCCATTTCAGCCCAATTCGCCCCAAGGGAGTGTTTGGGGCTGAATTGAGTTTGGAGACCTTGTGGGTGCTGCCAACAAGTGGGAGTTGATTCAACATGGCATCAAATGGAGGAGAGGGTGTGCACATCATTGACAAGTTCAATGGGGACAACTTTGGCATGTGGAAGTTCAAGATGGAGATGATTCTTGCCAAGAAGGATTTGTGGGAGGTGGTGGATGGGAGTGAAGAGCCTCCAAGTGAAGATGCTGATGTAAAGACCAAGAAGGCATTTGAGAGGAAGGAGAAGAAGGCCTTTGCTCTCATTGCCATCAACCTTGTGGACCGGCAAATTGCACACATCGGCCATTGCAAAGGACCAGCCTAAGCATGGACCACCCTTTGCAACATCCATGAGACCAAGAGCCTCTCCAACATCCTCTTTCTTAGGCACAAGTTCTTCACTATGAAGATGCAAGAGGAGGATGACATCTTGGATCATGTCAACAAGATCAAGGCTCTTGCGGATCAGCTAGCTTGCTTGGAGGCCCCCGTCACGGATGGAGATGTGGTGATGACCTTGTTGGAGAGTTTGCCACCGTCCTATGAGTACTTCATCACCGCCTTGGAGACAAGACCCACCAAGGAGCTGACCATGGATTTTGTGACGGCACGCTTGATGCATGAGATGACCAAGCGCAAGGAGAATGAGGCCCAAGGGGAGGGATCAGCCCTTGTCTTAAGACATGGCAAGGGAGGCAACACCAAGGCGTTCAAGGAGACAAGGACGTGCTTCAATTGTGGCAAATCAGGCCACATTGCCAAGCATTGCAAGGCCAGCCAAGCCAAAGACAAGGGGAGTGCACACCAAGCTTGCCAAGTGGAGGATGAGGAGGACTTTGCCTTTGCTACCTATGGAGGAGGGGAGAAGGCCAACATGTTCACTTGGATTGTGGATTCGGGGGCCACTCAACACATGACCAGCCATAGAGATGCCTTCCACACCTATCAGCCCATTGTGGGGAAGAGGATTCATTTGGGAGACAATGGAATGGTGGAGGCCCTTGGCATGGGGGAGATCCTTGTGGAGGTGCAAGTGGAGGGGAAGACCAAGAGGATTCAGATCCAAAAGGCCCTCCATGTCCCCAAGTTGCATGCCAACTTGATTTTGGTGAGCCAATTGTCTTTGGGAGGTTTGAAGGTGCATTTCAACATGGTGGTGTGTGTGGTGAGGTCTCCTAGTGGGGTTTTGATTGCATCAGCCCCCCGTGAGGGCAATTTGTACCACCTCCATTTCACCAAGGTGAATGGCACTTCCATGGCTTGTGTGGCCCAAGGATCAGCTCATGAAGACCTTGTGGGGCTTTGGCATAGGAGGCTTGGCCACTTGAATGTGAAGAGCATGAAGAGCCTCCAACACATTGTGAAGGGGCTGAACCTCTCTTCTTGCAAGCATGATTGGAGTTCTATGGTGTGCAAGGGGTGCATAGAGGGGAAACAAGCAAGGTAGCCCTTCCCCAAGGATGGGGCAACAAGGGCCAGCAAGCCCTTGGAGCTTGTGCATTCGGATGTGTGTGGGCCGATGAAGACCACATCCATAGGAGGAGCAAGGTATTTTGTGACTTTCATTGATGATTTCTCATGCAAGATTTGGGTGTACATGCTAAAGTGCAAGAGTGAGGTGTTTGGGCGTTTTGAGACTTGGAAGGCCCTTGTGGAGGCCCAATCTGAATGCAAGGTGAAGGTGCTGCGGTCGGATAATGGAGGAGAGTATGTGTCCAAGGCCTTTGAGGCCTTCTTGAAGGCTCATGGCATTGAGCACCACACTTCAACACCTTACACACCTCAACAAAACGACATAGCGGAGCGTGCGAATTGGACCATTGTGGAGATGGCTAGGTCCATAATTCATGGCCAAGGGTTGAAGTATGAGCTTTGGGGGGAGGCCGTGTCCAATGCGGTGTATACAAGGAACTGGTGCCCCACACAAGCTTTGACAAGCAAGACACCCCAAGAAGCTTGGAGTGGAATCAGACCTCATGTGTCTCACATGCGCACCTTTGGATGCATTGCCTATGCCTTAGTGCCAAGTGCCAAGAGGACCAAGTTGGATGCCAAGGGCACCAAGTGTCTTTTCCTTGGCTATTATGAGGGAACCAAGGCTTATAGGCTGATGTGTGTGGAGACCAAGGCCATCATCAAGTGTCATGATGTGACCTTCTTGGAGGATGAAGGAGCTGATCTGAAGCTTTTGGAGATGAGTCCAAGTGGGAGTAGTGGAGGACCAGCCCAAATGGTGGGCACAACTCCAAGAGTGGACATGGAAGAGGAAGGAGATGAAAAGGAGGAAGATGAAGACTTGGTGGAGCCCAAGAAGAAGGTGGCCACACCCAAGGTGAAGAGACCAGCAACCCCTTCTCCAAGCACTTCACCCAAGGTGCAAGAGCATGATCAGCCCTTGGAAGAGCAAGAGGAGCCTCGTTATCCAACAAGGACCCGCAAGCCCCTTGGAGATTGGTGGCTGAATCACATTCTTCCCCCACAACATGAAGAACAAGCCAATGTGGCTTTCCTTGGAGATCCATCCACACTTGGAGACGTGTTGCGTTGTGAAGATGCAAGTAAGTGGGAGTTGGCCATGCAAGAGGAGTACAAGGCCCTCATTGCCAAGGGGACATGGGAACTTGCTGCCCTTCCTCCCAAGAGGTCAAGTGTGGGTTGCAAGTGGGTTTTCTCCACCAAGAGGGATGCTTTGGGGCACATTGTGAGGTACAAGGCAAGGCTGGTTGCCAAGGGGTTCTCCCAAGTGGAAGGGGTGGACTTCAATGAGACATTTGCCCCCATTGCTAAGTTTAGCACCATTTAGTGCATTGTGGCTCTAGGGGCAACCATGGACTTGGAGATGCACCAAATGGACGTCAAGACGGCTTTTCTCAACCCCAAGCTAGAGGAGGTCATCTACATGGATCAGCCCCAAGGTTTTGTGCAAGAGGGGCAAGAGCATCTCAAATGCAAGTTGAAGAAGGCCCTCCCTAGGCTTAAGCAATCCAGGAGGGCATGGTATAGAGATATTGATGGCATGTTTGCAAGGAAGGGCTTCCAAAGAGGAAATGATGATCACTCTTTGTACACCATGCAAAGTAGTGAGCATTTGGTGATTGTGATTCTCTATGTGGATGATCTAATCCTCTTTGCAAGTGACATGACCAAGATGCTTGAAGTGAAGGCCATGCTTCACAAGGAGTATGAGATGACGGATCTTGGAGAGTTGAGCTATTGTCTTGGAGTGGAGTTCAAGAAGGATAGGGTTGCCCGCACCATCACCATGAGCCAATACAAGTACCTTGAAGAGATCTTGAAGCGGTTCAACATGGAGGAGTGCAAAGCCATAGGTACACCCCTTGACACTCATGAGAAGTTGCCCAAGCTCACGGATGCTGATTTTGAGGAGGTGAGGGCTGAAATGCAAGGTGTGCCTTACAAGGCAGCGGTTGGTTGTTTGATGTATGCCATGGTGGCTACAAGGCTTGATTTGGCCTTCCCAGTGAGTGTTGTGAGTCAACACATGTCCAAGTATGCTCCTAAGCATTGGGCAGCGGTCAAAAGGGTGATGAGGTACCTTCAAGGCACACTTGGCTTGGAGTTGCAACTAGGAGGTGCTGAAGTGAGTTTGCATGGGTATTGTGATGCAGATTGGGCGGGTGATGAGGGGGATAGAAGATCCACCACCGGCTATGTGTTCAAACTTGGAGTGGGTGCCATTTCATGGAATTCCAAGAGGCAGCCTACCATAGCTCTTTCTACAACGGAGGCGGAGTACATGGCCATGAGCCATTGCACCAAGGAGGCCATTTGGCTAAGGCAGCTCTTGGTTGATGTTGGCGTTGTGCAAGAGGGGAGCACACAAATTTTGTGTGACAACCAAGGGGCCATTACTTTGGCCAAGAATCCCACCCACCACTCAAGGACCAAGCACATTGATGTGCAACACCATTTCATTTGTGAAAGAGTGGAGGCTAAGGTGATTGAGCTCAAGTATGTGCCTACTCAAGCTATGGTTGCTGATGTGCTAACCAAGGCTCTTGGGAAGCCCCAACACCTTAACTTGATTGAGAAGATGGGCCTTCGAGCCTTTGACCACTCTCAAAGTGGGAGTGTTGAAGATCATGTACATACTAGTGTAGATAGTGTACATACAACCCTAGGAGTAGTATTAGACTCTTAGTTAGACTTAGAGTCTATTGGGTGTTGCTTGTAGTCAAAGGCAACCCAAGGTTGCTAGTTATCCCACATGGTTTGTAGATAACTAGTGAAAGGCTTTTAACTTATGTTCAGCCCACACATGGGCCTTGGTATCTTCTACCATCTAATTAAAGCCTTTCTCCATTCAAAATTCAATACTTCCAAGATGGGGTGCATCTTTGGGGTTTCCGGTGACCTCTAGTATAGGGGGGGGGCTGCTGAATCCTGCAAAGAGTACTATGAAGAGGGGTGGTCTCCCTCCTCCCTCCCAGATGGTGCTATAGTGAGCCTAAGTGGCCCCGGGTGGTGAGGTTAGTGTTGGAGCCTCACCACCACTTGTGTGTTACCATGGAGTGCTTGTGCACTCCTTGATACTGGTTGGGTGGTGTCCCACTCTACACTAGGCCATGGTGTAAGTCCCGATTAGTGAGTTCTGAAATGAGTTGGATTGGACCTAGCGGGGAGTTGGGTCCCATGCAAGGGTGGTTAGCACCGGTGGGGAGTAGTGCCTCTACTAAGTGCTTGGACATCAATGGAAGTTCCGCCCCATGTCATCAAATGACATGCCCAATGTCTTGTGGGAATTAATTGTTGAAAGGAAAGGATTGGGAGTCACGGAGGAATGGGGAACCCCGTGACTCGAGTTGGAACCTAATATTGTGGGTGTGTGGTATGTGTAGTGTTAAGAGAGCGTAAACCTTGGTGGCATTAAAGTGTTAAGTGCTTGGAAAGTGAGCTTAAGGAGGTAAGTGTCACTAAGGGGCATGACAACAATCACTAGTAGAAAAACAGTGACCAAATCAACAAAACATCAACAAATTTTTGTTGAAGTGGGTACTGTATCGTCCATTTTTATAGTTTTTTGTTGATTTTGGCACAAGTTAACAAATTGGTCACAAAACTTTGTTGATTTGAGCAGTAAAAGTCCAAATCAACAAAAAAATCAACACTTTTTTGTTCACTTTAGTGCGAAAGTGTTAAATAAGTCTTCTTAAGGCTTAGGCATTAGAATTAAATCATTATGCTTGCAATTCTATAAGTAATGAAATTTTATTTTTTAACTTATTCATTCAAAATTTGGTGTTTATTGAAATCATCAGACTTTAGAGGCCATTTAGGCATAGTAAAAATACTTCTTTAAAAAAACTTCCAACTAATAAAAGTTGGGAAATTAAGTTAAATTTCACCTCCAAAAATCCGTTTGCAATTTTGAGTTTTTCATCAAAAGTAATGTACAAAATTCAGAGAGGTGTTGGAATTGACATTTTCTTTGACATTTTCAAACAACCTCTCTGATTATTGTCCATAACTTTTGATTAAAAACTCAAAATCGCAAACGGATTTTTGGAGGTGAAATTTAACTTGATTTACCTACTTTTACTAGTTTTATGTTTTTAAAAAAAATTATTTTTACTATGACTAAATGACCTCTGAAGTCTACTGAATTTACAGCCAAATGAAAAACACTATCAAAAACTAAATAAATCCAACCGGAACCCATGAATGGACATGAAAATATTACCATGGTGTGTTGGTAAAGGCTTTCACCTCTACAAGCAAGGGGTGCAAGGTTCAAACCCCATTGGCACCCCTTGGCTAGTTGGTGGCTTGCGGCCTAGGTGACGGGGTTGTAGAGTAGATGAGGTGGCTTTTGTGGTGATGTGTCAATTGCCACGTGTCAATTTAGTGATGAGGTGGAACTTTCCACGTGTCATTTTGTGTATGGTTGGATTTTATTTAAAATTAAGTTTTTTCTTCATTATTCAAGTGACCAAATAAACAAAAAAATCAACACTTTTTTGTAAACAACTACCCAAATCAACACGTCCAAATTAACAAAAAAAATCAACACTTTTGTATTGAATTTTTGTTAATTTGGTCACTGAATTTTCTACTAGTGAGTGCCATGGAGTCCTTCCTGCAGAGCAAGCTGCCTCTAATAGGATACATCCAAAGGATTTCACCAGAGAGAATTCACGAATCCTGGTCGTCCTACATCGATGACAAGGTTCCATTAGAATTCATCACATCGAAATCGTTGTGGTCAATAGAAATGAGTTATCTTCACAACTCTCCCGTCTTTAGTCTAGAAATAGGTTTTACAAAAGCTGGTGACCCATGATGGAAATCGTTCAAGAATTTAGTAGTAGTTAATATTTATGCACTAAGAGAAGCTATTCTAGTGGACATTATAAACTCCAGTAATACTACGTTCGGAGTCATTGTCATCCGAGTTGAAGACCAAATGGCTTTCTATCACCAACTCATTATGAAAAACTACGATCACGTCCCCCACGCCTTCCAAATCCTCATGTTGGACATCCAGGCAAAGTGTGAAAGCATAGCTCATGACTTTTATGAGACTGGAAAAGCGGTAAGCATGTATCTAACTGATGCAAGCACACTCCATACCGTAAGATTGACCGTTGGGAAATTGAACATTTCACAACCAAAGAGAAAAAAAAGAATGGATGCAGAGGAGAGTGCTCGAAAGCAAAAAGGTGTCGAAGGCTCTAGCTCAGGGGTCTTGACACGCAGTCGTCCACTGCCTGCATCAGCTATTGCAGGTGTTGTTGACACCAGAGCCCCCCGACAGTCAACAATGTAGCCACAAGAGGGGCGGCAGCCAAATCCCCAAATCACGACACCGACTACCCATGCAGCACCAATGCAACCTGTCCGACCGAAAGCAAGAGACAAGATGAAGACAAGGAAGAAGAAGCCATCATCGACCGCTAGGAATTCACCAGCTACTAAAGAGGAAGGAGCAGAGAGATGGGTCAAACAACGTTGTAATCCCACGGAGCCCTCGAGCTCACAAGGAGCGTTAGGCCCCTCAAGTCAGTCGGCATTCACTAAAACCGCCAGGTATCAAAGGAGGAGGCCTAGAGGTTGGCCTTCAAAAAAGTGCATGGGAAATGGGTGGACAACCCAGCGACTGTGCCATTCAACCCCACAGACGTACCGGACAAGCTATTTGTAGTAATCGACTTCAAACGAGATCTGAAACGCAGTGAGGAAGTTGAAACGCAACGGCGCCTGAAGGCCGAAGTGATAGCCAATCAGAAGTTCAAAGAAGCATCGTCGTACATGTACATCTTTGGACGAGGCCGATATTTCGAGCTAGACATCGAGGACATGGTGAACACGGATGAAAAGTCGGGAATCATTTTTCAGCCATTGGAGAAGGCTGGGGTCATTGTTGTACTTGATCGAATGGTGAAGGTCAACTTTACCAAGCAGATTGTGATAGTCATGCCCGACACGAAAACGAGACCAAGCTACTAGAAGGAGTGCACTGCGGCTGGGGCTTTGAAAATCATCAATGGTCAACACATGTGGATGGCGGCCAAGGAAATCATCTAGGGGGAGACATCAGTCGATGATGTAGCAATCGTCGAGAAAATGCATAGGTGGACATGCGAGATTGTGTGGTCTAACAACAAAGACCACTTGCACGCATTATCGTGCAAATGCAAAGACAGAAATATCACCGGTCCATATCTATCATTGCTACCGGCGGCCATAATGCATTGCCACCATCTTTGGGAGAACGCCAACAAACCTTCGCAACATCGAAAGAATGCGAGAGCATCCCAGCAAGAAGAGATGCACAAATCCTACGAGGTATGTTCCTTCACCACTTCAGACCACACGGTCTGAAGTTCATCTCATTGTAGTTTTGGAAATAGCCTAGTTCGTTGTGATGGACTTGTACTAGAATTTCTTGTTTTAAACCACGCGGTCTAAAGTTCACCTCATTGTCACTGTGGTGATAGCCCAGTTCGTTGTGATGGACTTGTACAAGAGTTTCTTGATTCAGACCGCGTGGTCTGAAGTTCATCTAATTGCAGTTTTGGTAATAGTCCAGTTCGTTGTCATGAAGGACTTGTACTAGAATTTTTTGATTCAAACCGCGCGGTCTAAACCTTTATATGAAGATGATTTCTGATTTTCCCAAATTGTGCACAAGATTTCAAAATGAAGGTCGAACAGAGCTTCGAATCGACAATTATTGCGTAGGGGGCTAGCGGTTCGAGGAAGGTCATCGATTTTGACAAGATGGGGGAGAGGAAGATTATAATGGCCTCCGATCGAACGTGGTCTATTTGGCAGGAGGTTTTCATGAAGCACAAGTCTGGTGGTCTATATGACATCGACTCCGGTTGTCCGTTCAATGAAATAACGGATAAGGCAAGCACCACAAAGGTCTACAAATTCACACCCATCAATCTGAACCAAATGAAGACTCTAGCTAGACTAGACGATGCTGTAGTAGGTGAGCTTGGCAGCAAAATCCTTGAGATTCCACCGAAGGTCTACATCAAAAGGCCTACAAGTTGGATCGAGGTGATTCCGTTCACCATGTGGACCACGAACAAGAAACACAAGATTGTTCTGGCGAAGGAAATTACAGAGAGGGGGATCAAGGATGGGATCATCGAGGCGGTCGACGTTTTTGACGACGGGGACTTTGTTCCAATAGCTTGGTAGGATCTGAAGGGGGAGTTGTGCATAACCGGGTTCCACATGTGGCACCTCATGCAAGTCGGACAGAAGTGGGTGAGGAACGAGTGTGGGTCGGGGAAGAAACCCATGGACATGCTTGATAAGCTCTTGGAGGCCTTGGACCGCATGATGGACAATACCCAACAGTTCCAAAACTGTCGGAAATGTTTGCGGGGGTCGGTGTGCAAGTGGGTTCACAAGAGTTCGACATTTGACCCGCAATTATACATCTTCCGAAGGGAGAGGTGGACCTTCTGTGAGTCGGGACCGGCCTCTATCAAATATGGCGAGGTTGAAATCATGGACTTCCAATTGTTCCCGAGATTGGAGAAAACGGAGGTCAACTATAGGCACATAGTGGTCCTCAAACAACTAAGGAAGGTGTCCAAGAACGCGATGTCGAGGGGTGTCCACACGTGGATGCTCATCTTCAATCAAGAAAGGATTGCCTCCGTGGAGCAAATGGTGTCTGACTTCTTCCCCAACCACAAGCTGAAGCACGAATGTAGATATGTCTATTGCAAGGGCGAGCCAATGTACTCGATGAAGTACAAGGACAAAGTGATGTATCTCCAGCGGCTAGCTAAATCATTTGTAAACTCCAAGTTAGTTAATGGCAAGGACCAAGTGCCACGCCTCTCATCTGATGAAGACGTGCCCTTGGCGATGGAAGACGAGATGTACAAGAATCGTGAAGTCTGTCGTCACGACTTTTTGTGGTGCATTTCGAATTGTGAGCTACGGTACAAGGTGTATCTCCAATTCATCGACAAGTTCTGTAGGGACCAGAGAACCGTAATGCTCGTCTTCGTTGGAGCTAAGGCAAGCTCGGCATGCTCGGTAAAGACCATGCTAGCGAGATGACTCTGTTTTCACATGGAACCATCCTATTTTGATTTGATTCTTTTTATGATTGTTCATTGATGCGCATTGGTTGATGTCAAATGCTTTGTCACAGTTCCGTGTCCTTTCAGTGGGCCACGAATCGGGCTCTGCTCTACTAATCCATTCAGCAGAAAATAGGTTATAGTTATTGGCCTGATGTGTTGGTCCCCCAACCGCATGCACTTAGATATCATTATGACGGCCAGAGCCTGACACACCGACAGGAGCTCGAAGAGGAATCCAACCCGGCCACTGAAGGACCAGACAATCTCGCCCTCGATATCGTCGAACCAGTTGACAACCACAATGGAGGGGAGGAGGAAGAGAATGAAGACGAAATGGAGGATGATTTCGAGGAGGAGAGCGAGCTCCAGAATGTGGGGTTCCAATCCCAGAACCCGGAGGTCAACAGCACTGCAGGGTCAAGCAGGAGAGGCAAGGTTCGTCCACTAACTACTCTCGTGCTGGACTTCAGCCCTCAACAACATCAGATTGCACAGTCTGATCCACCTACGAAACGTATTTCTTCTCCCTATTCCGATCATGCCTCCTCTCATCCGTCGGAAACTTCTCATTGCTCTAAACCTACATCTCCCTCCTCTCTTGCACGTATGTGTGTGAACTGGACTATACAGTCTGATTCATTACCTCCAGGTGTGTCTACACCTCCCATTTTTCCCCTTCCGCAAAGTCAACCATCGTAGTCCATGGTGATCCCGCAAACCCCCCAACCGCTGCCATTAGAGGATCAGACCGCGCAGTCTGATGTGGTTGCCTAGTCTCCCCTACCCCCTTCACCTATTTCTCTTCCTACATCTCCCTCTCCACCCCCGCCTTTGGATCTCCCTCCACCCTCGTCTTCATGTCCACCCACCTTTGTCATCCTCAAGTGTACCATCCCTTCTTCCTCCCCATGCCCCTTTGTCCTCGAGTCTACCATCCCCTCCCCCTCCGCCTCCCCCTCCATCAAGTCTACCATCTCCTCCGCCATCCTCAAGTCCGACATCCCTTCTCCCTCCCATATATTCGTGTCCTTCCTTCGATCTCCAACTCCCTCCAATAGTTGTTGAATAGAATCAGACCGCGCGGTCTAATTCCCTCGTTCTTGGCCGTGCTTCCGGATTGGCTCCTGCTACGGACTTACTATCGAAACCTCCAAGGATGTTGATTGAGGACATGTAAGTCAAGCTGGATGGATTGAAGGCCGGTCTCTCCAAAGATGCACAGGAGGAGATTCAGAAAGTGAGGTTTGAGCTCTCCGCAACTTCTCCCAAACCCATAGGTGAATCGCTATCGAAGAAGATTGCGAGTGTGCAAATGAATGTGGATGCTTTGATGTCGCACTTTCAAGCAGTTGCCTCTTCTGTTGAGAAAATCAAGGGGATTACGATGGTGCAAGTTTTGGTTGACACCCTCAAGTTTGAGCTTCCACCTGCGACCGCTGATGAGAGGACTTATATCTTGCACATCCAAAAGATGGAGCAAGATCTTCTCGAGGCCAGAAACAGTTTCAAGGAAATCCCCATTGACTTGGACGATGTAGATGAAGAGGAATTGGATGTGCGTCTTTCCATGGCTGCAAAGGGTAGGGAGGATTACAGGAGGATGGTCGATGCGGAGGTGGCCACTCGAAGAGGGTCGAGTTTCGGCGCGGGGGCTCTAGCTCAAAGTGGGTCAAGCTCTCACGAGGTGACGGAGGAGGTCAAGCCAGAACTAAAGGCCAGCATTCTCACCTACGCGAAGATCATAGTGGATTGGTATAAGAGGAAGCATGCTAAGGAATCAGAGAAGTGGAACCAGACGGTTAGTGTACTAATGAAGGAGAGGGAAGAAAAGAAACGGTGGTGGGAGGCTAGGGAATTGGAGAAGAAGGCGAGGCGTAGGGCCAAGAAATTGGAGAAGGATAAGGAACTAGCGGAAAACCGAACGATGTTGGCGAGCGTCAATGCGCGCTTGGAGATGATACTGGATCTATCGACTCTAGCAATGCCAGTGATTCCCAACCCCAATCTTGCAAGCGAGCTGTAGAACGTATCGGGGGTCTCCATGACAAACTCTCCCTTGGGGACGGCCTCCGCAACGTCGAGATTGTGAATGATGTCCAACATGAATCCATCGCTGCTCTCAGTGAGTGCCACTCCCGAACCAGAAGTCGATGACTTGGACCTTAGTCAATTTCATTATATGCATGTGTTGGAATCACTTCATTATTCGAGTGTATACGAAGACGATCCATATAGCCTTGACATTGACTTGGGAAATGTGGAGATCTCCTTCACTAACTTGACTAAGCAATATGCTCCCCTTGTGCAGGCCCCTCTCGCTCCAGTGGACTTGCCGGCTAGAGATGACAAAGCTCCCGCTGTGGGTAACCCCTCCACATAGCTCTAGTTAGACCTCGATCCGAGGATGCTATGTGAAGGTGGTTCGTCGGGCTGATCGAAGGTCGTTCTGACGATTTTGTAGAGTCACGAGGTCTTACCTCTAGCGGCTGTCTTTTTCTTTTTTCAAACTTTGGAGAGCGTTCACATGTTTTGCATACTCGTGCACATACTTTTGTACACTTTGTGAAAACGATTCTGGTTGTAAACAATGTACAATATTTGTAATATATATCAGAGGCATTTTCTATAACTAGTAGCTTACAGTTCGGAAATTTTGTATTATCAAGTATTATTTTAGTGGTTGTGGGCATTGTAGTCACGCTCTTATCATTTCTCCATTCAGGCTGACAATGCTCTATTGGACATCGAGGCTCCAATGCTTCTACTTGTCGTGGTCTCACCTCGTCATCAATCCACTTGCCTCAAACAACGGACAAGCTCAGTCGTTGCTCCTCTAGCTTTTGAAGTACTCTCTCCCGGCCCTCTGGGATCCTGAACTCTCGATGACGTCAAAGTTGATCGTCCTATCGTCGCGGAAGTGGCATCCCCCTTCACTCCGGAAATCCCAGCACCCATTGCCATCAAGGGCAAGGAAGTGTCTACGCCCATTGCTAAGGAAGTCGCCCTCCTCGTCGCCGATGTCATAACGAAGGTGAGGTTCAATTCCCTTGCTCCCGTGAAATTCTATTGTTGGCGTTGTCTGGAATCTACTATCATGGATTGCATCATTTGTTTAGAAGATTCCTGCTTTGAGTCCGAGTTCTCGCATATGCACGCTTTGTTATCGAAATTGGCACCTCCCCACGTGGAGGGTTTCCCTTGGAATAGTTATTTCGTCATCTTAGAGGTAGAAGGCGTCCTATGCCAAGTTGAGCACGTTGGGTGTTCGGTGCACAGTCCGGCACCCGCACGTGCACCACCGTCTAAGTCCGATTATAATCCTAGGAACCGTCATGTGTTTGGGGAATACATCGAGCATTGTCGTCCAGAATTACGCTCGTTCTTGACTAGCCTAGCGGAGAATTTCTATAGAGGCATCTAGACGAGACTCTCGTCTACAGTCGCTATACCCGTGGTGGAATTCCTATGTTGGGATATGGAGTGTCTTAAGCACATGCTAGTGCTAACGATGGAGGATTGCTTCCCGATCGTGGAGAGACGACCATAGTGGTTCTGTAGGTGTCCTTCCCAACCCAGGTTCCCAAAGAGCAGCTGCCCGGCGCACCTCGCGGACAGCTCCTGTGACACTAGCACCGAGGAGGATACCTTCGTGCAATTCGCAAACCATCCCGGGGTGCGACTTCACATGAAGGTCCTTCACAAGACCGTGTGGGGTCAGAAGAAATTCATATGGGACAACTTCAGGGCCTATGCGTCCAACACCCTACTCGTCGATTGTTGCTTGGAGAGCAGCATTCTAAACCCCGTCTACAATGCCATATTCCTGTTATCGTATATTGGCAGCGTGAACCACACTCTCCAGAACACCATAGTCCCGTATCTTCCGGGTTTCCTAAAGTCCAGTCGCAGCGTCTCAAAGTACTTGTCGGAGAACCCCTGGTTTCTCATGCACCTCTCAATGGCCCTGAGGAATTCGAAGTTCGGACTCAAAGTGCGCACCTCTAGGACAGGTCCCTCGTGCTAGAGTACCTAGAGTTTGTCGGACGTTATAGTGATGAGGATCCGAATCATTTCAACCATAAGAACAAGATTAATCCCGCAAGACAATGATACCATCCGAAATGGATGCATGTGCAGGTGGGGCGGTGCAGTGTTTGTGTGTTGGGTGGCCGTAATGGCGACGGCAACCGACTAGACGGCAAGTCCAATAAACGAGAGCACATGCGGATGACCGAAGGAGTGGGCTCCTTTGACGATTGCGTCGTCTAAGACGACACTGGCATCGACGTCACGTCTGCGAGTCCTTGAGGACAAGGTAATGCTTGGTCTGAAATGACCCTAAACTACTGGATGATGGCGGAGGGAACACCAGTTCAGACCGCGCAGTCTCAACTGCTCCACTAGACGGAGGACCTGGGCCCTAGGTGTTGTAGTCGCCTTCATCTACAGGTTGCCATTCCGCACGATGCCCTCACATTCTTAGTGTATATTATGATGTTTGCACTCCATGAGGACAAGGATGTTTAATGTAGAATCCATTTTGATCCACTCTTCTTCCGGTGAGTGCGTTTTGTTGAAATCTTCTTTCCCCCCTGAATCACGTTGAACTTGAGAATGGATCAATCATCTTGACATGTGTTGTGCGCAGGCTCTTTGTAAGCTCATAGGGTCCACAAGTTCATCCACGGCACAACACAAAGACAAATTCGGATGGTGGATGGTGACGATGTTATTAGTAGGGTTCACACATAGCATCTACTAAATGTAGTGCACTTGGGTGCTTCCAGGGATAGCTAAACCTATTGACCTTGCTACGGATGCGACTGCTTCCTTGTAAAACTTTCTAAACTATAGATCAACGGGGGCTATAGAAAACATTTGACACCCTTTAATATTCTTTCATGCATTATATTCCCAATACATTCTCAAAGAATAGAAATACATTTCCCCCCACATCATTATAGCATTAGTCCTCTCACCACAGTGATGTCCCCTATACTAGCCTTGTTTTCCGAATGATAGTATTATTTCCTTTCAAGAATAGACTATAATTGCCATCATCATGGTAGCATTATTCCCCTCAGTATAGCTTCACTATTTCTTGCATATAACGAGAGTGGTCAGAGGATCACCATTTCACCAATTCAACACAAGTGGGTGCTTGTTTTCATTCATTTCGTTGTGAGATCATTGCAAGTCACCAACAGAGAACAAAGGAAAAGGGTTGGCAATTGTAGTGCAAACCAATTTTCGGTGTTGACTTCGTGCCGGATTTGAGTCTTTCCTTCACTCGTTCGTAGTGTGGCACATGAGCATGAACAAGTGCGGACCTTCCATAGTCGTGTTGAGGATGTCCACAATAGAAGTCGACTTCTACTTGAGGTTGTGGAGGTTGGCAATATGGTTCAGAAAGTTGGGCACGCACTTGTCAGCATTTTCTGGTGAGTATGGAAGATCTTGCATGGACGACGATGTGGATGATTGACGTGAACACATTCCCCCGGACGCCTTCGAAGATACTTCGCTATTGTCATCCATGTTCGGTTGACAATCCCCGCCACCCCTCGAAGCTCTTGTACGCAATCACTTGGAACTGTTTCCTATTGGCAAGTCGAGAATGGTTCGAAGAGTTCTTGTCCCTACACTAGCTCTCGAAGCACAGCATGAACGGTCTTATGGATGTAGATCATCTCCATCTGATGAGGCATGTTCTTCCAATGAATCAATATCGCCTCTTCTTGAGATGGATGGTGTACATCCACGAGAATGATGATGCTGTGCTTAGAGAGCAAGTGTTGGGACAAAAATTCTTCGAACCCTTGTCGGGTCACCGGCAGAAGAGGGTTCCAAGTATTTGCCCATAAGAGTGTTGACTTGCAATGAAGATTGAAGTAATGGTTCTTGGAGCTTCGCATCCTATACTCTTGAAGATGACGATGGGAGAAAACCTTGATGCCAAATCTCGTCGTTTCGCATGGAAGATCTATCATGCTCTCTGGAAAGTGTTGACCCATGCGTCCTGAACATTGCTGAATTTGTCTCAGCATAATCTCAAGAGATAGTTGACTTTTCTTGTGGACGTTTGCGACATGACCAGGGATGGTCCGCACTTATCCATGTTCTTGGCACAACATCAGAGATGGGTATTGGGCAGAGCGAATCGATCACAGAGACGATGTCCGGATTGGTTTGCACTGCAATTGACGATCATTTTCTTCTAGTCCTGGTGGTGGCATGCAACGACCTCGCAATGACATCCTTTGGGAGTTGAACGAGGCAAGCATCCTTGGAACATCCGCTATTGGGGAAAAGGAAAACATGGTCCGAAATGACCGTAAACTACCACCCGAGGGTGGAAAGGTATGCAACCGAAATGGTTTGATGATTGTCTTGGATGTGCAAGTTGATTGATGCGTTCATTGAGTCCGAAGATCCGACGAAAAGCGTAAGGAAGCCAAGAAGAGGACAACCGAATGCATGTTGGAAGGGCTGCATGACTTGGCCGTGGTCTGTAGATCCTGATAGACCATTAGATTCTAGGAAAATTTAGATGTCCTTCATTATCCTTTTGAGCGATATAGTGGAGAGCATTCCCAATGAATAGAAGTGTGGATTGCATGATTATAGCCCTATGACCCTCGCAGCCATATTCTCCTCATGGTAGGCTTATTCCCTTTTGCAATTGAGAAGAAGGATCCGTGGATCAACATTTCGCCAACGCTTGCAAGCACTTGTTTTCCAATCATGTTGTCGTGAGGTCGTTGGAGAGCACTCCGAAGACCTCCACAAATTACTCCTCCATTGCAATGTTGAGCAGTGTTGGCGTTGTCTTTCAGCTCCAGTGGTTGTCATATTCGTTGCAACTCGTGTAGAGCTTACATAAGAACAATTGTGGTCCATTCAGAGTTCCATCGGAAATGTTTACATTAGGAGTCATCTTCAAATTGTGCAAGAACATGGCTTAGGGAAAACTGAACTTGCATGCGTGGGCATTTTCCGGAGACTTTTTACTCGGGCTTCCATGTGCAACGACCGCAATGTTGGCATTGCATGCCCTCCTGCAACATCTTCAACGGCATGGGGTGGGGTCCAATTGCCCACTGTCAGTCTTCCCATCACTACTCTCCGCCTTCCATGGACAAAAACTTGGAACGGTGGACTGTTGTTGGAAGAAGAGTTGGAGTCAAGAATCTTCTTACTCAGCACTTGTTAGATGCACACTATGTAAGCTGACGAGTGGATGTGTGTCGTCTGTCTCCAACATTGCACATTCTATACGTGGTCTCTTTGCAGCATCAGATATCGACGATACACATCCACTCAAATCACGGCTTATGTCGTGGGCAGTTACCAAGTGTTCAGCTAGGAGATTCTTGACTCCAACTCTCATTCCAATAGGGATCGACTGTTCCAATTTCGACGCCGTGATGGAAAGACTTACAGAGGGTCACTGTCTCTCCCACGCTATGTCGTGCAAGATGTTGGAGGGAGGCATGTATGCGGACGCCGCTGTTGTTGTCTGTTGGAGTTCCTTCAATGACAACTCACTGAAAAATGCGAACCAATGCATATTAATTTTTCAATAAGCATGGTTTGGCATGATTTGGAAAGGGAGTT
Organism: Straminergon stramineum; assembly: GCA_963920665.1. Lineage (NCBI taxonomy): Eukaryota > Viridiplantae > Streptophyta > Bryopsida > Hypnales > Calliergonaceae > Straminergon > Straminergon stramineum. The sequence goes on along the minus strand of OY987269.1, from coordinate 145,692 downwards.
GACTTCCAGTACTAGACATCCTTGGCATGGCCATGGATGGACTGCAATTGTTCGTACTTGAGCTAGGAACTAGGGACAAATACAACTATATGCAATAAAGCTCAGAGACAACACCAGAAGTGGATATTAGCATTGCAACGAATGAGCATTTTGTAGAGGTCCTCAGGGCGCTCTACCCTGACCTCACTAAAATATGATTTCAAAATAGGCGCTTGCTCGCACTGCTCAAGGATGGGACTTGGCAATTGTTGGAACTGCTGCAATGGGACACCATGAGAAAAAGTCAGCCGCTCCTACTTCTGCGGGGTACATTCAAAACAACTACGGTAACGACGTGCGCTTTTTCCTAAGGAAGTGAAGCTCATCCTAGGTGAGTGGAGACCAAGATGAGGTCGACATCAAAAAAAAACTAGTCGAATGGGAAATTCCGTTAGATTGGCACCGTTCACATTCAAGAAGGGTTGTCTGAAATCTATACATGTCCTAGATTTCACTATTATTGTTTAGACCGCCCAGTTTGAAATAGAGCTGTGGAATGCAACATACGCAAGTGGTGACATGTGAAAAATGCCCAACACCATTAGTTGGCAACAATTTTGGAATTAACGAGTTGTTGCTTGATGGGGTAGACATACACACCTAGAATAGACGTGTCTCGATGACATCTATGGATGTCCAACAGTTAGCAATGTTGAATCCATTGTATTGTGTAATTGAGAAGTCATTCCTTGCACTTCCACAATTGATTCTCTTTTTCATCCATTGCTGATCAGCAACTATATAGCTCACCATTTACCATTTTCAAGCAAGGCTTTAGTGCAAACAGAGGTGGATCTCAATGGAAAAATCATTTTCATATTGAATAAACATACGATTCTTGATTTTTGTAGTTCTTGAGGCCGATATTCTTCTTGTTTTGCATTATTTTGTCTTCCTCCAGTCCATTTCTCAACTTCCTTATTTTGCAAGACATGAAATGCATCATCCGACATCTCTTCTAGCTACATCTACCATAGTCTTTGAACTTCCTAGAGATGGTAGTGAATGTGCCATTGTCTTCAACCCAACACTTCTAATACTAGAATTATCAACTTCCGGCCTTGGCCTCAACCAATGACATCTTGGATAGGCTAAATTCACACGAGATGCCACTTCAAAATTCTTCATGGGATCGGTAGGTTGTGAGTGTTTTAAACTCCACCCTTCGAGTTAAAACATGCACACGGGTTCTAACGGTTGGTTAAATCAATTTCTTTAGGGTGTTCTTAATCTAAGTTCAATTCGCGCCTTCCAAGCAATGGACACTTTGTTTTAAATATCCAAATTAAACTTAAATCATTTTAATCCTAATTTTAAAACTATGGATAACTAAATCAAATAACTAATCAAAAGATAAATCCAACTAACATCAATCTAATCTACTTTATAGAATGTAATTTGCCCTTTCCAAAATGGTAAAGCAAGTTAAATTCTAACTTTCCTAATAAAAGAAATGAATGGATGAAGTATTGTTCCCTAAACTACATCACAACCTTCATCCACAAATTAAAAATAGTAAAACTACTCAAAATAAATCTAAATTTTAGGGTTAAGTTTTTAGTTATGTTAGTTACCTAATTTTAAGACTAAACCTAATTTGACTACTAATTAAAGAATTTCATCCAAATTGAAATCAAACTTCATCCAACCTTTTCTCACTTAAAATTAAATCATTTTTTAAATGAAAAGAGGTTCTGGAATCTTCAAAAGATTCCCTAATTTATTCCTAATTTAAATGATTCCTTAAAGATTCTTTAGAAATTCTTTTTAATTATCTTCTAATCTATCGTAAACTAAATTTTCTATTCTAAAATTAGTATTTTTAAGGTTTTATGAAAATTCAAAAATTACCTTTCCGACAAGGTAAAACACTAAAAACTAAATTCTAAAAAAATTATTAATGAATGAAATTTGTTTTAAAAAGTCTAATGAGTTAAATTTCATTCATTAATTATTTCTTAGTCTAAATGAATAATTTTAATTTTAAATGTTAATTTTCTTTTCTAATTTTCCTAAAGGTTTCAATGGTTTATTTTGTCAAGTGAGATTTTAATCAAATTGAAATTAAAAGAAATAAAGAATTTTAACGTACCTTTCCCATGAAGTGATCGATCGTACCATCCTCGAGGATCACGAGGTGAATGGTTTCATAGTATCCCGTTCCATCCTCCATTTCGCTAATTCATTACGCCATTTGAAGTCAATTCTTGTTCGATGTTGTTTTTCAATTTCAATTTTTCTTTTCCTACTAATGGTTATGGGATTTTATTAATTTTGGTTGTATTTAAAACAATTCCTAATTAATTAGAGATTATTTTAAAACTTCAAAACCTTTTAAATCCACTAAATCAAATCAAATCTAATAAATCCTAATTATTTTGTAAATTCCTAATCTTTCAAAAGATATTAGTTGGCGTTTTGTCTTTATCTATTTGTCTTATTAAGCCTAACAAAACAAAACCTAACCAAAGCCTAGCCTTCTAATTTCTAAAAGAATCCTAATCAATGACTAACCAACAACTTAGTGAATAGTAATTAGAATAAAATAAAATGCAAAAGATTCTTACCTCATTAATTATCTAGATTCCTTCTCTTCGTCTCTCTCCTACTCCTTACTTCTTCTCTTCTCTTGGTTATTTCAATTCATGGATCTTGCTTTGCAAACTTGTTGTGGTTTTGGCAAATTCAAGTGGACTTCCAACTTATTTGTAGAAGTATAAATGGATGCTTTAGTTTAAGAACTTGAGGGAATTTTAAAACTTCAATGCACTATAATTTAGTGTTTGAACCTTACCTTTTATTATTCAGCTTTCGAACCAATTCCTAGCTTCAGTCTCTCACTCCGTTGCTGCCTGGTTCAGCTCTCTGTCTAGCTCGTCGAACTCACTCCCTAGCTCAGTTGTCAAGCTTACTTCCTGCTCAGTCATCGGAACTCACTCCTGGTTCAGTCGTCCTCCACCCAGTCGCCGGAATTCCGCCACGTGGCGGGGCGCGACGGGCCGTTCCCTCTCCCGTTCTGTTCAGAAACTCCTTGTTCGCTGCCGGGGTCTCCCTGTTGGCCTTACGTCGACATGTGGCGAGGCTTGGTTCATTGAACCTCCCCCCCCCGTCTGCTCCGTTAGCTCTCAGTTGCTGGTCCTGTTGGCTTTTTCGGTGTTTGCTGGTTCAATGGCATCGGCTCGGGTATACTGGTTATGACTGATTACTGGTTTTTGGAAATTGTTACTGATGATACTAATTTCTACTAATCTAATAAGCTAATGGATTTTTGACTAATCTAATTTTTAACTAACTAAGACTTAATTAATTTTCTAACTAAAACTAATCAATTTTGGGGAATTTGGGGAACTTCTTAAATTCTAAACTAACAATCTAATTTGTTGGGATTTTTGGGAAAGGGTTAAAACTAAACAACTAAGTATTCTAAGCTAAAAATCTCTTTCTAAGATAGTTTAAATGAATCTAACTAAAGGGAAACTAATCTAAATCTTGGTTTTCTTTAACTACTACTAAGGATTTTATCAAGAATTCAAACTAAGCAATTTTGATTACTTTTCTCACTAAATCACACGTTCCTAATTAGTACACCTGCAGAGCATTTTTCCAAGCATGCAAATAAGGAAATTTTCCCAACTGTTAATTTCAAATCTTTCAAAGTCAAAGCTTCGCCGTGTGGGGGCAACCCCAGGTGTACACGGTGTCAAAGATTAAATTTTAGTATTTTGAAATTCAATCTTTAAAGGAGGTACACATGACAGTGTTTAAACCGAACATTAAAGATTAATTCTTTTAAAATTTCAAAGTATCCAAGTTTAATCACTAAAGGAGGTACGCATGACAACGTTTAAACCGAACTTTAGCGATTAAAGTCCCAATCTTTGTTATACAACGAATTTTGGGCAGGGGTTGGTTTAATAAACTTTTGGCAAAGTCAAGCTTCACTGCCTTAAGTATATTAATACCAAATTCTGTTGTAATGAGCACGATTTGTTAGTATTCAAGAAATCTCAAACGAAATTAGAGTTTGGAGGTCTATCCCTTCCAAAACTCTCACAATTCAAAGAAAATGGAGGCTTAGCCTCGAGAACTTAAAGAAATCAAATAGAAATCACTTTGAAGGGACCCTCTCGTCCTTCAAAGTGTGCAAATCAAGAATTAGAATGAAACTTAGGTCGGTTCTCGACTTGGATCAATGCTCTGACCACGCCAGTAGCACAAAAGCAAAGGTTAGATATAAGAATGAGGGTACCGACAACCTCGAGGGAAGGGCCTTTTATACTCGCCTCAAGCCCCTCCCCGGTAAGTTGTCGGTGGAAAAACATTTACTTTTGATCCCGAGATATTTCCTAAACTACCCTAATGTAATTCCAAAATAATCTTTGTTTAATGGAGGAATTCTCTAGAACCCTCTCCATTTAGCTAATAAATCTTGGCTAAATCAAATCCAAGATCTTTTCCCAAAGATATTTTGAAAATAACCCTAATTAACCTAGATATTTTGCTAATTAACCCAAAGTATTTCTAAATTGTCTTTCTTTAAACAAAAGATGGATTGTTACGCAAGAAAAGAGGTCTTACCCAAATCCAATCTTCAATTTTCCAAAAGATATTTGTGAAATTAACTTTGAATTACCGCTAATTACTCTAAAAAAGTCAAACCTACTGCTGGACCCCTCCTATCTTCTAGGGAACAACTCCAAATTGAAAAACGATTGCGCCATTGTGTTTAGAAGACCCAAATTAGCCTTTGGGACCCCCTACCCCCTTCTTCCCAGCCCTTCGTAAGTGTAAAATCAACTTACAGTAACTCCAAAAAAAGGTGGAAACCCTAACTTTTGGAATTTGTTTCCTTTGAGGAAATCATCTAGCTAGGGTTACTTAGAAGGTTCGTGGGAGTAAGAAAAGACCCCTCATTCACATCATTTGGACACCGCCACCTCCTGGTACGCCGGTCAATCCGTCGTAAATTCTTCAAAAGTCCACTGTCGTTGCCGATTCTGGTACCTAGGAATGTCAGAATGTCTTCAAACTTTGTGGAACGCTTTATTAGCACACAACACACTATCCTAATTTTTAGTGGGATTTTACCGCAACATGGGTAATACCTAGGAATTTACAACCATGTTTAAAGGCAGTTGACTTTCCATGGAGTCATTGTAATAGTTTCAGGAAATTCCGAAACTTTTTGGGTAGCTTCTAGGAAACTCCCAAAACCAAAGTGCAACATTACATTTCACTTTGCACTATTCATAGGGAAGCTAAAATTAGCAATTCCCTTTTAATTTCCGCCCTAAGGGAAAATTATTCTTGTATCAAGGAATCTTGGAACAACCGGCTCCAATGTTTGGCTCTTGGCATGCTTTTAGAGTAAAAGCACCTTTCTTCATACTCCGGTTGCTCTCCCATGACTTCATTTGCAGATTGGATAATTCTTCTATAAGTTATTTGCAAATAAGAACTTACCAATCCAAATTCTTTACGAATTGGATGGTGACCTATACTAGACTCTCTAGACCTAAAATGGACTTAGCCAGCTTGTCACATGCAATTGTAAGACTTAGTTTAACATGGAAAACTACTAGGACTGGCTAACACTAAAACTCTTAGTTCTCTCGGAAACACTTAATCGACCTCTCAAACTCTCAACTAGGCCTTAGAAGTATGAAATTCGAGTATTTTATATACTCTACACTTCTAAGATGACCCCTCATTGTATTGGTAGGGACTTCTACCAAATACCTCTCAAACACTCTTTTTATGCATTTTTGCATATAATTATGCTAAAATATTGACTAAAACAAAAAAAAGAAAACCCTGAGTTCCAAGTGCCAACTTGAGGGCTCACATAGGTCGCATAGGAAAGTCAAAAGTGGCAGCACCTCTGGCCATGTGCGGGCCGTAAATGTACCAATTTCAGGCCTTCGAAGCCAAAGGCACCAGTCATTTGCGTCTTTTCTTACAAATAATGACTAATTTGCATGGGTTTTCTTCCTTCTTTTGACCTGCTTCCGCACCATTTTAATTTCATACCGCCATTTTAACAAAATTGCCTATATTTCCACTTTGAGTACAATATTACTATAATTGTCCCCCCAATAAAGGACAAATGAAAAAATGACATAGACTACCATTAGCACCGCTTCTCTTTTGTGCATCATCCAAAATATGGATGTCGACTCGCTTAGGGATTAAACTTCTTGAATAAATGTTTATTGGTTGAAGTGCACTTTTCAAATCATTTATGGTAGTTGAGCATTTAAAATGTCTAAGGTCAAGATTTAATAGTTTAGAGTCACATTTGCTTGACAAGGTTTTGAATGGGATTTCTTCTACTTAGGTTAACTAATTAATTAGAGTAGTATGTGTAGTGATTGAATCTTTGTTTTAAAAATTGAAATATTTCTTGTTTCTTACTGAGTCTCCAATGTTTCTCAATGAACCTCATGCTATAATCTTTTATAATTCATGAGATTCAATTGGAAATACTGAGTAAACTCTTCATTCTATGTGTTGTAGTGAAATCACTTATAAATAAAATAAATCAATGTTCCCCTATAAGTGTAGTGTAGTGTACTAAACATAAATGGCAAGTTGGTTGTTCTCATCTCGATGCATTAAGTATAACTTAGGGCCTCTTCACACTATGGCCATCCAAGTCGAGAGGCCGTGGGATTGAGTGGCCAAAATTTGGTGAGAGTCCAAGGAAATGAGCAATAAATAGGCCAAAAAAATTAGGAATTGGAGCCTTCGGCGAGCCATAGTGTGAAGCCTCCGAAGGCCAAAGTCCAAAGTCCAAGCCCAAAGTTCAAGCCCAAAGTCCAACCCTATTCCATTTTTTCTACTTCTATCCTTTCTCTCCACATGAATCCATCTAATTTCAGAAATTTTCAATAAATTGTCACCCATGTGACAATTTTTTCAAGCAAAAGGTTAAAAAACATAAGAAAGGAGTCAAAAATGCCCTTGGAAAAATAATTACAGCATATGCTCTCATCATCAAACAAGGAATATGAAGGATATAAATGGAATAAAAAGTTGGCATTAGACACTGAAGGGAAGTAGGTTCATTGAATGCTAAGGCTCACCATTTTAGTAGTGGAGACTAGGTTTCAAACCCCAATGGCGACACAAATAAACAAATATGTTATCTACCTATTACTACAAAAACAGTCTGATCTAATGGTTGAGATTTTGTCAGTTTTTGAAAAAAACTAGATGGACTCTCGATTAGAATTTGGGTTGGCCAGAAATGGAGACCCAAATACTAATCAAGAGTCCATCGCCATGTAAGCATTTGGTTGCCATGTAGGCAAACAAATGGGCTATGGACTTTGGACTGTGCCTCCTTGTGTGAAGGCTTGAGAGGCCAAACTCTTGGGTTTCTGCAATCGGATTGGCTAAAATCGACGAACTCTCGACCTTGTGCCGTAGTATGAAGTAGCCTTTACATGTCTATCATCTACAAGTCTAATCTCAGCATTACCTTTCATCTCCAACTTCTATTTTAGTAGAGATTTGAAGAGGGAGTGGAATTGCACAAAGATTTGATTTGTCCATGCACCCTAGGTACCTTACTATGGGAGATGAGCACTGGAAGCATTATTGAAAGAACTAAGAATGATTTTAATTTGTTGTTGGGTTGAGCTTTCTCCAAGGCTTTCTCTGAATTGTTTTAGTGGTAGTAATGTTGTAGGTAAGACTCATGGAGGTACAGGGGGTATCATAAGAAAAGGTTAAAACTACTTCTGGTTATATAGGCCTTGCAAGCTCCCAATTCATCACTTAAGACTCATAGTTTTTCTTTTTTCCAAATTTTGCAATTTAGGAAGTAATTACATGTAAAAAGCCTAGAATAGAGTGTAAGACCAAAATAGGTTGTGACATACCAAAATAGGTATTTGATCTCAAATAGGATTTTAGGTCTAGAAACACCTCAAATGCCTACATATACATAGGTTAGAACTCAAAATGGTGGACGTTAAGAGGTTTGAGTGAAGTTGTCTAAAATAGCCAAACCTACTAAACCAATGATCCATTCTAGCTAAGATTGAGTCGAGAAAAGTTTTGCAAGACCCCTAATTCTCTTTCCTAGGTAGGTCTACATTTTCCTATTCTATCTTTGAAATTGTAGAAGCTCCAATAATTAGCATTGCAAGAATTATCCTATCAAGACAAACCTATGAAGGAATCTATAGCCTATGGACAATGATCTAAGTTTTGGAGCATGTCGGGGGGTTAGAAGTGAAGTCCGTTTGCCAATATTCCCTTGTATGCGAAAGATTCCTTGTTTTCCACATATTTAGTGAAGGGTGGGATTTATCCTCCCCATCCCTACATCCCTATATGAGCTTGTAAGATCATTGTGGGATTCCATGAGAGGTCCCACAAAAAATTTTGGAATTTTCTAACTTGTAGAAATATATCCTTTCTAAATGGTCAAATTGCCAAAACCTACGATGGAAAATTCCTAGAAATTTTCAAGAGAGCGGTAAAATCTCACTAAAATTAGGATAGGTTCTTTTATATTAATAATGCACTCTAACAAGTTTTACAACATTCTGATAGCGGAAGATACTCAAATGAGGAGGTTCCCTCCAATTTAAACAACATGGCAATATTTGCAGGGAGTTGACCAACATCCTAGGAGCTCATAGAGTCGAAACAAAGTCAATGAAGAGTATTTTTTTACCCCTTGGACCTTCCAGGTTACCCTAGCCAATCACCTTTCTTAAAAAGGCAACCTTTGAAAGTTAGATTTTCAACATTTTTTTACTGAAGCTAGCAATGGATTTTGATGGGTTTTTTGCAAAGGGAAAAGAGTTTAGAATTCTCTACTACACTAAAAATGACCTTTTTGTGCCAACACTGCATTTTATTTGCAAATCAGAGTTAAACTCCAAAAGTTATAAGTTGGACCAACATAAGAGCTAGAAAGTCAACACCCTAGTTATAGGCGAAAATCTTGAGAAGACCTAAGGTTCAGAGTTCCTATTTTGGGAACAGAGTTCCCATCTTATAACTTAGAGAGGAGGTGGGGTGCCCAAGTGCCTATTAAAAGGGTACCTTTTTCCTCTCAAAACACACCCATTTTGTACTTGGGTCTATTAGATCCACTTGTATTGGAACTTTTGGTATTTAGCCAAAAATCTTGGCAGTAATTTTTTTCTTGTCTCTTTTCCTTTTTGTTAGTCTTTTGGAAGCTTGTAGAGGTCTTGGGGTTCTTTTGCACTGTGTGTCTTCTTGTTTTGTTATTTCTACATCTTGTATCCCTTTGGGGTTGTTTGTCTTAAGTTTGCTCAAGTTTTGAGCCTCTAGTTCTACACACATTGGAGAAGGTGATGTGGCCTTCTCCCTTCGAGTCATGTCACATCTTTTGGAAGGTTGTGGGTGTCCATTAGTTCCTTGTACTAACCCTAGAGCCACCCCCCACCATACTTTAGCAATGTCACTTTGAAGGGCCTCTAGTTTGCTTTGAGTTTTGTACTAACCACTGCCATACTAAAGCATGTCATGGTTCTTTGAGGGTATCCTAAGTCCCCATGTTCTACTAACCTTGTCTTAGCTTTACATGTGTTATTGTGGGCTCTGTCGAGATGGCGAAGCTTTGAACCCCCTAGGTCCTATTGTAAGAGTCTTAGATTGTGTGTTAAAGTCCTACCGATGGCGGAGTTTTAAACCTCGAGGTACCTCTTAGTCTTAGATTTGGTGTTAAACCCAAACCAACAACGAAGCTTTGAACCTACCCAATGCTCACCTCCAAAGTTTAGTTTCTAAAACGTCTTAAAAATAAGCCAAAGTTTAGTACCCAAAATTTAGATAATAGGCCCTATTTCTTTGCGTTTCAAGTGTCCCATGAGTCCGTGTGGGCCAAGTCCCTAACTCCCCCCAAGTCCAAATTAATAGGGCTAAGTGGCTTTTCAACTCACACTTAGCGAGGTCATAGTTTCCATGTCTTAGTAGTTAGTACAATGAGGCTCTAAGCGACACCAAGAACAAAAAATCAACACTCCCTAGTCGGACCAACATCCCCCATCAAACCAACACCTTCCAATTAGGCTAGCACCCTCTAGTCACACTTAGGACCTCTCACCTTGTCGGGTCAGGTATCAGGAGGTGGAGCAAGTGAGTTGGGTATCAGGGGTTGATTGGTAGCAGGCAACAAGCAAACAAGAGATTGGCCAAGCTAGGGAAGAATTCAGCCAAAGATCCAAGGTAAATAAGGGAGAGAAAGGATAAAAATAGGGTAGAATAGAAGAAAACTAGAAAAGGTGTCAAAGAAGGGAAAGTAGTGGGATTAGAATATGGAAAATAGAAGGGCGTAGGAGAAAACCCAAAGAGCCAAAATCAGAGAAAGAATAACAAGAGGTAAGAGGCAACAAGTCCTACACACTTGCTCTCTACCGCATGACCTCAACCTCTCCAACGAGACTTCACACAACAAGTGGGAGAAGAAGAAAGGAGAAGATGACTTAATAGGAGCTAGGAAAGGTCCTTCAACCATTAGAAAATAGATTAGGTGCCATGGGTCTAACTTAGGGGTGTAGGGATAATTTAAGTAGAAAGGATCATCAATCCTTGCCTAGGGGGACATAAGTAGTGGGGGTGAGGTGACAAATAGGTGCAAGTGTTCATTAATTCACGGCATAGGGACGTGGGAATAGTAAATGGCCACTCCAACCACCACTTTGCAAATGGAGTAGAAATTCGAGTAGGAAGAAAAAGAAAGGAAGGAAGGGGTAGGGAAGAAAGATGGGGGGTAGCCAAGGATAGGGCTTAGAAGGAACCAAAGATTGTATTCAAAATTGACGTTCAGAATTCATCTAAGCAATCACCCAATTCCACAAAGGTGACATGGTGGTGAGGGACATGTTGGAAGGAAGTCTCGCCCACCTAGTGGAGGAGCTCTGGGCCGAGGTAGGATACCAATCCCTCTTCTTCCCCCATTCTAGCTCATTTACTTATGAAGAATAGATTAGGGCCAAGGCCTAGGGATGGGTAGCACCTTTAGGATAGAAATTCCGGTCAAATTTAGCTTTAGAATCATAGAGTAGAGGTCAAGGGGGTTTTGGGAATATAACATACACCCCAAACCAACTCATAACAAGGGAGATAGGAGTGGATGAAGTTTGGATAACAACATGGATGAAGTCGGTTGAAATACATCCATCTAGGTCCAAACTTGAAACTTATTTATTAGTTTACATTATAGGCTTAGGGTCCAAAACTCAGAGTCATATGGATTAGGGAGGAGGTCCAAATAGATGGATGAAGTTTAGATAGCTCTTAGAGGTCGAAACTTCAATCATCTATAGCTTTTTGTAGGAACATCCAAATCTCATGCACCTTAGGTTTTTAGAAGTCGCATGACCTGATCTACAAGTTACGAGTGATAGGTTTAGATTACTTTTAGTTCTAATAAGGAGACCACAGTACTCAAGGAATCGAGGTAGTTGGAGTAACTTCTACACTTAGTCTACTTTGGGAGTTCATTGGTGAATCATAGGACTTAGGAGCTTAGAAAATATCCATTGCTTGGAAGGCACAATGGACTGATGTTAGGCACCTACTAGAATAGAATTCACCTCCAAACACAAAAACTTGGTTGTACTTGTGTATTTACTAAGGGGGGTAAATATCTGCTCATACGCTCACATTAGATGTCAAGGGATTGCTATTGGACAAAAAAAGACCTTTCAAAATTTGTGTGTCCAATGCTTTAATCAGTTTGTCCTTTACTAGGCATGTTGTCATTGAACTTCTATAGTGATAGTGACAAGTGACAACAAGAAAGGATGAACCAAAAGGATCATTTTCTCTGCCATGCCATTGACATAGTTATATTTCCGGGCAACACATGAGACTAGCTCTTAACTTAACTTCCTAGATGGTAGTCTCAATTCCCATGACCTTTAATTGGTCTACTAAGTTGGCCTACTAACTGGGCATTTCTTTCCAGATCAACTAGGATACGAAACTCCATGGGACTAGCGAGACTTCGATCCAAAGGGCTATGTGCTTGCTTGCAACAAACAAACAAAATTGGAAATTCAAGCCAGCCACTCAAGGCTAGCTAGGACAACAAACATCACTTTGGCCTATATATGTTCAACCTATCTATATCTATATCTATAGATATAGATATAGCTAAAGTGCCTCTTTGATGTGCACTAACATCATTGATTTTCAACAATGGAATGATGGCTTACCTTAGACTATTGAAGAAATTGAAATGAAGGAGTCGCAACAATGACATAGGGAAGCTAAAACTGACAATTAATTACACAATGTGACTTTTCAATAAATTATCCCTAGCTACTATGAGATGAGCTTTTTTAATTGCAATCATAGGGTGAACACACACAAGATGAAAAATATCTCCATATGCTTGCATATCATACCACCTATGAAGGTCGGAACTAGTCAAAAGGAAAATGGAGAGTTTATTGAGTTTTTCGAAAATTACTCTTGGTACAAGTTGTAATAAAAATAAATAAATGGTGAAAATGCCTAAATATCAGAAATTATTAGAAACTAGGCCAAACAGTGGAAATTCAAGTCATCCAAAAAATCAAACATTTAATAGTTTAATTTTTATCATAATATCAATGTATCACATGCACCATCAAATATCAAGATATTTTTGTTTGGTGATATGAAACTATGAAAGGCTAAATTTATTGATATGTTGTGAGTTTTAGGGGAGAAGAGGTCTTAGATGGTCAATTTCATTAAAATGGCCGTATTTCATGTGCCATTTTATAGACTACACAGTCTAAAACTCTAAATTGTACAATGGACATTTAGGACAAGTAAGGATTTTAGATATCTAGGGTTCATAGATTTCAAAAATGTAGAAGAGGTATAGATTCAAACTGCATGGTTTAAACCATCTATGCCATTTCTAGATTTCAAACATCTAGTACATCTCTAGATTTCTAACATCTAGGATACTTTTAGATTTCAAATCGTGTTGTCTAAACCTTAAAAGTAGCAAAGTAGCAAAATGGCCTAACATTGTAATGGAATACCGACATTTTAATGAAATTGACCATTGGGTTAATATAGTGAAATTCATCGTTCTTCATCAATATTCAAAGATTTTGGGATATTTCAAATAAGGAGAGAGTTGAGAGAAAAAAAAAAGTAATTGTGTTCACATTGGAATTTCAAACCTCATTTAAGTATTGTAATCAAATTTTTTCAAAATGCAATCAACTTAGAATATGTGGGAAATCAAGTTAAGCTTCACCTCCTAAAAATCCATTTGTAATTTGGAGTCTCTAATAGAAAAGTATGGAGGTCTAAAATGAGGTTGGGAAAACAATTATTGCATTAATTATTGGGTGATTGCAAGAAACACTTGTCCTATTTTTTGTCCCCTTGGCCTCAGACAGGTGGTTTTTGCTTATAACTTTTGCATCATATGTTAATTTTGCATGAGATTTGAAAGGAAGGTACATGTAGAAGTTGAAGAAATTGAGTCATTTTTTGCATTTTTCCAAAATCATTTTACTATTTTAAAACAACCTTTAATTGGATGTCTACCTCTTGGTCTACTTTAGCCATTAATTTAGGATTTTTCAATACTGTTTAGACCCCAAAATATGAAATTGCAACTCAAAATTGGTATATAAGGACTTATACTAAAGTTACACAAGACCACAAAGAGATTTTTTAAAATAGTAAATTGTTGACCTTCTACATGTGCTTAAAGTGCACTACCTTTGCACAAGTGTAGAGAACACAATTTTTTTTCCAAAGATGAAAAGGGTTCAAAAGGAGGTTAGGAGCATCTTCAAGTTAGGAAAAATAACTTTTTTTTTTTGAATTTTTGAATTTTAAAAATATTTTCTAAAAATCAAACTTCAAATTGTTCATTTTTTTAGTATTTTCCATCGTGCTTTTTCTTGTACACAATTTTTAGAGATAAATTTTTGTAGGTCTTAAATTTTTGGTGACATACTACTCTCATTGCTTTACAAATTATCCATATTTGATTTATTTTTAATTTATCCCAAAAGTCATAGTCCTTAGGCCGTTTTAGCCAAAAACAATAAGTGTTTCTTACATTGGATTGTATACTGCCCATTGAAAATCCCCTCATCTAGAATCATAGGTAATTCCATTCTCCATTCTCAATACAAGTTCATAATAAATATAAAAGACTATTGTAATAAGTGTATTAAGTGATAAAGAGAAGCTAGGAAGTTGTGTCTGAATTCAGATTTATGAAATGACTAGGATTTATGTATTGCCAAAGTGGATTGTACTTGCTTACCTGTTTGTTCCGAGTGTCTGGGGGGTTGAAGACGTTTCCTTCATTGAGAATCGTTGGACCTTAATTTCAGTCAATTGTGTATTCTCCCCAACTGGCATAGTAGTTGTTAGAGATGAGGGCATGCCGTGGTGTAACCTGAAACACATTGGACACGTACATGTTTAGAGGGGTGTCTCAACTAGGCTTCATGGAGAAGGCTCCTACTTGGCTCCTCTTTTCACTCCACAACTTCTCATTCTTCATAGAAGTTTCATTCTTGGAGAAGTTGGAGAAGGTGTAACAACCCCTAATTTCATTTTCTCAACTTTCCGAGTAATAAACTATCAGACGACCAACCGATCCCCTGGCCTGGCCTCCACGGGAGGCGTTATCCCCAAGTATGGTCAAATTGGCAAGATTCCGGCGTCAAAAATTGTGACATGCATGCATGTTCCAGTGCACAAGGTCTAAACTCTACCACAGATGTGGGTCGAGCATGGACTACAATTACTGCACCCGACTGAGCAGAAGAATGGCCAAGCCATCGCCACGAAAAAGTTAGCTAGCTTTCTTTTCCATTACCATCCTAACTAGCTCGCTCAGAACTGAGCTTAGCTGCACGAGTTCTTCCGACCGAGACCGATCGAGCTGAGCACAGTACCCTAGCTGGGCATCATCAATCGAACACCGCGCGCCAGCAACGTTGTTAGTCCACTGCCCGGGTACGTACTCCGATATATCAATGTACGTCGTCGGCTGGCATCTTCCTCGATCATCTATGATTACTTTCATGGAATATATAGATTTCGTAGCTTGCAGCTGATGCGACCATCACCATGGTGTAGCAAAATATGAATCGACGCACATTTGTACGTGCGGTGCGACTTCGGGCTTGCACGTACATAACAAGGGATCGGACGATCGGGAATATATATTGACCCCGGCTGATGCATGTGCACATCTTTGGCATTGAGCTCCTAGATCTTCTCACAGGCTAAAAGACCGTGGGCGATGAAGTGAATTTATTCGCCTGGGTAGTAAATGAAGTCCGCCCAAGTAGATTCCGATCCTATGCGACTCTAAAGTCTAAGCCCAATCTATCATGTTTGTGATTCGTCAGCCGTGCCGGCCAGGGTCAACAACGGAAACTCCAATGCCTCCATCAACTCCGAAGTAGCATTTATTGGGCTAGAATACTATATATCTTCGAGTGAACGGCCAAGCATTCGGTATTAATTTATTCACTATAAATAGTTAATTAAAGTCATAACCACTAGCTAGATTCATGCATATCATTCTGTTTCAATGAGAAGAGGACAAAGAAAGAATATAATGACAGATTATCGAAGATGTGACGATGGATGGATGGATATGTCAGAGCACTACAGTAGTACTGTCACGAGGGCGGAGTAGAAATGCAAGGCATGCACTCGGAGTTGAGGCTGGCATAGTCCTAATTGATTCATTCCCGATCTTTAATTAACAACGTTGAGCACTGGCGACTGCAGCCTGGGCTAAGTATTTAATGTGCCTGTATGTATAGGCCGGGGCGATCTTCACTTAGGGTTGCAGGCGATCGAGGCGAAACTGCGAAAGATCGAGGACAGAAACCTGGAAGAGTTCGATCTTGGACCCAGATGAATCACAGATTCTCATGAGAAATCCACTGGAAAATTGAACAAATGTCCTGTTGTGTTCAAAATTCCATTCCTAGCGCACCTTGGCGCTTCATTGACGACATTGATCGATCATGGCCAGCCAGCGCTTGCAGGCTGCTTGCACTTTGAAGAAGATGTACATCACGCATCGATCTCCCGTGCAGTAAGCAACCTACTTACCTGGGCGTACTTAGTTGAGAGGTCCCATCTAGTGTTCATAAATGTGGCTAAATTTAGCAAGACTTCTAATTAAAACTTTTTCTTTCTACAAAAAATGTGAAAAACACACTATAAAATTTGAAATTTTAGCACATTTAGTAGAATTTCTAGCTACTTAAACTAATTATGAAAATAACATTTGGGACCACTGGTCCCATCCCGCTCGACCTCTCAGCAAGCACGCAGCACCTGTCCTGTCCTGTCCTTAACTGGAGGCCTACGTACTGTCTGACTTGTACTACTGTACAGTACTGGAGCTAACCTGCTAGCCTTTCCCGAATCCTTGAGCGACGTGGAACTGAATCACGTGATTGTCAGCGTGTCTCAGCGCGGGGCAGAAGGACGTCGAGGGGGAGAAGACTGGTAAGATGCTTTCATGCCATGGAGTGGGCATGGACGTGACTGCAAAGTCACTCCGTATTTCTCTTGGCAGGGTGACAACACTCAAAAACGTGCTTCGAAGGTAACAATTTATCGAACTCCAATTTGATTTGGGGGCTCACTCGTGGCAAAGCTTGACAGGCTGCAGGCATGACGGCCATCTGAGTGCACACGGCAGGAGAGGCAAAAGAGTAGGTGGAAGAGCGAGAAATTCGTCTGGGTCCCTGTTTCTATTGTCAGACGTATAGCAATCTGCTGTGACATGATCCAGACACTCACACCAATCTGTCATTCCTTATCGATCGGGGTAGCGCCTCACGCGCATTATTCCCTGGATAGCAAACACCGCCAGGTGATCTAGAGCCAAGGTTAGTGATGTCACATCACCACATATCACAGACCCGCACCTGACTCCGTAAATTTCGAGGTCAGAGAATGGATGCAGACGACACTTCGAGGTGAAATGGGAAGAGGCCAAAGTTTTGATATTCAAAATTCAATGCTCTTAGACAAATCTACCTTTCCTAATGTATAAAAACGAAAGCTTATGCAACCTGTACCTGACTGGACCTCCCTTAACGTAAAATTGGACTCATAATTCTGAACAAGCTCCTAAAAGCCAAGAGCCTGCACTACCCCAAAACTCAATCTAATACACCATGACATCATAATGGTACACATGTACAGAGGCTGCAAATGCATCGACAAATGGCTTCTTGTCATGCGCCGGCAAACCAACCACTTTCCCAACTTGGCTTAAGCGCCAGTAACACTGTGCACTACGAAATTGAGTGTCTCCGTCTCCGCCCGAATCCACCTCGCGAACTGACTTCCGGAGTTTGGACAGGCTTGCCACTACCATTACTGGAGCCCAAGTCTTTTGAATCTTTGCGTGCAAAAGGGTTTAATCTGCTAAGCTTCCTACCGACTGTCGACTTGGAGCTCTTTATGGGCTTCTCGGGCAGTATGTCTTGCTTCATTAGAGCGTGATCCTTTTCTATGTCAGTTAGCCGCATTCGCATCCGGGCAAGTTCCAGTTTCAGTTCTCTATTTTCACGCCGGATAGCTGAGTAGTTATCTTTTGGTGAGTGTGCAGCGCTCATATTACCACTGCTGATTCGATGTTGGTAGTGTCCGTTACTGGACTCCACTGGATCTGCAAAAGCTCCTGATGCCAATGCATTTCTCATTCGCAGCTGCTCAAAGTAAAGGACTTGAACCACCACTTGCACTGGCAATCTTTCATTCTGGGCCGCATGAGTGCATGCCTCCTGTGAAAGCTTCTGGCAATCCATCAACTTGCATATTTTCTTTCGGTCTATCTCATTCAACGCTGGATGTGCCTGAAGGACAGACGCAATCAAGTTCAGGTAAGCCCATTATAAACCCATTAAGGAATGCATCCTGCGACTCAAGAATGCTTTTAGTACCGTAAATCTGAAAATTAGAAGTCCCGGTTAGAAATACAGTAACGCCTCAGTCAATCAAAATAAAATAAAAAACCGTGCAACTCAAAACATTAATCTGAAATGATACTACATCACAACAACGGATACCCCATTCTGCTAAACAATTACATACATAACTTAGAAATAGAAACTAGGTAATTTTCAAAAGACTTAAAGGGAAACCCAAGCATATCTTTCAGAAAACAAGAAATCCGTGCAAAAGTAAATATTTGGTGCAGTACCTTGAGATATATATCAACAGCTCTGTACAAACCATCGTCCACAACTCTTGCATAATCAGGCAACATTTCAGCCAGAACGATAAACTTGGAAAGCTTGAGGTTTGCATCAGGTGCAATTTCTGCTAAATAGCTGTCGACAAGTTTCGCCACCTTCATCATCGCACTTTGAGAAGGCGAGCCTCCACCATCTGACTCGTACATGGGATGGGCCACCTGACATATTCCAATGACAGGAATGAGTAAATGCAGAATTTATGAATATTCAAATTCAAAGACCCCTACTGAACATTTGAAACAAACACATTTTTAGTGTTATTACCACTTGTCTCAGAAATTGAATTTAGAAGTTTTGGAGACGGATTACTTCCAAAATGGTCGAACGGTGTTAAATAAATAAATAATACGACCAGATACAGATGCCAGAGGATCTAAGCGGTTAATTCAGGGTCAGTGTACCTGTAAATCGTCGCTGTCATCTTGTTGTAGAAAGTTGACGACGATTCGGTGAACTATATCATTATCAAACAAGGTGTCTCCGGTGTACGAAAAGGAGGGGATTAGCAAATCATCCAATGTTGCCTGCTCCAACTGCATACCAATTCGCTTCTCAAGATCCAGTCTACATGCTATGGTAGTGTCCAGTATAATTGCTGTTCGCAGCAGTCCAAACAAAAAGCTGCAGGTTGTTGTGTTCCTCTCAGGAGGAAGTAGACTGACTATAGTTTCCACTAAAATACGTTGTTCATGCTCCATTGCTGTCGAAGAGTCATGGACCTGCATGAGACAAAGTCATTCAAATGTAATGCATACAAGAAGCAACCAGAACAAATCCAGAATTCTACCCTAAGTAAGAGGACCAATACTAACGCACACTGTTGGTACGTTTAACAAATGTACACCGCAAAATATTTTAAACCTATCTTCGGCACTGCACTCTTATATTATGGTCTAATACAACCTTATAATATTGAGAAAGATGGCACCTTCATCTTTGGAGGTTTCATATCACTACGCCCATTTTGTTTCCTGTTGAATCCCTTCAAAGATCTTTGAGCAAAGTGCATGAGCGCCCCTCCCATACTCTCCACCCGTAAACCCTTTGTTCTCATGGCTGCTAGAACCCTTTGATAGAAATCAATACGAAGCACAGCCAGATCTTCAGCCCACCAGTCCGCCAAGGGAACCTTGCTATGCGAAAGATTACTGCTATTTGAAAGCTTGAAGTTCTCAGAACGCCCTGAGCCCCCAAACTCAGCGCGACCGATGGCATTGGCGTTTTGTTCCCTGCATTTCAAGGTCAAATAAGCTCAAGTTTCAAACTTCAGGCTCAAAGAGATTTAGTTCAGTCACATCAGCCACTCAATTTTGCTGATGGAGAAAGACAGGGAGATGCGAAAGGAAAGATTTAACGATTAAAATCAACAAGACAAAACAAGAGATAAGAAGACGAGATATAATAGAGCCCTAGGAGACAATTAACAGCAAGGGAAGCAAGTGACTTCGAACATACGCTTGCGGTTCAAGAATTTTAAAACTTAGAGAAATTGTTCGGGAAAATAAATGAAAAATTCGAGTCACGCACATCATAAATATAGATGTGCCGAAGTCTTCAGGAAACGGAAAAGCAGCAGCCTTAGAGTCCAAAAGATGAGCCAGAGTGCATCTCCAAGTACACTCAAGGGTTAAAATGTTCACAAACCTTTCAAGAGATTTGCAAATGAAGATCCTCCACGACACGGAGGATGTACGTGTGACGGATGTAACAATGACTAATCAATGGACATCCAAGAGGTGACGCCTCTGGAGGTATAATAGTTGGAAGAGGAGTGGATTACAAAATCACCTGCAAGCTTTCGTAGCTGCAGCCTCGATGCACCTGCTCACGATGCCCAGGTCTTCTGCAAGAGGAAGAAGATTTTCACAGTTGTGTAGCACGGCAATAGAATCTGCCAGGCTCTGCAAACCGACCTCTGAAAGGTAGGACTCCGTCCGTGCCACCAGGTTATTTTCCCCATAAGATTCTGTCATTTCTAAAGACTCCGCAGCGCATCGCAATACTGCAACATTCGAGGTTGTGATTTCAAAGTTGATGCCGTAGCAAAACTTAGCAGCGAGATCAAAAGCCTCAGCGCCGCCGGGTACATCCGTAAGCTGAAGCAAGTTGGGATTATCACTGTCTGCCAGATTGGCTACAAGTTTCCGAATACGTCCACTCCTCGCAACCAACGGAAACTGGAAATCAACCATTTCAATCATTAGAATGTCAATACCCTATTCACCAATCCCAAGGAACAAACTGCCAGAGACCGTGAAGCTGTTGAAAACATAATTACCGTCGCCACCACTGGCCTGTTGGTCGAGTTAGGGCTGGTCACGGTCCCTGCTGGAGCGCTAATGCTAACTTGCTTTAAGGAGAAAATACGAAATTGAGCAGGATTGACATAGTGTCAGTCAGCAAGCTAAGAAACATAGTTTCGATACTGCAAGGGGGCAATCTCTGATGAAAAAGTGAAAATCTGGATAGACATAATGTCGCAAATAACTTGAAATGCCATTAACTCTGCTCACGCAGTCTTTTCCCAATTACTCCAAAAACATCCATGTACGGAAAGGCTACAGAAGTGCCAGAGGATGAAAAATCTCACCTTGTGTAATGAGAAATTCATACCGCCGGCTTCAACAACTATGTCACTAGGGACGTCCGTCGTCAGTACCCTGCATCGATGTGGCAACACATTAGCACCAGGTTGTATGGACGAACACGCACTTAATTTCCTCCACAAGACGCCGTCAGAACTGCAGCTCTTTAACAAAAACACACCAGACTAAATGTGTTACAAAGTCATCAACGTTGACAAGTAGAGAGATGAAGGGAACAATACTGTCAACCTCGATACAGGTAATCTGTGAAGTACATTTAAAACAATTACCCGCCAATTCCTGTTTATTGTGTGCACAGACGACTCTTCGGCACTTTTTACAGGCGACGGAAAAAACTGGACGACAGAAGGGGTGACAACAGGACGTGACCATCTTTCCACCCACACAACCGAATGAGAGATAAAAGAAGCTGCCCTAGTGAATTCAGATAATTACATGTACGGAAATATTAAGCATACGACGGAGAGATACGGCATTTCTCTACGTCATCGCTGCAATTTGTTACAAAGACCGAGCCAGATAAAACAATCTCAAGAAATTCCACGTAGAAAAATGTTAAACACTGTCGCTTACAGAATTTAATACAAATCTCAGACAACGAAACAGTGCTGGACAGAGGTACTGTGCAACAATATGGCGGCAGAAGGACCGAGATGGTTACCACTCGTTCGTGCGCTTCATAGAGAAGCTGGCACGTGATGTTCTTCGCCCCGTTACGATGTCAAGCGAATGCCGCCTTGCAGGGAGCGGCTTCAATGTGTCAAACTTTGGCGTTAAACTCGTCGCCATATCTGCTCGGGTTCTCGCTAACCAATCCACTTTCGCTCCCCTGTCTTCCAACATCTTCTCTTCTCGCTGACGTCCTGTACAGCAGTTTCCACTCCTACGAGTTCTTTCACTTTTGCCTCCTAACGAGAATCCACTGCTTCTAAATCTACTTAGCTACTGCCCACACCTCACACTAAATTCTCAGTGAGATTAGACACCTTTCGACCAACTCAGCATAATCACCGTCGCAGGGTGCTCGCCCTTGTCTACTCAAGCACAATCAACGAAGAGCGAGCCACCTGAAAGAAGAAGCGTGCAAATAAACATTGTGAAGGGCAGCACAGGATATTAAGAAACGACAAGGCAGGCGGATCGATATCGTTTCCCAGGACGATGGTCAAGAAACCTCCGGTGACACTGCCCCAAATGCCAAAGAAACCACTATCGGCAGCAGCTCCGGATTCCGCTTGCGCTGCAGAGCTCCGCAAACTGGCGAAGGGGAAATGGGGTTCAGAGAGATGGAGGCGGTGCCCAGAGGTCAAGGGTATAGACAACTGACTGCCACGAAGAGCTGTGGCCGCACAGTCGAAACCTGTGAAAGGACAGAAGAACCAGGAAATGCGATTCTGACGAGGAAAACGTCAGAAAGTACGAGGAGGAGGAAACTGTAGAAATCTCTGGCCCCCTGACAGACCGGAGAAGGCAGAATTACTCGGTGAAAATGAGAATTGACCAACCAGCGGCCATGGAAGGAAGACGGTCAGAGCAGGAATGAAAGGCAGGAGCAACGGAGACAGTGTAGACGGACAAAGAAAAGGGACGGGCAAGTGGAGGAGCGGGGGAATGCGGGAGGCCAGATGGAGCAAGGAGTGAGCAAGCATTCCGAGTAGGTGAACATGATGGAGCAGAAGGCGACGACGAGCTAGCTTAGCTCCTGAAATTAAGAAGTGAAGACCGGAGTAAACAGCGAGAGGAAGAAGAAGACAGAAGAAACGGGAGAGTGAGAGGGGGGGGGGGAGCGAGAGCATCAACTGCAACCTGAAGGGAGCGTGGAAAATTGAGTGGAGGGGCAGAGATGTGTCAGACCGACGACAGACAGGGGCGGGGCGGGGCGGGCGGCATCTGAAGGGCAAGGGGAAGGGGAGCGCCGGAGCCCGGAGCGGGAAGGCCCGAAGGAAGGAAGGCAGGCAGTGGCTGAGGAGTGGGGATAGCTGCAAGGATTCCGGCGCCTGACCGACGAGTGGAGGAGGCACCTCGGAAGAATGAAGCGACGGACTCACGGAGAAAGGAAGGGGAGGGAAGGAAGGGGTAAGTTAAGAAGTCCCGCGGGAGGTGGAGTGGACTAGTGGAGTGGACTAAGCTTACTAAGCCGTTAGCTCAGTGGAGTGGAGTTCGGTCCAGCGGAGATGAGTTGGGGAGGAGAGCAGGCAGAGGGCGCCCCGCCCCGCGCTCAGCTCAGCTCAGCTCCCCCATCCCCCCCGTCGCCACCCACTTAATACAGTAACTTCGCCCCTGACCTTTTGCCTCAGTGTGGGGAGTAGCCGGCGGGGCCCGGCTGCGTAGCTCCCTCCCGATAAGGATATTATCATCATCTGCATTTGTGCAACCTATGGTCTCTCATCATCCCAGCCTAGAGGGTGAAAAACACGCAGTCCCGTCTAGTGTTTAGAAGAGCAACCCCACACTTTCACTGAAAAATCAACATTGGTAACCACATGTGATAGGCTCACTAAATGGACTGAAGTGGCTTGTGTTGGTTTAAGGTGGTGCCCTAGCCGTAAGGTAGACAAGCCTATTACCACCCTCATTTGGAATCTAAATATCTTGGGGCCAATTCCAAGAGGGGCACATATTTTTCAGAGGTGTGTGCTTGTTTCATGAATCAAACCCAAGTGGAATGATAATTTTTCTATAAAATTGTAATTTTTGTCAATTTTTGAAGTGGTTTGCCCTAACAATATAAAATCACCCATAGAATGGAGTCATGAACATCCAACGAACAAACCAAAACCACTTTTCCATGTATCTATGGAAAGGCACTTAAGTACTCACCAAGAAAGGATTGGCAAGTTACTCCATTTGGGCATAATTGCACTAATTTTGTCAAAAAATGAACCAATTTGGATATTTTTCAAGAGTGAAACAGAGTCGGAAGTAGGGACAAAATTGGATATGATTTTGATCTACCTTATCCACTCTGAAGCCCCTACAAAATTGTTGTTGTCTATATATTTTCTTGATTTTGTGTCTTTCGATTGATTGCCTGACACACTAGGCCACACTAGCAAACTGGGATATGAAGCAAAGGTTTAATGAAGAGCCTTAGTTGTGGCTAGGAGATCTTTTGCAAGATTTGCTTTTAATTTAGGTTTGCTTGTTTTTTTTCTCTTGTTGTTAAAACAAAAGCTTATCTTGTACATTATATTGATATTCTTATTTATAATATCTATATCTATGTATTTCTTTTCACTTTACAAAAATCATTTTTAACCCCTAAAGGACCACGCCCTTTTTTCTACAAAAACACACTTAAAACTGCCATTTTTAGAGCAAAGAGTAAAAAAATTTGAAAATTTTATTTTTTGCAAATCTAACTGTAAGATCTTACACCTAACTAGTATGAAATGTGTAGAAAAAATTTCAGAAATTTTGACCGCATAGATTGCAAGATACTTGCATTTAAAGTGAAGAAAACAAGTTTTTCCACACATTGCGGGACTAGGTTATTTGACTTTGAACCTTCTTAACATTAATTTTTTGCACTACAAAGTTTTGAGCTTTAAATCTTTATGGTGGAGAATTGAGTTGAGAGTCTAGCAAAAACAAGAAAATACAAAATGATTTAAATTTTTATTCTTTAAAAAATTGTTAAGTAGAAATAGGTACAAGATAGAAGGAAAATCTAAATTATAAATATCTCTAAGATGGAATTAAAATGCACTAATTCCAATGGTGAGATTGTTCTAGAAAGAAAATGAAACCATATGGACCTTTTTTTCTTTTTAAATTGTAAAAATTGCATTCAGAAATGAATCCTATAACTTATTTTTCCAAGAAGATGCTGTAATTGCCCGAAAAACAAGATTGTCTATAACTTTCTCATAACAAATCCAAATGGAATGAATCAAATCTTTCCTTGTACAAAAAAATAATCTATAAGGGAAAAAAATAAAAAATAAAAAAATTTTGAAACTTTTTTTTGCTACCCCTCTCCCGTGTTTTGAGCTTATTTGGGCATAACTTTTGTTTCCGGGTTCCAAATGAAAAAAAATACATTCCCAAGAAGCTAATCAATTTTTCTATCTTCATAAAAAGTTACAAAAAATCAGGACAAAAATTGAGACCTTAGGTACCTGCTTGAAATCTCATTTGTCCCCTGAAGGGACAATGGTCCTTTAGGGGTCAAAATTGGTATAAGAAATTAAGAAAAATACCTTTAACCCTTGAAAGACCGAGGTACATTTTAGGCACAAATTGTGAAAAAACTTCCAATTTTTAGGGCAAAGAGAAAAATGATTAAAACTTTTTTTTTTCAAAATTCAACCATACTAGAATAATATGGGAAAATGTGGAAAAAAATTCAGAAATTTTAACCGTACAAGATGAAAGATTATAATTTTTGAAGTTAGGAGAAAAAGATTTTTTTCAACTAACCCGATAGGGCCAACAACATTTAACTCCTCCTATAGTGAGATTTTTACACTATTCATGGTTATTTTTTTGACATTTGCATCTTGTATCATGTAAGTTACATACCTACCAAATTTCAAAAGTAGAGGAGGTGCTTGCATATGCTATCCAAGTTGCTTGAAAAGTTTAGGGCAACATAACTTTTGATCTAGGTACCCTATTGGAAAAAAATTACATTCCCACTTTAGGGGGTACATGTTCACACCTTGTCTCAAAATTTGAAGAACATCTGATTGAAAATGACTTCATATGCACCTACCCAAGATTACCTTCATACATTCAATAATCCTTCTGTACTTTAGTTGCTAATTAGTGATATGTAACTAATGGAATTGTATAATTCTTTAAAATAAACTTGACATGCATCTATACACATACATCTTCTATTAAAGATCAACACTTTAGCTCTTGTACACAATAAAATAAATCTCTTATTTTCAATGAAAATTTTTGTTGAAATTTAAATTCTTAATTTTTCATGAAGTTGGTGAATTCCAAAATTAAAATTAAAATTTTTCATACAAATAAAAATAGACAAAGTTAAGTTTGCCAATCATGACCAAAAATTATATATATACATAATTGAAATAGACAAAAGTACTTGAATAAGAATAGATAGAACTAGAAATAAGCAACACAAGATTTAGATATATAACTTTTTTTTTGCTATGTAAAAATTTGAAATTTTTGCTAGTATGAATCAAATTGATATATAATCTACATTCTTGGTTATGGGTTATTGATTTTATAACATATTTTTTTCATTGGATTATTAGTGAGGCTCCTAATTCAACTTTTATTTCTATTTTCATCCACCTTTTGAGACTATGGGGCATGTGCATTGAAAAGAATTACTTCCAAAGCATCCACACACACTTGAAACTTATAAATTAGAGCAAGACTTCTTGTTCTATTTTTTTCATATTTTATTTTTTAGGATTTTTTTCACCCTTTGAAACTATGAGGTGGGCAAAAAGAAGCAAACACCCTCACCCATTGCTACTAGCACACACCGCACGTTAAAAATGTTTAAAAAATCCACAACTATCAATCTAATTGATCAAGGAATTATTGTGTGTTGATGCTGTGGGATATTGAATACAATATTGAATATGGATTCAAAATACCTATGGCATGAGGAATATATATATAATACAAATGGAAACATATTACATACATACATATACATATGAATTATACAGATATATGTAAGGTCATGCGATATACATTTTAGATATCCCATATCATTTGTAAGCAAACATATGTCAAAGAAATACAAATATGAGGGCGGGGTTTTTGTCACATATACATGTCTTTTTTTTTCTCAACCATTGGAAAATTGACACATGTACCTCATCAATTTTTCATAAATGGTTTCTTTAGAAATCTATAGTTTCTCATAATGTACTCAATAGAGGTAATAATTGCCTTATTACATTGACACATATTTGAAGTTTATTAATTGGAACAAGACTTTTGATTCAATTTCTAATTTTTTGGATTTTCTCTACCTTTTTGATGGGTGCATTGAAAAGAGTTATTGTAGCTTTAGGGCAAGATTGGTACTTTGCTACTGAATAATTAATTAAAGTTTTCAAAGTAGATTTGACACTTTAAAATTTAATTTTCACATACTCAACATTCTATTCAATTGAATTTCTAAGTGTTTGGCAACTAGCTTTGAAAGCTACTAAATTTGATGAGTTCTAAGGTAGAAAGAGCTCTTTATAAAAGTGGGATAGCAATAGGTAAAACAACCCATGAGGGATATATAAATTAGGATTAATAGAAACTCAAATGCTCAATGAATGGTTAAGCTCTCATCTTCAAATTATTCCATAACCTTTGAGGATTGATGATGGATGTTGCGAGTTGTAATCGAAGAAGTCACCATGTTAGTATTTTAGAGTGTATAACTATGTGGAATTTAAAAAAAATTTCTAATAGACGAAAAGGATTACAACACTCTTAGCCTAGACAACTCATTTAGACTAAGAGGATACTCCACGTAATCCGTAACAGGGTCCAGGCCGTATCCGGATTCCGAAAACCTAGATAGTGACAGCCTACAGTCTAGACTTCCGGTCTAGAAAATAGGGACCCGTTACGGGTAAACGGTCCGCTTTAGAAACGGTTGATATTTTGACAGGTACTTAACCTTGCCACTCTCATTTCTTCTTCCTCTTTCTCCACAATTGTTTTGTGCGCACCTAGTTGAGTGAAAGAGTGGTGAGTTAGTGCTCGGGTGAGAAGTTAGAGTGTGCTCAGATTTCCGAGTAGTTTGAGATGGCGGAGGGAGATATCCGGAAGACTTTGGTTACGGGCCGAATGGTTTGTCCAACCATTCTGGAAAGGTTGAGAGAGAGATCCCAGCTAGAGAATGACCTTAGTGAGATAGGGTGTGTCGGTCTGTTCATATGGCCATGAACCATAAAGAACGACCCGATGATCCAGGAGTTGATTGTAAGAGCATCAAACCAATATGAGTTGACAGTGAGAGGAAGGCCTCAAACCTGGACTGATGAAGTCTGGGCTAAGGTTTACGGATTCCCTAAAAAGGGATCCGATTTAGCTTCCCGGACCGACAAGTTTACGATCGGGAAGTTTAGGAACGCGGCCCATTCCAAGGAAGGGTATGCGATTAGTGACTGCCTAGATGCACGACAAAGGCATGTAATAGAGTTCCTGATCCCTATCCTGTATCTGGAAAAGCCTACCCAAGTTACGGTTACTATAGCAAACACCATCTTTGGTGCTTTTGATGGTAGACCAATCAGTTGGGGCAAGGTGATTGGATCAATAGTCACCAAGCTTGCCGCCAACGTAGGAAAGGGAAAGACCAGCCCCACAAGGCCGTATCTTTTCCATCTATACCACCACACAGAGCTTCTCAGTGATGTAGAAATGGTGGAGTACAACACCGGAGCGACCATCCTCCAGTACAGCCTCACGGAAGAAGTAATAGCAGAGCAACCGCGAGTAGAAGAGGAGGAGGATTCGGAAGAGGACAAGCAACCCTTGGAGCGGAGGCACCATATGTCAACGGATCCGACATCGTGGGGGAAGCTTCCAACTCAATAGAAGATATCCGAGGAGGAGGAAGGAAGCATATCTGGATTCTTCAAGACCGGGTTTAACTGGGTACTCCAAGCACAAGAGTACCACGAGAACCTGGCGGATCTGCTAAGGAGGATTAGCCGGGAGTTGAAGGCGGATCCGGAAGACATCCTCGACGCGTTGAAGAAACTTCCAAATCCGGAAGTCCTCAAGCAGAAAGACAAGTGGATCTTAGCCCTAGAGAAGGAGAAAGCAGATCTTCAGGCAAGACTGAGCTAGGCACAAGGAGAGATGGCTGTAGCAAAATAGAGAGAGAAGGAAGCTCTATAGCTGCTAAAGAACCTATCTAGGTTGGTGGACAAGCCGGCCGACTTGGTGATGAAGGCGGCTCTAACCTAGAGCCGATTGACCAAGGAAGGGCACCACACCGGATCCAAGGTGATCCGGATACTCGTGGACTTCTCCTCGCAGATGGAGCTCACACTGAAGGAAATGAGGCAGTTGCTTGGGCGGATCGACTCCAATCAGGTAATGGACTTCTCCAACTTTCCGGAGATCCATTTCGACACGGAGACTCCCGTTAAGCTCACCACCTCAATGTCACTACCGTCGAAACCGAAAGCCCTGCGGAAAACTCTCTGGTACTCAACTGAACCCTTCTCCAAGCAACTGGAGAAGACGATTCGGGGGAGCGTGAAGATAGCGCCCGAGCCAAGCAAGTAGCCGGATATGACACGGGAGTTGGCACCACCGGAGATTACGGTTTCTCCCCCAATTCCAGTGTTTCACCTTCCGGAGAAGGAGCTGCTTCCAAAACCTCGCACCCAAAACCGGGGTGAACTCACGGAGCAGATTGGGGGATTAATGAATTCGGCCTGGACTCATCCAGAGGAATTCGAGCACATGTTGGAGGAGCAACAGCCAAGGAAGGAGATCGAGCCCATCGTGCTAGATGAGACATCTCCAAGCGAGGAAAATGAGAGGGAGATAACTCAAATTGAGAAGTCTGAGGAGGAGGGGTACTGGACTGGATTAGAGGACAAGGACGAGGAAGAAGCGGACTACTGTCCTCCGGAAATCCGGAAGATACAGACCCGGGCGGTGTTACGGATGACCCCCATCAAGGCAACTCCAAAGGCAACACTAAGGTCATCCACGCGAGCACTAGCGAGTTAAGGCAGGAGCAGCCAGAAGAAAGCGCGGAAGGGGAAGTAGGTAGGATCTTTCTTTAGGCAGACAGGATTTTAAATTTTGAATCGGATCCGGATTTCCAGGTGTGGGACCGGGTTCCAGATTGGTAGGATCTCACTTTTCCGGATTTCTCGGGGAGTTTGTGAGTGGTCACCTAGATTTTTGGGTGCCCTTTTTGCCTTTTGGGCTTTGGTTGTTTTTGAAGTTTTAAAGTGTGAGGCAGGTTGTTTGCCTCTCATTCCATCCTAGCGTTATAGTTTATACTTTGTCATCCTTTCTTTTAATCTGAGCCACTAAGTGGACCCTCAAGAATTGATCTGTTGTATATCCATCTTTCCGGAGTTGTCTTGTGAATGTGTGGAAGTATAAGAGAGGAGGAGGAAAGGAGGAATCTGGATCTGAGGGGACTTGGAGCTAAGTTGTGAGGAACATTTGTGGCATAGTCTAGACTAGTGATTTTGGTCTTGAGCACATGACTTTAAACTCCTAGAACGAGAATCTGATTAGGAGTGGTGTGGGTGCAGATCCAGAAGACCAGAGAGGGTTCCGTATGGAGATAAGCAACCACCAGTGGAAGAAACCCCATATCACTTACCGGAAGGTCAGCCAAACCCTAGGATCAGTTTAGTGAACGACTTACAATCCTTATCTTAGTTTCGGTCTCTATTGGTCTATCATTGTAGTGGAAAAGTCTAGAGGCAGCTCTGCGTGACCTACTTTCCGGATTGGCCATCCGGATAGTTGTGAGAGTGTTTCCGGGTTGATCTAACACAATAATTGGTCTTAATGGGCGTTGTGTAGTTTAGAGAGAGAAGAGAGTGTGAGGAATACGAGTAGTGAGTCCCTACCCCTCTATACAATCAAAGGTGGACCCTCTGAGGGTAAAACAGAGGTACCAAAAACCAGTGTTTGTGAGTGAAGAGACGGATCTGGATTCCGGATTGGTGTGGATCCGGATTGGAATCCAGAAAGAGAGAACTTAAGTTGGTAGAACGGATAACCTAGGCTTGCAACAACATACTAGAATCCCTTGGGACGATATTACGAGCTAGTTTACACGTTTGGGTGTTGTAAATGGTATTTACTGCATGCTACGCGTACGACAATGGACAATTGATTTTATTACAAATACAACCTCTTTACCCTCCAATCTCAACAAATTTCAATGAAGTAAGTCTATCACTTTGTCATTTAAAAATTTAATTGATGGTAGATGATGGTTGGGCTAATTTGGACATTTTTAAAATTTTCAACAACTTGGTCATCTAATTTCTATTGAATTCCACAATTTCTCTTCTTTAGGTTTTTTTCCAACAATCTTTAAAATAAATAATTTCCGCCGATCCTACCCTACAACTATGGTATTTCTAATGCATCCACACACACTTGAAGATTACTAATTGGAAAAAGACTCCATGCTCTTCTTCGCTCTCAATCACCTTTATGAACCCTAAAATTGCACATCAAATTGTCCTCACTACATGCTCTTCTACAATACCTTTTATTCTCTAAACTATAACCACATCCAATGGTTACTCCTTAATTGACTTTCTAAATGAAATCAAGTGTGAAAAATCAATCTTAACAAGAATTCTTGCAACATGAGAAGTGAGCAAATTCTAGATGATGGTAAAAAGACTAGGGAGATGCGTAGCCTCAATGACAAGGCTAGACAAGGCGTTACTAATGGAGGATCAAAAATTGTCCAAGTTTACCATAAACCAAGTCGAGTCCCTTTCTACTAAAAGAGTGGAGATGTTTTAAGAGTATCATGAGCCATTTACTCTAAAGCTATCCAACCTGGGCTTAGGTGTTGTTGAAGCCATAATTTGGTCCCACTAAGTACTTGGCTAGGGACTCAAATGAGACCAACCACATTAAACTTGTCCCTCTAAATGCTAGGACAACACCTCCATCCAAGTGTATTGACTAAACTTCTTGCTTTTCTTAGCTTGTGTTTTGTCAGACACTTGTTTAACTTATGTAAAGCTTGTTGTTGGTTTGGGGGGATTGAGGGTGTGTGTCACGACCCTCATCACAAGGCGTGCCCGTGCCACCTTGGTGAGCAAGGGGGACATTGGGGGTGACTCCCCAAGCCTTGCAAGAGATGAGGTGAGGGGGACTAAGAGTCCCGAGCGATCAGAGCAATGTAGCGCTCTGATCCAGATGAATTTGAGGGCGTGTGATACATGCTTGGAAAGGTCTTGAGAAGACGCTTCTAGCCGTCCAAAGAACGCGTGATTTGGACTCGCGAGTCAAAAGTTATGGGCGTTTAAAGTTGGGGGTGTCCCGGTCGCGCCGGGAGTGTCCCGAATCTTTGGAGGGCGATATCTTTGCGAGTACTTGTCCGAATGGAGCAAGTGAGTAGTCCATCGGCATCTACGCGTCGCATAGATGTCGAAAATGGGGTTGCATGTGCAATTTGGATCCTGGACCGTAAAGTTATGCCGGGTGGAACTTCAGGAGTCCCAAACTAGTGCGAATTGGGAGAAACGGGGTGGTCTTCCAAAACCAAAGGGTGTTTAGGAGTCCCCCTTGACATACAAAGGGGGGGGGGGCTGCCGAATCCCGCAGAGAGTACTATGAGGAGGGGTGGTCTCCCTCCTCACTCCCGGATGGTGCCGTGGTGAGCCTAAGTGGCCCCGGGTGGTGAGGTTAGTGTTGGAGCCTCACCACCACTTGTGTGTTACCATGGAGTGCTTGTGCACTCCTTGATACCGGTTGGGTGGTGTCCCACTCCACACTAGGCCATGGTGTGAGTCCCATTTGGTGAGTCCCGATTAGTGAGTCCCGAAATGAGTTGGGTTGAGCCTAGTGGGGAGTTGGGTCCCATTCAAGGGCGGTTAGCACCGGTGGGAGTAGTGTCTCACCGAGTGCTTGGACATCAATGGAAGTTCCGCCCCATGTCATCAAATGACATGCCCGGTGTCTTGTGGGAGATAAGTATTGGAAGGAAAGGATTGGGAGTCACGGAGGAATGGGGAACCCCGTGACTTGAGTTGGAACCTAATATTGTGGGTGCGTGGCATGAGCAGTGTTAGGAGAGCGTGAACCTTAGTGGCACTAAGGTGTTAAGTGTTTGGAAAGTGAGCTTAAAGTGGTAAGTGTTATTAAGGGGCGCGACAAAGCCAATACCTTCCATGCATCACTTGAAGATGCCTTGAAGACCCCAAGGTCCTAATGAAGTGACTTGTTCTTGGATGTTAAAAGTTGAACTCGTTATACTTATTAAAACTTCTTTGGATTGGAAGGCACGCCCCCACCCGCGGTCGCCCCCAATCCACAAAATTGGGCTCAAAACCACCAGGACCTGAAGTCGCCCCCACCCGCGGTCGCCCATGACCTGAAGTCGCCCCCCACCCGCGGTCGCCCCCCCCCATCCACCAAATTAGGCTCGAAACCACCAAAACAAAAGCCCGCGCCCCCACCCGTAGTCGCCCCCAGCCTGCACCAAATTAGTCTGGAAACCACCAAAATAGAAGACCGCGCTTCCACCTGCGGTCGCCGAGGACCTGAAGTCGCCCCCAAGCCGCTGTCGCCCCTCCATCCACCAAATTGGGCTCGAAACCGCCAGGACCTGAACTCGCCCCCCACCCACAGTCGCACCCCATTCCACCAAACTGCCCTCCACAACCACCAGGACCTGAAGTCGCCCCCCCACCCACGGTCGCCCCCAATCCACCAAATTGGCTTCGAAACCACCAGGACCTCAAGTCGCCCCACCCGCGGTCACCCATGACCTGAACTCGCCCCCCACCCGTAGTCGCCCCATTCCACCGAATTGGGCTCGGAACCACCAGGACCTGAAGTCGCCCCCACCCGCAGTCGCCCAGAACCTAAACTCACCCCCCACCCGTAGTCGCCCCCAATCCACCAAATTGGCCTCAAAACCACCAGGACCTGAAGTCGCCCCCACCCGCGGTCGCCCAAGACTTGAACTCGCCCCCCACCCGCAGTCGCACCCCATTCCACCAAATTGGGCTCAACAACAACAAGCCAGAAATCCAACCCCCACCCGCAGTCGCCCCATTCCACCGAATTGGCTCAACAACAGCAAGCGAGAAGACCAAGCGCCCACCCGCGGTCGCCTAGGACCTGAACTCGCCCCCCACGAGCAATCGCCTCTGTCTTAAAGTCACGCTAGTCCAGAAACCACCGTAGTAGAAGATGTGAGCCATCTCCAACACTAATGAAGTCAGACTTAATTGCGTGCTTCATTGACTACAACTGACCTATCCTTCAATATTGGTAGCTAGTTAATACTACAAAATCAGTCTATAAATACAGAATTATAGTAAGACTAATTAGATAAATTGAAGAGGATTTTGCAAACCCTAAACCCTAACCCTATACCCTAAACCCTATAGAAAAACCATGGACCTTCTCCATGTATGCCACCCCAAAAGTAATGTACTTCTATTTTTTAGGGTGGATAAAATGATAAACATATGTGATTTGCTTTTCATTATATGTCATAAAAAAGTTTGAACTCCTAAACCTTGCACTTGTAAGATATAAACCATTGAAGGTGTCATTTCCGAACTTTTTAATCTTCAATAAATTCAATATTCATTCACCCCTTCAAATGTGTTTTAAATCCCCTTGATGTATCAAGAGGAGGACCCTATTCAAATTCCTATGTTTGAAGATGGAAAATGAAATGACGAGGAGAAGGGCTTCCCGAGGTCTCCATTTTTAAAAAACACTTCCTATGTAGATCAAAAGATTTTTTCTTCATGCATCTCATGGTGTTAGTATTTTTTTTGTACATCGTTTCCCCCCAAAGGGAATGTCTCCTCCAAATGTACTCCCTCTAAAAATTAAAATAGGAAATGGTCATGTTGAATTTTACATGAGCACAAAGAAAAAAAAATTGTGAAGGAGAAGAGCTTCCCCAAGCCTCCATTTTTAAAAACCACTTCTTATGGAGATCAAAAGATTTTTTCTTCATGCATCTCATGGTGTTAGTATTTTTTTTGTACATCATTTATTCATTTCCCCCAAAGAGAAGGTCTCCTCTTGATGTACTCCCTCTAGAAATTAAAATAGGAAATGGTCATGTTGAATTTTACGTGAGCACGAAGAAAAAAAAATTGTGAAGGAGAAGAGCTTCCCCAAGCCTCCATTTTTAAAAACCATTTCTTATGGAGATCAAAAGATTTTTTCTTCATGCATCTCATGGTGTTAGTATTTTTTTTGTACATCATTTATTCATTTCCCCCAAAGAGAAGGTCTCCTCTTAATGTACTCCCTCTAAAAATTAAAATAGGAAATGGTCATGTTGAATTTTACATGAGCATGCGGAAAAAGAAAATGTCAAGGAGAAGAGCTTTCCCAAGTCTCCATTTTTTAAAACTACTTTTGATGTAGATCAAAAGATTTCTCTTGATGCATCCCACGGTTTCAATATTTTATTTGTACATCGTTTCCCCCTGTAAGGAAAGGTCTCTTTTTAGTGTACTCCCTCCAAAAATTAAAGTAGGAAATGGTTACGTTGAATTTTACATGACCACATGGATGGATGAAGAAGAAATAAAAGGTTAGGAAGAAGGGCTTTTCCAAATCTCCACTTCGTCAACGAATTCTCTTTCTTTATTACTTAATTAACTTTTGATCACTTAGTCTTGAATGCCTCATTCTTAGGATTTTCTGGAGTTAATCCTCAGAAAAGGGGGGAGCGGTACTTGAAAAGTTTGAACATCTTCCCTCCAATTTGTTAGGGCGGAAACTCAAACTCATGTTTTTTGGCGCCCCTGACCCGCGGACGCCCCATATGCAGCCGCTCCCATCGTCATGAACTAAGGAAGACCTTTTGGAATCTGAGACCCACGGTCGCCCCATTACCCGCGGTTGCCTAGGAAATGACCTGTAGTCGCTCTATATGCAGCCACCCCTATACCCGCGGTCGCCAAGGAAATGACCTGTGGTCGCCCTATATGCAGCCGCCCCCTGTACCCGCGGTCGCCCCATTACCCGAGGTCGCCTAGGAAAAGACCTGTGGTCGCCATATGCAACCGCCCCCCTATACCCGCGGTCACCCTACACCCGAGGTCTCCTTCCAGAAACTCTAATTTTTCCTAAATGGCAGTTTCTGAAGAGTGGGACCCTGACCCACCGTCGCCCAAGACCCACACGCGCCCTCTTCCCACACGCGCCCTAGGCGACTTCAGGTATTTAAGGGGATACTAGATTCCCAAGTCGTCACTTCCTTCGTCGCACCGCGCCTTTCATCCGCCTTGAAGCGTCTAATTGCCGGTTCGTGGGTTGGAAGTTTGGGCATCTACACGTGTTGTGGCTTCCACGTTTCCGAATTCATTTCTTCGGTTATATTATCAACAAAAGTCTAGTTCTCTTTACGCTAGAGTGACACGACAAGATGACGAAGAAGAAAGGAGATCGCCATAGCAGGCAATGACGCGCCCTTCTTGACCCAGCGGCTAAGGCATATTGGGGATGGCGTCATGTAAATTCCAATTGGACCTTGACAACTTGCAAGTTATTTGTGGATAGTGCCATATCGATAAGCTCTTCCCTTACCATCGGCACATTCACCATGTAAAGCAAAACCAAGCAAATCTTCATTACTGCAAGGATGATGCATTTGTCCAGAGATGTATTTAAGTGTACCGAGCATTGTACGGGAAGCGAAAAATTCCACGGAGCGAAGTCTCAATGGGCATATGCCAAATGGTATATGCAGAGTTACAATTGGGGAAAACGGTAGATTGGATGACCTTCAAGACATCCAAGAATGTCACACTTCCAGATACAAAAGACATTCCAAGAGCGGGTCCTTCAAATAACCCTCGGGATGGGCTAGGGCCCAAAAAGAACATTATAGAAGGAGTGACAGATGAGGATTATGTTTGGTCAACGTCAACTGGAGAATCGGACTCCGAGGAAGAGCCATTGCCTGAACCTAGGGATAGGATGGAAGATACATCAATGGAAGAAAACTTAGCATTGGTGGTATCCGAAGAAAGCAACATGCAACGGACCACACCAACGGATGGAGAACCTTTTATGTCTGTGGAACCGATAGGGGTCCGTCGTCCCGAAGATGATGAAGTGTTCCATTACGTGCAAGTTGGCTTGCAAGAAATTAATGAAGATAGGTTGGATGGGGAGAGTGAAGCCGAAGAAGAGATTCCTTTGACCTTGATGAATTTGCCTTCCATGGAAGGATTGCGTGAAATGGAACAAGAACATCAAGGTGTACTTGGAGAAGACAATAAACGGCAGACGAAAGAATCCTATAAAGTGGAGTTGGAGATGCTTTTAAAGGATCTTGAAGAAAAAGAAAGGGAGTGTGAGATCATCGAGAAGCGAAGCGCACAAGAGATTCAGGTTGAGGATGTGGGCACCTTCAAAGAACTAATTCAAGTTGGACAAACTCGTTTGGCAGCCCAACAAAGAGAAATGGAACAATTGGAACAATTTTACCTCAAGTTCAATAAGGGAGAAGATGGAGGTTCCAGTTCAAATGTCAATCCTGTTATAGATGAACAACTTCAAACAATAATGGGAAAATGTAGGATGGAAGAAAACAACCTTGCCATTGGAAAAGGAGGTGTGGAAAAGGCAAGATCGACATTGAACCGCTTGAAGGAGATGAAGGATGTAGATCCTATTGACCGGTCGTTGCAATCGGATTCATTGTCTGTGGATGTTGAAGATTTGTCATCCACTATGGAAATAGAGAAGTTGAAGATGAAGTTAGCGTCTGTGAAAAGATTGGAACAGAAGTTGGAGGAAAAGATGTCGTGGCCGAAGGCACACATCAGGTTCATGTCATTGTTCAAGAAATGGTGGATCCAAAATAAGATGTGGAACCATGATCTGACTCTTTTGAAGAGGGAAGAGAGAGTGGCAAGAGCCCAAATAGAACTAGAAAAGAAGAAAAGGGAAGAACAAGGGGAAATGGATGGAGTATAAATTAGGTGGCTCTTGTTTCTTTTATGACTATGTACTTCTTCCAAGATATATGAAGAAAAAGGCTTTGTCCTTATTTTTGTTGAAATACAAGAATGTTTATTTTTATTTTTTGTGTATGAAAATGTGATTGCATTTGGATCCAAACATTTGAATTTTTGACAAATTTTGATGATTTCAAGTTATGTGAATGTTAATTTCTTGTTAAATTTGTGTAGTGTTTTAAAAAAGAAAAGAATTCTAGTAACTTTGAGTCTACACAAAGAACCCTCAATAAATTTAAGCTACATCATCCATGAGAGTTTCAATATAAGTTTATATGGTTGCATTTTTCAGTATTTTAACATATGGTTTGAACATATTGTAAATGACAACATTCCCATGCCCTTCACCTTGTGAATGTATGGACTCTTCTTGAGATTTATAATTTGGGAAAAAACATCATAAAAAGGTACTCAAAAGAATACTTTTGGAATTGATAGAGAAATGGAAGTTATACATTTTGAGTTGTGGATTCCATGTATATGGTTTGATCAACCAATGTTGTCCCCCATTTTTCTTTTTAATTTGAAAGAGAAAGTTCTTAATTTTTTCTACATTTGAGTACAAGCTAATTCTATTTATTTTTTATTATGTTTGTTGGAATGGATTTGAAATGAGTTTCCCTTCATGTGGTTGTTTAAAAAAAAATAGCATTCTTTAAGTCTATGACCATACTCCCGAAAATCTTTTTTTGAAGTATCTATAAATACCACGTCAAACCCTTGGATAGTGTTTAGGGTTTAATAAAATCTCTATCTAAACTAGGATGACTTTCATCTAGAAACTCAGCGATGGAATGCTAACGGGATAACAAAAATGGCCTTGGGTCCTAAAGCGTAAGCGCAATCGCCCTTCAAGTACCCGAAGTCGCCTCTTGAGACCCGCGGTCGCCCCCTTCTACCCGCAGTCGCCTCCCCTAGACCTGCAGTCGCACCCCTTGGACCCATAGTCGCCCCCCCTAGACCTGTAGTCGCCCCCCCCAGACCCACAGTTGCCCCCCCTTACACCCGCACTCGCCCCCCTTACCCGTAGTCGCCTCTTTTTCGACCCGAAGTCGCCCCCCTTGGACCTGCAATCGCCCTTTGATCTACATGCGTGCTCCTAGTGCAAACCGTCGACCCACAGTCACCCACGGGGCGAGTGCGCCTGTTACAAGGACGCCCGTTTCCTGCACCCATTCTGGCTCTCAGGGGGCAACTTGCGGTGCTAGGAAGACGGTAGTATAAAGCTGAAGGCCTGGACTATAGTTTTCACCTTGCTTTAGGGATGAACTCTTGCCTTGAATCTTCGAAAGAGGCTTCTTGCGGATGTTTGGTTCTTTGGAGGGCAACGACTTGGTTTGTGTCGTTTAAAAGACCGTTCAAAGCAAGTGGCTTTGCCATTCTTTTTTCTAAATCAAGGCTCTGATTCATATGATAATATTGTTTGAAGAACTCATAGGCGAGGAACAATATGGCTAGTCGGGGTGAGGGGAGGAGGACTACCATTAACGATACAAGGAGAGCCACGAAGGAGTGGGACCCTTGGTTGGTTGTAGACATTGACCGTCAATTTGCGGGAAACACATGAATATGTGTTTTCTGTGGGTGGACCTCTGTATTTGTACGAAAGCGGGCATTTTGTCACTTTGGATTTGGTGGCAGGACTGCATCGGAGTGATGTAAGAAAATCTCATGGTCAGTATTGCAAAAGTTTAGGACTTGTCGTGGGGTTGTTCCAAAGGAAATGAGCTTTGAAAAAATGCATGAGGAGGTTCTAGAATTTGATGATGTAGAGGAGACTGTGGTAGAGTCTATGCTAGAGGGGGGTAGGAAGAGGTCAGAGGAGCCTAGTGCTACGAATGAACCAATGCTCCCTATTACCGATTCAGTAGATTCCACTCCTTAAACAATTTTGAGAAGGAGGAATAACCCTTCCGTTTTTAGGCAAACTAGCATGGATGAGGCATTACAAAGTAGCACGAGAGCAAAGTTGGATACCATGTGGGCTTCCTTTTTTTATGAGGCTAGCATTGTGTTCAATGTTGTGCGCCATCCTGCCTTTGTGAAAGTAGTGAAAAAGACAGCGGCATTAGGACTTCGATACCAACCGCCCTCATACAATGCTTTGCGTACAAGAATGATAGAGCCAAAGAAGGAAAGTGTTTCTAAAATGGTCACTGAGCGGACAAAGCACTCTATCGAAGTTTACGGAGCGACTATCTGTTCGGATGGTTGGTCTGATACTAATAGCCGTCCATTACTGAATTTAATGCTCGTGTGTCCTGCAAGGGATGTGTTTCTTGGATCGGTGGACACCACGGGGGAGAAGGACATTGCGTACACAACCAATATGATGGCGCAATACATCGAAGAGGTTGGCCCCAAAAACATTGTCCAACTATGTACGGACAATGCCACTGTCATGACGAGGACTTTGAAGGCGTTACAAGAGAAATATCCTCACATATATACCCAAGGATGCGCAGCACACATTTTGGACTTGCTTTTGGAAGACTGGGCAAAGGATGTCAAGGTGACGAGAATAGTACGACGTTGTACGCAGATAGTAAAGTACATCAAGAGGTACCGTTCCACATTGGCTCTCTTCTGAAAGTACTCCCCGGATAAGGCATTGTAAATGCCTTCTCAAACATGCTTTGTAGTGAACTTCCTCATGATATCACGTGTGGTGGAGTGCAAGTCAGCATTGAATCGAGTGATAATAAATGAGACATATGTGCAATTTGAGGCTAGTTTGGAGCGTCGCCAAAATGGAGATATATTGACAACGCAAGCTACTATAGCACGGAATGACATTCATGCGGAAACTTTTTGGGTGGAGTGTGATAATTTTTTGCACATGGTAGAGCCCGTCCTTATTGCTCTCCAA
This sequence comes from Straminergon stramineum, assembly GCA_963920665.1. NCBI lineage: Eukaryota > Viridiplantae > Streptophyta > Bryopsida > Hypnales > Calliergonaceae > Straminergon > Straminergon stramineum. The sequence goes on along the minus strand of OY987269.1, from coordinate 105,236 downwards.
GTTTTTGATGGGAAAGCCCCGACAATGCCTAAGGCTTGGTTGGTTATGAAGACTCTTCAAGAGCACATGTGGAGCTTGAGAAACAAACCTTTTTTTTCTGAATGATGAAACTGCAATGAAGTTTGAGAAGCATTTCTAGGCTTGTTGGAAATTGATGCTCACAGACCTACACTATATAGGGGCACTCTTAAATCCTTTCTTGATTGAAGTAGGAACCCTTTGTAACGACGGTGTGGCCAAAAGAGCCTGAAATTGGGTGCTTCAAAAAATGAGCGAGTCATTGGGATTATCCTACATGGAGGCATTGCAGGAGCTCACGCAGTTCGAAGAGAAGATAGGTCCTTTTGACCCCTTAGAAGAGGCTCCTGATATTACACAATGTAAACTAATGCCTCATCAATGGTGGAGTCTTGTGGGTGCTAATGTTCTCCCAAAAATTGCAATGAGAGTTCTATCTTTGACGTGCTCAGCATCATCATGTGAAAGGAATTGGAGCATGTATTCGTTTGTGCACAATAAAGTGCGAAATCGCCTAACCACATCCAAGGCGGAAGCATTGGTGTATATCTACACCAACAGTAAACTTGAACATGAGAAACATAGACGCAATCCTGCAATGTTCTACGAAAAGTACCTTGTGGATGGAAATACCTCGAAAGAGAATGAGGAGCCATTAGGTACAGGATCATTAGGGGATGGCGACCCAATCAGAAGGGCTCGAGCTAATGAGAACATTAGGCTGGCAGAAGAGCGTCTACGTGGAAATATTTAGACAGGACTGATTCGTAGAGAAAAGAGTCCTCCACGGAGACACAACTATGGAAATACATTTACAGCTGAGAATAATACGTACTACTCTGAGGAGGAGGAGGAGATTCAACGTGCACCGCGAAGGCCCCCGCAACCCTACGTCTCTGCTAGGGATAGGAATGTACCTCCTCCAATAAATTCATCACCAACTCGGGCAAGTAGTCCCGACAACCCCAATGAAGGCATACATAGTCCAATGCCCATAAGAGCTGAGGAAGCAAGATCTCCAAATGTTGTAGATCAGGGTTCTACAAGGGTAATGAACCTACGAAGTGCCACTCGAGTTGCTGAGGTAAATAAAAGGCAAGAGGAGGCAACACCACCAACACACGTCGAAGATGTTGTGCTTACAAGCGTTCCACTTTCTCCATTACGAAGCCCCTTAAGAACAGAAAATGTGGAATATGATTCAAACTTGCCCTTGCAAGCTGTTATGAACCGGAATCGTACGGTGCCTTTAAGTGGAGGAGGAAACACAAACAATGCTAGGGCGACTAGGTCTATACCAACCCGTGCGACTAGGCTGCCCTTGCATAATAGTCCTCTTAGGACAGTTGATAATGAAGGCCATGCTTCAGCTCCGCAACCCACTCAACCCTCCTCAATTTTTGGCCCTGGAGAATCATCCTTGCTCGTGCGTGAAGGCACAAGAGGACAGAAAAAGCAATTGAGGAAGACGCAGGAGAGGCTACAAAAAAATCCCAAACGACAGAACCATGTTATCCAAAGATTCATCATGGGTGAAGCCAATTCCAATCGAAACATCGGGCAATCCAGTAGAGGCAGACAACATCTTGCATCCAACCTTGATGGAACAAGAGATGCATTGAGGTTGACTAAACAATTGGTGCAAACTAGCGGCGACGGCGTCGTGGATACTAAAGTGCGGAACATGAACTTAGAGGTAGAACATGAAGTGCAAAACGAACGAGTACGAAGGGAGAATGACAAGAATGATAACCGTGATGATAATGATAGGGGGGAGGAGTCAGATGATGATTCTGACCCTGACGCTGATGAGGTGCCTATTGATTACACATTTTCACCGTAACTTTTTAAATATAGATTTAGAGGTAGTGAAGTGGTAATGTAATGCTTTTGCATAATTTTGGTGTGTTGAAGTTTTCTAGCTTAAGTTCATAGGCAAATAGCCTATAGATGAGTTTTGTGTAGTATCTACTTTAGTAGGAAAGCATGATAGTGTTATAATTACAAAGTTTTGATCAATGTCTTTAGTGTAGACTTCTACAAGTATAGACGTGGAGATCTTAACAAAGTTCATGGAAGTACAATTGAAGTAGAAGTTCATTTATAAGATTGGGTCACTACTCCATTAGTGTGTACAACTTATAAATACAATAATACTAATTATCCTTACTTTTTTCTTGTTTTTGTATCTATTTTTGGTGTAATTATTATATCCAATTGCAATATTGGCTTCTACACTTCAATAGGAGTAGAAAATTTGAATTAGAAATTGCCAACCATATGTAATAAAAACATGTAGAACTCGAAGGCTCCTATGAATGAGTGAATGACCACAGAATGTGAAATACTTAATTTAAGGCTTAGGAGAATGCAATGGCACATGGAAACTGAAGGATCATAAATCGTGAGCAAGATTAAAATGGTTGTTATATCCATGTTTGCAATTGCAACGGCACATGAGGTTGCTCTTAACCTTTAACGGATGGACTAGTGAGTATGAAAATCATCTCCAATGGAACTCTGTGATGTGATGTACTTGCCTTTCCCCTCACAAAAATACTCATTTCCGGTATGAAGACTAAGTAAGATCTCTCTTTTGGGAATTGGGACTCAATTTTCAAAGATGGACAATTGCATTTATGTCGTATATTAGAAGTTTTTATCATCCACAGAATAAAAGAAATTCCTTGCGTATTGGATAAAGCCAAGATCGCCCTTTTCCTTACACTCGCGGTCGCCTTTACACCCTCAGTCGCCCTGGGTTGGACCCGCAGTCGCCCTGGATTTTGGACCCGCAATCGCCCTCATTTTGGGACCCACGGTCACCCTGGATTTTGGACCCGCAGTCGCCCTCATTTTGGGACCTGCGGTCGCCCTCATTCTAGTACCCGCGGTCGCCCCACCCGCAGTCGCCTATGGTGACGTGGTCAAAGCTTTCCACGTCATTGTTGACAACCCGCCACATAAGATAAAATTTTTGGCTGCCTTGCCCGAAAACCCTAAACCCTAATTTCGCGCTCGTCAAATTTTTCTCGTATATGCGACACTCGTCTTATACGACATGCGACATCAGACGAACAACTTGACACCCAAACCTGAAAACACGTTCGACAGAACAACCCTGTTCTGGATGTAGGATGAAAACGAGGAACTACAAAAGCCGACGGTGGCGATCGTCGACGCAATCCTCTATGGCATATCCGTCCTTTGGGTTGATGGCTCCCTAGAACTTGCTCTAGACAAACTCGTCCTTCCAGTTCGCCATTCCCAATCCTCTTGACCGAAAATTGTTCACCACTCTCCAGACCTCCTCCGTCCAGAGATGGGAAACTGTTCTCAAGGTGTTGTCGAACTCATTGAATAGCTTGCCCAGGAGTTCCCTCACCATCGATTCTTCCCTCAAGCCCCAAGGTTTCTCTGCAAACCCCAAGCAACCCATGGAAGTCAAATCTTCCATGAGTTGGGACTTTGTTGGTTCGGTAGAAGGAATGACTGGAATCACCTTCCAGAGCTTCACCTCTACTGAGGACATACTAGCTTGTCCGCCTCTACTTCTCCTGAGCTGCGGCATGGACACGGACGTGAGTTCAGATCCCTTCTTCAATTCTACCACACCCTCCTAGCCGCACATCCCGTTCCTCACTTTCTCTCTCCGATCTCAACCAGAAATCAAAACTATGATAGTAACAACACAACCCTCGAAAAAGACACTCTCACACAAATCCTACACAGGTGGCTAAGTCACAGACGAGAGTAGAGAGCTCTGAGCGTGGAGAGCACAGAGACAGGCAAAAGTGCAAAAGAGGTTCAACTGGGCAGGCCAGCCCTTGTATAGTCGTTGGACCCCTGTCACCCCATCATGACCTATTCCGGATCTAGTCCTCCTAATATCCAGTTCATCTTTGATCCAATCAAACTTACATTCTCATCCGTTCTCCTTCTAGAACTGGATTGGAGCTGATCCATCCTCTACCTCATTTTCCATCTCTATTTTAGCTTTTAACGGTTCCTTAGCTAGATCCGGATACCTGGGTCTAGGTTTCCGGTTAGTTTTCCTAAATAAACCACAAAAATAAAAATTTTACGTTGTGACACCCTTCAACCACAAGCCCGCATCTCACTACACCCCAATTGTATTCAATGCAACATTGTGATATCAAATTGAACACCCCTTTGTTGTGATCCATCCTTTGTACACACGCTAGATGTTGTAGTCTCTCCTGTCCTACCATCACACTATCGCGCCCCTTAATAACACTTACCACTTTAAGCTCACTTTCCAAACACTTAACACCTTAGTGCCACTAAGGTTCACGCTCTCCTAACACTGCTCATGCCACGCACCCACAATATTAGGTTCCAACTCAAGTCACGGGGTTCCCCATTCCTCCGTGACTCCCAATCCTTTCCTTCCAATACTTATCTCCCACAAGACACCGGGCATGTCATTTGATGACATGGGGCGGAACTTCCATTGATGTCCAAGCACTCGGTGAGACACTACTCCCACCGGTGCTAACCGCCCTTGAATGGGACCCAACTCCCCACTAGGCTCAACCCAACTCATTTCGGGACTCACTAATCGGGACTCACCAAATGGGACTCACACCATGGCCTAGTGTGGAGTGGGACACCACCCAACCGGTATCAAGGAGTGCACAAGCACTCCATGGTAACACACAAGTGGTGGTGAGGCTCCAACACTAACCTCACCACCCGGGGCCACTTAGGCTCACCACGGCACCATCCGGGAGTGAGGAGGGAGACCACCCCTCCTCATAGTACTCTCTGCGGGATTCGGCAGCCCCCCCCCCCCTTTGTATGTCAAGGGGGACTCCTAAACACCCTTTGGTTTTGGAAGACCACCCCGTTTCTCCCAATTCGCACTAGTTTGGGACTCCTGAAGTTCCACCCGGCATAACTTTACGGTCCAGGATCCAAATTGCACATGCAACCCCATTTTCGACATCTATGCGACGCGTAGATGCCGATGGACTACTCACTTGCTCCATTCGGACAAGTACTCGCAAAGATATCGCCCTCCAAAGATTCGGGACACTCCCGGCGCGACCGGGACACCCCCAACTTTGAACGCCCATAACTTTTGACTCGCGAGTCCAAATCACGCGTTCTTTGGACGGCTAGAAGCGTCTTCTCAAGACCTTTCCAAGCATGTATCACACGCCCTCAAATTCATCTGGATCAGAGCGCTACATTGCTCTGATCGCTCGGGACTCTTAGTCCCCCTCACCTCATCTCTTGCAAGGCTTGGGGAGTCACCCCCAATGTCCCCCTTGCTCACCAAGGTGGCACGGGCACGCCTTGTGATGAGGGTCGTGACAGGCTTCCTGGAGGTCATTGTTCTTGTGGAGGTCTCGGGTTCGATCCCCAATGAGATCAATTTGGTTTGGTTCTTGTAGCCAACCGACAAAAAAGAAAAAAAAAAGACGTCAAGCTAATTCCCTATGGTATGTGGGAGGGAAGGTGATTTGATTCGCAAGGTCCAGGGGATGGTCCATGAGAGTTATAAAAAATCAATATTGAATTTCGGACGGAAATGTATGTGGTGCAACCTTGCACCTCATACATTTCCATATGAAATTCAATACTGACCGTCTCAACCCTCATAGTACATCTTCGAAATCTTGGGAATCAAATGATGTTTCCTGCTCACCTATTAGAGTGACCAAACCTGACGTTTTGTCTCTTTGGAGAGAGATTATTTTTTGTATACAAAAGTTGAAGTAAACCTTGGATAGCTTTTACAAGAACATATTGAATGTCCTCTATAGAATACTTAGCCAAAGAAATTGTACATTGTATAAGGATTTGCATGTGACGGTTCTTCATCTTTAAACGACGGGGTGGCTAATTTTGAGTCCATAAATGATAGAAACTCTCTATATAGAATAGAAGAGCATCTCATCATCTTGTAAATTTTGTAGTGTAAGAAGGGGTGGTCCTCGTTGGAAAGTTTACTTCCGAAGACCGCATCTATAATTTGTAACTTAACAATTTACAGCGTCTAAGAAAGATGATTTCGAAGGTGTCCCACTTGTCCATTAAGAAATTTCTTGTATCTTGTGGATGACCAATATTGAAGGATTGGCATGCAAAAAAAAGAAATGACAGCATTCAAACACCCTTGATGGTTTGAACAATGTCTTCATCAAGGATAATAATCTTTTGACTTGATGTGCATATGCTTGATTTGTTGTTCATTTCAATGTGCTCTGCAACATGTATGTTTGCATTTATGACCTCTTCCACCCCAAAAGGATTTAGGGTTGTGTAAAAAAGCCAAATTCATGTTCACTGTAGAGCAAACTTGAAGAAATTAGAAAAAGACTTTGGACACTTCTAAAGTAACCTCTATAATATCATTATGCAAAGGTAGAATGTAAGTACTTCAAGTTCTCCCTTTTTGTTTCAATAGAAGTCAATCATGCCCCGTACTTTTATATTTCTAATTCCCTTTTTCCGTTTTGGCCCATTCCTTTTTTTTCTTTGTGAACATTGTAGGCATATATTTGGAACCATAAAGAAACAAGTCAAAATCTAATTCCACATTCTAGACCATATCATAGTGGTCTTATGATTTTATTCGAAAGCAAGCGAAATAGAAGTGGGAAGTTGTAATGCCAATGTTTCTACCCCATATGAAGGTTTCTTTTAGCTATTATTTAGGATGGTCCATCCTTTCTGGACCTGCGGTCGCCCCCACACCAACGGTCGCCTCCATCCCCGAGGACCTCTGGAACCCGCAGTCGCCCCAACCCGCAGTCGCCCCTCCTGCGGTCACCTCCATACCCGCGGTCGCCCCATACCCGCGGTCGTCCGTTTTGCATGCGCCAGACTCGCACGCGCCCCAAGGCGACCTCGAGTACTTAAGCGGTCACCCAAACCCGCGGTTGCCATTCTTGGTCTTGCGCATTGGCTTTCATCCACCTTGAAGTGGCTGAATGCATGCTCGTGGGCCAAGGTGATTTCAGAAGGGGAAGTTTTTGCCCATTTTTCTCTCCAAGTTCAAGTCAAGAACACCTCGTTTTTCAAAAGAGGACCATGTCTACTTCAAAGGAAGGAAGTAGTACAGGTCGGATATTGGCTTGGGACAAGGACCTTGATAATCGTGCAGCATTTGTTGTAGATATAACTAACAAGGAGGTAATTGGGGGTGCCAGACCATCCAAGACAAAGAAGTCCAAGACAACACACGATAAGGACCCTATCTATCTTCTAGCACGATATACGACCTATGCGCATGAGGCTTGTCTGCAATGGTATGAGGAAAAAAGTGTACAATATTTGGAGAGGAAATACTTGAGAAATAAAGAGGCAGGCATCCAATCCTTGAAGGATGAGTTGGAGGAATTTATTACAAGGAAATGCAAGGAATCTTCGGACTATGCAGATGTGGATGAAGTGTATTTCAACCAATGGCAAACGTGGATTAGCAATTGCCTACAAACTGGTATATTCAACACCAAGAAGTTGATGCTTGAGTTGCGACCTATAGTGCCTGGATTTGGAGAAACGGATAGGGCCCAGGAGTTTTGTGAGAAGATGGATTGGTGGCAAATTGCAGCAAAAAGATTGTCAAGGTCTGAAGCTAGGGGTATGGGGTGGCAGATGGATGCATTGAAGGCTACATTTACAAGAGATAGTGGTTCATGTATCATGTGGGTGTACTTAGAGGCCAAGGTGGTCCCACTTACTGGATTTGACTGTCAAGGAGGATATGCAAAGGTGCACAAGGTACACATTGAAGGAATGTCCACGATCCCAACGCATGTACATTTCGCGGGGAAATTGTCAAAGCAAAGGAACAAACGCGATGCGAGGGTGGAACGGTCAGTGGAGGCTTTGGTATGCCCGTTGAATCATCCACCCATTATTAAATTCCTAGCTGTCCATGACCAAACAATGGAAGCATACACTTTGTGGTGGAATGGTGGTAATTTCAAAGAGTTGCTTCATTTGAATGAGAAGGTGGTGTCGCATGCGGAATGGTATGAAATCAAGTTGGTCAAGCAACTTATAGGCCAGCAACAAAAAGAAATTAGCCTCTTTCGAAGACACAAGGTGAAGTTGGCGTGGGCCCTGGTTTATGTGGCAAGTCTCGTACACAATGCTGGGGTGCTACACAATGACTTGTCACCTATGAACATATTGTTGCATTATCCCCCCTTCTCGGACAAAGAGATCAACATTGGGATTTGTGATTGGGGAATTGCAAGTCGTATTCAAGAAGGAGCTCCCTCGCATTTTGGATATGAAAAACAGGAAAAACTTGATGCTGAGAGGATGGGCCGTTGGTGGGCAGCTCTAGAGTTGTTCTATTTGTTTGGGCCAAAGGGTTCAAATACAAGTCTAGATGTGATGAAAGCGACCTACAAATATTCGGTGAAGTCCAACTCTTATTCCATTGGAAAGTTGACCCAACGCATGAACATAGAACACATGGTTGAATACGACAAGGACTTATTTAGAAATCATGAGTCATCAAGGTACTTTGCCATGAAGTTACGTGAACTAGTTGATGTTGATGTTAACAAAAGACCAACATGTGTGCAAGTGGTGGACCTCCTCATGGGTAAACCATGGTTCATGAAACCACCCGAATTTGTCTTTCGGGACTCTATCCTCTCATAGGATTTGATGTAATAGTTTTCTAGCGGGAATAGTAACGTTGGCCACCTTATAAGCATCTCATTTTGGAAAAGCAATGCAAGTGTATAAACTATTTTTAATGTGAAGTGCATGTTTGGACCCAAAATATTGAGTATTGTACATACACATCACCTACTTGCATGCATTTGGGTTTGAATATGAATTTTTTGCATGGTTCATTTGGGGGTAAGTCAATCTAATTGTTAAGGCAATCTAATTTCACTATTCAGTGAAGGTATGTGCTATCACGGTCGGGGGTTTGGAACCCGCGGTCGCCTGAGACCCGCACGCGCCCCGAGTCGTAGTTGCGCCAAACCCGCGGTCGCCCAGACCCACTTGCGCCCCCAGTTTGGTTTCCCTTCACCTGTTGTCGCCCCACCGTACCTGCAGTCGCCCCCAGACCCACAGTCGCCATCACCCGCGGTCGTTGGCGGTGGTCCTGGACCTGCGGTCGCCTTCCCAACCCGCACGCACCGCCCCCCTTGGACCCGCACGCGGCCCATCTAGAGCCGTGCTCGCCCTGAGGCGACTGCGGGTACAAAATCAGACCCTAAACCCGCAGTCCCCCATCTTTCCCTTTTGCGCCTTGTCTTTTATCCACCTAGAAGTGGCTAATTGCAAGCTTGAGAGCGGAGGAGGGTGTTGTGAGGAGGATATTCTATGTCTCCTCATGTCACTTTCATCCATTGATTGTAAATCACATTGAATTGTTTGAAACTTGATTGTGATTGTAAATGTTCATGTTGATGTATTTGTAAATGTGAATTACCATGAGGTAAGAGATTTAAGTTTGTACAACAAGGTTTTAGGCTTGGTATATTTGGCATAGTATTCGAGTACAATTAATCGTATAGATTGAGCACTATGGAGAATGAGCCCCCACCATTGACACCTGCCACAATCAAACGCCTTACACGATAAGAGATGAAGCTCATTCGCGACAAGGGTCGAAAACGGTGCGGTAAAATTCACAAGAAGCGTGTGGCTATTTTGATCCATCCAAAGATTAAGGCATTTAAAGGTTGGAGAAATGAACATGAGCCTTGGAGTTACAAAATGGTTTGCAAATACGTGGATTGGTGCCAAATCAACAAGTTATTTGCCTTGTGTCGGCACAAAGAGCATCTAAAGCAAAACAAAGTAAATCTTGCATACTCGAAGGATGAGGGCTTCATACTTAGATGTTGTGAGGTGTGGAAGCACTTGTATTTGGAGGACTCAACTTACCGAATCGACAATTTCTATTTCTTTCTTGTGAGAATGGTGTATGCTGAATATGTGTTGAAGAAGGAGGTGGATTGGTCAACATTGAAAGAGGTCCCTATTGCGATCATTCCGGAGACTACAAAAATTTTACCACCAGATGAACCTGTGGATGTAAAGAAGATGTTATCCAAGGTGAAGCGTGGGAAGTCATTTGTTCACAATGAAAGCGTGGTTTGGTCAGAGACTTCTAACTCTGATCAACACACCCATGAATACGATGGATATTCTTTCCACAGTGATGAGGAGGAGGTTGCCATACAAGAATCTAGGCCAGCTATGGATGTGGGAGTCGACCAAAGTGGACAATCAACTCAAGAGCCCATCATAGTACAAGATACGGATGAAGAAGGCATGGATGATGGGGTGGCTAGGAAAGTGGACCCCGTTTTTTGAAAGGGTGACGGGAGTGGCAGAGGAAGCGATTCAGAAAATGAAGAGGCAATGTTGCTTGCCAAAATAGAAAGTGCAAAATTAGCATTGCGTGCAAGGAACGAGCAATTGAAAACTTTGAAGGAGCAAGAAATGAATCCCACTTTCGTAGAGGTGTTGAAGCAACGGTTGAAGGCCATAACAAATGTCATCGAAGAGAATGACAAGGGCTTCCATTCCTTCAAAAGAAATCACGATTTTTATTTGAAGGAAATGAAGAGTGGGAAGGTGCATAAAATGGACCATTATTTGATATGGGAATCAAAACTCGAAACCCTTGTCCGCAAACGTCAAGAGGTACAAAATGAAAGGCAAAGCCTAGAACTTCAAATAATGGAGAAGAAAAGAGAATATTATGAGGCCGCCGTCCAGCAGGTTCCAAAAGTAGAGCTTTTGGCTTCTTCCTTAAGATATGGTAGTGTTGTTGGAGAAGTAGCAATGCTTGAAAAGTTGGTGAAGTTCCATGAGCAAAGATTACCATTGATGGTATCGGAGTTGGAAGCTTTGAGGGCAGAAAGTCGTTTTTTTTCGGACTGGTATAAGTGGAATAGAGCTAGCATAGGGAAGTCTGATGCAAAATTACAACAAATGGGTCCGAAGCCCATTTTCAAGGACTACCTCAACACAAAATAAAATACTTAGGAATACAATGAGGATAAATACTTTCACCATGATTATTTTGTATTTTGCCTATCCTAGTATTATAAAGAAATGCAATGTTTTGAGATAAAACAATGTATATGGTGTCTTGAAGCAATGTGTGTACTAGAATAGTTAAATTGGTGTGGGTACACTAGTGGCATGCATGGAAGGGAGAAAATGCTACACCATTTTTAGATCTTACAACTTTTCTATATGGATGAATATGTCTTTCTCATGTTTTGGGAGAAAGTGATGGTATGATGAATGGAATGGGATTCTCACACATAATTACAATCGAATAGGAACATGGGATTGATGAGAAGTTCTTGATTCTTGACCGTAAAAGTTGACATAGTATTTTGTGAGAACGTTGTCATGAAATCTACAATACAACTTGTATTAATGATTTTCATATGAATAGTGGAGAACGCAAAACCAATTATGCCCCAAATACCATATTAATCGAGGAAATTTATTGGGCTAATTTGTCTCGGGTGATTTGCTTCATTGTTCCTCCTTGTATATAGGATTTTTTAGAATTCTAGCTTTAGAGTAATTTGAAGAAAATTACAATGGATATTGAGGAATTAGGTAGGTTTTATATGTAAGTTGGCCTACTCATGTTTTTTATGAATCAAAATTTTGACCTCCAAGGTCAGGGTGAACCATTTGAAGGTATGGTAATATGAAATCAACAAGTCAACATCCACAAAAAGGGGCATGTTGTATTTGAACCCCTTTTATTCCTTCTTTGGCCAAGTATCTTGAAAGCTTAGAGGAAAAGCTTCCTATAATTAGAACCTCACGATTTTAAAGAATATGAAAGGAAATATCCAATTGGACAATGATGCTCCACTCTAGTGAGTAGTGACCTAGTTTTCTTCTCAATGCAAGTGAAATTAATTTGGAAAGTTCAACTTTAAGAGCTTTGTTGATTTGATTCGTACAAAATATTTTGGGAAGAACTGGAAAAGATTATTCTCGATATGATTTCAGAAATTTGTACTTTGGTAGAGAGGAAAAAAAGGTAGTATTAAATAAAAATCAATGCCATATGGAATTGCCGTACATAGGTATGCTAGGAAGTCGTAGAAGTGGAATGAAAGAAGCAAACCCTAAACCACTCCATCGTACTTGCCAAAACAACTAGAAACATAGTGTAACTAAAACCTAACCTTTACTTGTCATCTATTATGATGGGAGGTAAGGCTAAATTGCATGATTCCTATGAATGACTAATCAATTACATTTGGGTTGTTTTGAGAGCCACTTCCTTCACCTTCTTCGCAGGTCGATGCTTCCCCAACCCCAAGCTTTCGCTTTGCACGGGTTCGTGAAGCTGGTCCGTCTGCCTTCAAAATTGATTGCAACACGTTGGAGTCCTATAGAGCTTGGAGGGTCCTTGTTCTTTGCGGAGAATGTGCTTCCAAAAAGTAGTCAAGTGCTTGACTTTGGTAATATGGTTTGTACGTAGAGTCCAGGTAAGCCATACTAGTCAAGTCTTCTAGGGAGGCACTATCATCTTGATTAGCCACCCTTTGTCCTTCTAAATTCCAACGGTGTCGTTGCGGATGAGGACCCCACTTGAAGGTTGAGGAGGTCTTGTCCCAATATCCACCAAGGCATTGGAAGAAGAATGCCCTCCTCCCTTTGTTTTGTGGCCCCTTTCCCATGAGCCTTGGTGCAACTCTAGCAATTTCGTCTGGGTCTGTTTCCCAATTCAATTGCGAGCTAGCAGGTCCTTTTTCTTGATCATGTTGTTCTTCTCGCCAACTCCAAACCAAATCTCCGTCCCACAAGGTTGTGTCAGCCGTAGTATCATGTGTGTGTTCTCAAGAAGGAGGCATGTAGGTCATCAAGTTGAACATGGTATATAGGTGATTGTGGAATGGTGTTGAACAAATCACACAACGTCGTCTAATCAAGCATTGTGTGATGAGACATTGGGGGTGGTATACATGTGCACAAGATCCTAGTGCCCAACCCCCTTCGGGGCCAAATTGTTCAAGACATATTGGGCATTTGGTATGGTCCAAAACAAAAGGTGTAGGCTTGGACCACAGGAGCATTCGTTTCTTCTCTTCTATGTGGCTAGACATTTGGTTTTCATGGTCCCAACCATTTTTGCTCCAACCTATGACCTCTTTTTGTGGCAATTCCACCATGCACATGTTATTGGGAAACATGTCCTCCAACAATGCCCATGACGTCAGTCCATTCTCACGTTTAGGAGCATTTGCAACAAAGTTTCTAAAAACTTTCTCTAGCTCCTTCGTAACTTGTTGGGATCTATCCAGAGAGAAAATGCAGGCGACCTTCGAATGATAGTATGTGGTAGGCAACTTAGGCAACTTTCTTCGAAGCATCTTATTTTCTTCTTGAAGTCCATGGTCTTTCTCCAATTGAATAATTGATGGAACCACAGGAAACGAAAGAGAGTCTTGGGTCCCATTGAGTTCAATTGTGTCATTGGTAGTATATCTTGTGACAATAGTAGGAAGTGTATTTGGAATGATGGGGGAGCGTCTAGTGCGCTTGGCAAGAGGAGAACGTTGAAGGATATGGTTGGTAAGGTCCCCCACAACCTTGTCCACATTTTGGAGGTTTTGCTCAACAAAGGCGTCATCCATATCCAACAAAGTGAAAGTGTCATGGTCTTTCTCACGGAGGCGTTGCAGTTCTGTAGTTTGTTGAGAGATGAGTGTACTTTTTTGTTCACACTCACATCGCAATTTCCTCATTTCATTTTGTAGTGAAGAAATTTCAACATCTTTGGTCTTGAGGAGGTCCAAAGCTTTTGCCAAAGTCATAATGTCATCGCTTGAGCCCATTGTTGATGGAGAAATGGGAACATGGTCAGTTTCTTCCATAGCCGTATCCTCATCGGGCCCAAAGTCGAAGACGTCATTTGTACGCTGTGTTGGCAGTGATGGGTTAGGAACTATAGTTGGAATCGATGCGGGTCTCACTCGTGTTGTTGAACGCCGTACTCTAGATGGTTGCCTTGGTCGTTGTCTCGTGGATGTCATGGGTCCTTCTACAACTTCATTTTGAACCTCATTGGGGCAAACAGATTGCTCCACGATTCGTATGACCCTATGGACGTGCGTACCATCAGAGTCATCATCTTCTTCAGACTCCTCAGTGTCAACCTCAGTGGCAGGGGTTTGCGTTTTGTATGCACTTCGAATAGGACCGAGTCCCCCCTCAAGAAAAGCTAAAACCCCTTTTGGGATGAAACCACTCTCTGGACGAGTGACATACGTACTTCCCTTGATTGTGCTCCAATCAACCTCTTTGTTTAGGGCAACCTCAGCATATGCTCCTCTAGCAAGGAAGAGGGGGACCTTGTTCCTATCTACAAAGGCGATTTTGTAGAGGACTTGCCACAATTCAATGCATCTTTGAAGGAATGCTGGATTCTCACAGTACTTCAAGTTGGCCTTATTGGTGTGCCGATTATAATGATGACGCCATAAAGGAAAGAACTTGCCGATGTGGCACCACTCGATGTAGTCTTCACAGGTTTGTATTGTCCAAGGCTCTGGTTCTTCATTCCAATCCTTAAAAGTAAGGTGGGCTTCACTATTAAGCACGTGCAATTGCTTCTGATGAATAGTGCCCCTACGCTTGCGATGTTTGTCTTTGGCAGCCTTCCGTAATGCCCCGGCGGTCTGTGCAGCAGCGGAGATAGGCAATGCCTTGGCATTGTTAACTCCAGTGGCCATCAATGATTGTCGTGTCTAAGGCTCAAAAAACTCGTTTGGGAGTTTAGGTGGTCTACAACTAGTAAGGTAAGAAGGGTGGATGAATGTAATAAATAGTAAATAGTCAAGGTTCACGCATGTAGCCACTAAAGGATACAAGACAAGAAGCCTCAATGAAAGGTGCCCAAAAGGTCTTGGGCGAGTGGATAAATAGGTGGGGCGAGCGCGGGTGAGAGTTGGTCATGGGGCACGTGCGGGTGGGCGACCACCGGTTGAACCCGCGGTCTCTAGAGGGCATGCACGGATCTCGGGGAGCGACTACGGGTCTGGTAGGGCGCATTCGGGTTCGAGGAGGCGACTGCGGGTCCTAGGAGGGGCGACCTCGGGTACAAGGGCGCGTGCGGGTCTTTTGGGGGGCGACTGCGGTTACAAGGGCGCGTGTAGGTCCTTTGGGGGGCGACTGCAAGTCTTTAGGGCGCGTGCGGGTGCCTTGGGAGGCGACTGCGGGTCTTTGGGGGCGACCGCAGGTAATTGTGGGGCGTTACTTCTCTTTGGGTTCTCACTTCGTGTCTTTGCTTCGCAGCTTGCCACATACTCGACACCCGCGGTTGCCTACTAGCTTGAACCCGAAGTCGTCCTACCCGTGGTCGCCCACACCCGTGGTCGCCCAAACCCGAGGTCGCCCACACCCGCATGCGCCCCTTTAGGATGCTACGTGGAAGACACGTGTCTGCCACATGGCATCCAGGTGGCCTCACGGGCAGGGTAAACTTTTTTTTAAAAGGCAAAGATAAGTTTGACTCTATTAGACGGATAAGAGGGTCTACTTGACATGTTGGACATCGTGTTCGTCGAGTTGTCAAACATTCCGCCGGAACAACCATGATCCGGAAAAGCCAACGAGGGTGACAATTTCCCTCATGAACACGATTTTCGGCGCCCTGAGAGGGGTGTCACGAGCCATAATCTTAGAAGTCACCATGTTAGTAATTAAGAGTGTATAATTATATAGAATTTTTCAAAATTTATAATAGGCAAAAAGGATGAGAACCTTCTTAGCCTAAACAACTCATTAAGACTAAGAGGATACTCTTGGTAATCCGTAACGGGATCCAAGACGGAACCGGATTCCAAAATTCTGGATAGCGACAGCCTACGGTCTAGACTTCCGGCCTAGAAAAATAGGGATCCATTACGGGTAAACGGTCCGCTTTAGAAACGGTTGGTAAGTTGAAGGTAATTTAACTCCACCTGTCTCATTTGTTCTTCCTCTTTCTTCCACAACTGTTTTGTGTGCGTGTAGTTGAGTGAAAGAGTGGTGAGTTAGTGATCGGGTGAGGAATTTTTGCGTGTGTAGATTTTAGTATAGTTTGCAATGACGGAGGGAGATATTCGGAAACCGTTAGTGACGGGGCGGATGGTTTGTCCAACCATTTCGGAAAGATTGAGAGAGAGATCGTAGCTAGAGGATGATCTCAGTGAGATAGGGTGTGTTGGGTTGTTCTTACAGCCATGGACTATAAAGAACGACCGGATGATATAGGAACTGATTGTAGGTGCCTCAAACCAATACGAGTTGATAGTAAGAGGGAGGCCTACAACCTAGATTGACGAAGTCTCGGCTAAGGTTTACGGATTCCCCCAAAAGGGATCCAGTTTAGCTTCCCAGATAGACGAGTTTACGGTTGGGAGGTTTAAGAATGCAACCCATTCTAAGGAAGGGTATGCAATTAGTAACTGCCTAGATGCAAGGTAGAGGCATGGCCTAGAGTTCTTGATCTCCATCCTCTATCCAGAAAAGCCTACCTAGGTTACGATTATGGTCGCAAACACCATCTTTGGTGCTATGGAGGGTAGGCCAGTGAATTGGGGCAAGGTAATTGGAGCAGTGGTGTCCAAGCTTGCTGCCAACGTAGGGAAAGCGAAGACCAGTTCCATAGGAGTGTATCTGTTCCACGTCTACCACTACGCTAAACTTTTAAGTGATGCGGAAATGGTAGAGTACAATACCGGATCAACCATCCTCCTATACGGCCTCATGGAAGAAGTGACAGTAGAGCAACCACCAATAGAGGAGGAAGAGGATCTGGAAGAGGAAGAACAACTCTTGGAGGGCAGACGACAAAAGTCCATTGATCCAACGTCTCGGGGGAAGCTTCCGGTTCAACAGAAGATATCCATGGAAGAAGAAGGTAGCATATCCGGATTCTTCAAGACCGGGTTCAACTCGGTACTACAAGCACAAGAGTACCACGAAAACCTAGTGGATCTACTGAGGAGGATTAGCCGGGAGTTGAAGATAGAGTCGGAAGACATCCTCGACGACTTGAAGAAACTTCCGAATACGGAAGTGCTAGAGAAAAAAGAGAAGCAGATTGAAGGCCTAGAGAAGGAAAAGGCGGACCTTCAAGCTCAACTGAGCTGGGCTCAAGGGGAGATGGCTGCAGTAAAGCAAAGGGAGAAGGAAGCCCTGCAGCTGGTAAAGAACCTATCTGGATTGGTAGACAAGTTGGCCGACCTTGTGATGAAGGCAGCTCTTGTGCAGAACTAGCTTGCGGAAGAAGGGCACCTTACCGAATCGAAGGTGATCCGGATCCTAGTAGACTTCTCCTCGAGAATGGAGACTACGTTGAAGGAGATGAGGCAACTGCTTGGGCGGATTGACCCTGACCATGTAATGGACTTCTCCAACTTTCCAAAGATCCATTTCGATACGGAAACTCTAGTCAAGCTGACATCCTCGATGCCACTGCCGTCGAAACCGAAAGCCCCGCGAGAAACTCTCTAGCATTTGACGGAACCCTTCTCCACTTTGACGACGTGAAACTGTCATTTTTTTTGGTTTATCTATTAAAACTAACCGGAAACTAAAGATAGGTATCCGAAATTAGCTATGGAACCATTTAGGTCTAAAATAAGGAAGGATAATGAGATAGTGAGGTGATTTGCTGAATCCGGTTTTAGGAAGTGAACGGATAGGAGCGGATGTCTAACCGGATAGGTGATGGACTAGATACCATATAGGAACCGGATCTGGAATAGGTCATGATGAGGTGGCAAGGAGTCCAACGGCTATAAAAGGGTTGGGCTACCTAGATCAAACTCTTTTTCATTTTTCCTTCCAACGCTCTTTGTGCTCTAAGTTTGCAAACTGCGCCTATCACTTAGTTTTCCATGTCAATCTTTTGTGTTAGTGTCTGTTGCGAGAGTTTTGGTTTTTAGTGTTACAGCTTTGATATCCGGTTGAGATCGGAGAGAGAAAGTGAGAACAAGACGTGCGGCTAGGAGAGAGTGAGGTAGAATCGGAAAGGGTTCTGAGAGTGCTCGTCCGTGTCCATGCCGCAGCTTAGGAGAAGTAGAGGTGGACAGGCTAGTACATCCTCGGTGGAAGTAAAGCTTCAGAAGGTGATTCTAGTTGTTCCCTCCACTAAACCAGCCAAGTCCTAACTCATGGAGGATTTAAGTTCCATCGGCTACTTGGGGTTTACAAAGAAACCCTGGGGCTTCAAAGAGGAGTCAATAGTGAGAGAACTCTTGGGCAAGCTGTCCAATGAGTTTGATAACACTTTGAAAGCGATTCCGCATCTCGGGACAAAGGACGTTTGGAGATCTGTTTATAGTTTCCGGATAGGAGGGCTAGGAATGGCGAGCCGGAAGGATGACTTTGTCTACGCAAAGTTCTAGGGTGCTGTGAACCTAAAGGACGGATACGCAGTGGAGGACTGCATCGATGAGCGACAGCGTTGACTACTGAAATTCTTAGTTCCGGTCTTGCATCCACAAAAGCCGACGAGGGTGACCATCTCCCTAGCCAACACTATCTTCGGCGCTCTGAGAGGAGACCGAAGAGTCGACTAGGCCCGGATCATTTATGATCTGGTCGCCCAGCTTGTAAGAAGAGTGGGAAAGAGTAGGGCCACTCCGATGTGTCCCTACCTTATCCATCTCTACCATTCCCACCAACTCCTAAGTGTAGGAGAGGAGAGGGTGTGGAAGGTTCAGGAAACTCTCTTGAGGTACGGAGAATGAGAAACGGATGAGGAGATGGAATCCGGTTCTGAGCTTGAGGAGAACAACGAGTCAGAGGAGGAGGAACCAGATTTGCCACTGATCAAGCAACAGAAGATGACCTCTCCCGACAAGCGGGGGACTCCACCCGCTTGTGACACCTCAACTCCGGAAGAGAAACTGGAAGTTGAGAAGACAGTGTCGGAGGAATCAGATCCCGACGACCCGTTCAACTCACTCATCAAGATCCTGTGTGACGTGAGAGCGGATTGGGAGTTGAAGAGGAGGATCCTGCTCTCGATCGGAAAGTTGGTAGGAGCGACACGAGACAGAGAGCTACCAAAGAAGGTAGCTAGCTGTATTTCTGATTCGGTTGAGTCCCGACAACAAGAGGTAGAAATCCGGAGACTGCAGAAGAAATTGCATCGGACAAAGGTGGAACTCCTTGTCCTCAAGGACAACTTTGCAGCCACTCGATCCATGGCAGGAGAATCTCAGAAGATGGTGGAGCAGGTGAAGGCCACATTCGGGGAGACCAGAATGGCTGCCGCCAAGGCAAAGCTGTTTGATGAGAAGGTACACGAGGAGAAGAAGCCATCCGGTTCTCGGATGGTGAGGATTCTCACAGACTTTGCCGAGCAGGTAGAAGCGGCAATGAAGGAGGCACAGAAGGCAGCGAACCGGATGGAGGAAAGTACCCAGATATTGTCGGGAGCTACTTGTTCTCACGGGATTCGACTCTCAAATATTTCTCTTCTGGATTCGTTCCCGAACGTCACGATAGGAGAGGGGAAGGATGCAACCCCCAAATCCAAGAGATCAAAGGTTAGGACGACTAAGGCCAATACGCCCGGAACCGCCATTAACTTAGACTCAACTCCAGGATCCACAGAAGGCGAGCAGGTCCCAAATCTACAGGAGGGAGAGCGAAATCGGAACTTAAAGGAGATTTTCGAGCAGATGGAGCCAGGAGCGGAAAGTGCCACCATCGGATCTCGGGTGGGCACTTAGCATGTAAATAGTAGGTAGGTTAGGAACGGATTCGGATCCGGTTCCGATCCGGTTAGGAGTAGGTAGGAAGCAATAAAATCTGGCCCAAGTCGTGGTAGAACTTTTGCAGGCATTTTCGCCCACTTGTACTTTTTGACTTGTATTTAAGTCAGGCCCGCGAAGGGTACTGAGAGTCTTCTTTTTGCAAATTCCTTGTACCTTTGTATGTGCTCTTGTGTTGTGTGTATCTCCCAAGCTTGGCAGGTTTGCATGATGTGGAGTTAGGAAGGTGTAGGGCAGATTTGTGACTTGATCTCTCCCTTTGGTGTGATAGTTTCGCTCCTTAGTGTGTGAGCAGGTTGTAGGAGTGTTGGGAGTGGACTTCAGTGCCTCAGCAGATCTACAATTGTGAGTTCCGAGTGAGATAGCCGCTGTTAGGCTAGGTGGATAGGGAGGGTATCCTTAGTCGGGCTAGAACTCCTGGATGGGAAATCTGGTTGAGTGTCCGATCTTCTGAGAGGTCTCACCACCTTAGTTGGTAAACAGAATAGCTCTAGTTAATGTTGGAATGGACGAGTACACTTGTAACCACTTAGCTTCACAGGGGTAGAATCTAGCATCAAAGTCATTGTAGTAAGAGCGGATCGTACGGAGGATTTTTGTATGACCTGCAGACCGAATTGCTATCTGGACTATTGTGAGGGATCAAATCGGATTCGAGTTAGCTTAGGAGAGGAAGAGATAGATCAAGTGATCCTTCAACCACTATAATCCACGGAAGGAGTAGTGGGCCTACTACTCACAAAATCAATTGGCGTTCCCTCTGATGGTCCGATAGAGGCAAAATTAAATCGAAATAGAAGCGAGGGTATGTGCAGATAATCTAAACCGGATTGGTTCAGAGAAGTCCCAAGACCGGAAGTGGTAAAAGTCCTGGAATAAGGATAATTGTGGAAACCAAGCAGTTCTAGGATCGGGACAGAAGTAATCCGATCTAGGATCATTTGGTGGTTGGTTGCTTCCGGTTATAGATCTAGGACCGAAAAGGAAGATTTGGAAGATAGAAAGGTTTTCTTGCTTAATTAAAGTAAATACTTCATAGAATCTTGTGGGTTCGATCTTTAGAGTCACTAAGTTATGTTCTAGAGTGGTTTTTGTGAGCATAACAAGGAATTTACTTGCTTTGTGCTGCGACATCCACGCAGTTGGAGAAGACAATCCAAGGGAGTGTGAAGACAACACACGAGCCAAGTACGCAACCGGAAGTGACATGACAGTTAGCATCGCTAGAGATTATGGTCTCGCTGCTAGTTCTGGTATTCCATCTTTCGGTGAAGGAGCCACCTTAAACACCTCGCACCCAGAGCCGGGGTGAACTGACGGAGCGGATTAGAGGAGTGTTCAATCTAGCTCGGTCCCATCCGGAAGGATTCGAACACATGCTACAACAGCAACAACCAAGGAAGGAGATGGATCCCATCCTATTGGATAAGATGTCTCCAGACAAGGAAAATGAGAGGGAGATAACTCAGATTGAGAAATCTGAGGAGGAAGAATACTGGACCGAATCGGAAAACGAGGAGGAGGAAGAAGGGGAATACTCTCCTCCGGAAATCCGGAAGATCCAGACCTGAGCAGCATTATGGATGACACCGGTGAAGGCAACAACAAAAGCGACCCCGAGGTCATCCACACGAGCACTAGCGAGTCAAGGCAAGAGCAGCCAAAAGAAAGCGCGGAAGGTGAAGTAGTTAGGATTTTTCTTCAGGCAGTTAGGATTTAAGTTTTGAATCAAATCCGGGTTTCCAAGTGTAGGACCGGGTTCCGAATTTGTAGGATCTCACTTTTCTGGGTTTCTCGGGAAGTCTGTGAGTGGTCACCTGGATTTTTGAGTGCCCTTTTTCCTTTTTGGCTTTGGTTGTTTTGAGTTTTTAAGTGTGAAGCAAGTTTGTTGTTTCTCATTCCATCCTAGCGTTGTAGTTTATATTTTGTTATCTTTTATTTAATCTGAGCCACTAAGTGGACCCTCAGGAATTGATCTATCATATATCCAACTTTCCAGTGTTGTCTTGTAAGTGTGTGGAAGTGTAAGTGAGGAAGAGGAAAGGAGGAATCCGGATCTTAGGGGACTTGGAGCTAAGTTGAGAGGAACGTTTGTGACGTAGACTAGACTAGTGATTTTGGTCTTGAACATGTGTCTTTAAACTCCTGGAACGGGAATCCGATTAGGAGCGGTGTGGGGATACAGATCTGGAATGCCTGGGAGGGTTCCGTGTGGAGATAAGCAACTGCCATTAGAAGAAATCCCCATACTACTTGCCGGAAGGTCAGCCAAACCCTAGGATTAGTTTAGCAAACAACTTACAATCCTTATCTTAGTTCCAGTTTTGTTGATCTGTCGTTGTAGTGGAAAAGTCCAGAGGTGGCTCTGAGTGACCTACCTTCTGGATTGGCCATCCAGAAAGTTGTGAGAGTATTTCTGGACTGATCTAGTGCAACATTTGGTCTAAGTGTGTTGTGTAGTTTTGAGAAAAAAGAATGTATGAGGAAAACGAGTGGTGAGTCCCTACCCCTCGATACAATCAAAGGTGGACCCTCCGAGGGTAAAATAGAGGTACCAAAAACTGGTGTGTGTGTGTGTGTGTGTGTGTGTGTGTGTGTGTGTGTGTGTGTGTGAAGTGACGGATCGGGATTCTAGAAGGAAGTAGATCTGGATTGGATTCCGGAAAGCTAGTAATCCGGGATAGAGAGAAAAGAAGGTCAAGAGAAAGCTTAAGTTGGTAGAATAGATAACCTAGGCTTGCAGCAAGATACTAGAATCTCCTAGGACGATATTTTGAATTAGTTTACACATTTTGGTGTTGTAAATGGTATTTACCGCCCGCTATACGTACAACAAGGGGACTGGAAAGTCGACTAGGCCCAGATCATTTCCAATGTGGTCATCTAGCTCGTAGGAAGAGTTGGAAAGAGTAAGGCCACTCTCGTATGTCCCTACCTCATCCATCTCTACCATTCCCATCAACTCCTGAGCACTATAGAGGAGAAGGTGTGGAGGGCTCAAGAAGTCCTCTTGAAGTATGGAGAATTGGAAACAGATGACGAAGTCGATTCCGGTTCCGACCCCGGAGATGAAAGCAAGTCAGAAGAGGAGGAGCCAGCAATGCCGTTGATTAAGCAATTGAAGACGACCTCTCCTCAAAAACGAGGGATGCCACCTGGTCGCGATACATTAGCCCCAGAAGAGAGATCAGAAGTCGAGAAGACTGTATCAAAGGAATTGGATCCCGATGATCCGTTCAATCCTCTCATCAAAATCCTGTATGATGTGAGAGCAGATTGGGAACTGAAGAGAAGGATCCTAGTTGCGATCGGAAAGTTGGTGGGAGCGCCACCAGATAGAGAGCTACCAGAGAAGGTGGCAAGCTTCATCTCCAATCCGGTCAAAACCCGGAAACAAGAAGCAGAGATCCGGAGGTTGCAGGAGAAGGTGGATCAAGTGAAGGCAGAACTCCTTGTGCTCAAGGAGAACTCTACAACCGCTCGTACGATGGCAAAGGAGGCTTAGAAAATAGTTGAGTAGGTGAAGGCCACCTTCGGGGAGACTAGAATGGTGGCCGCCAAGGCCAAACTGTTTGATGAGAAGGTGCACGATGAGAAGAAGCCATTCGGTTCCTCGATGGTCTGGATTCTCACAAACTTTGCCAAATCGGTTGAAGCGGCAATGAAGGACGAGTTGAAAGCAGCTAACTGAATAGAGGAGAGTAGCCGGTTAGTATTGGGAGCTACCTGCTCTCAAGGGATTCACCTCTTGGACATTTCACTATCAGATTCGTCCCTGAAAGCAGCAGCAAGGGAGGAGAAGGATGTCACTCCGAAGTCTAAGAGATCAGAGGCAAAGGCGACTCCGGTTGGTACGCCTGGAACCGCCATCAACTTAGATTCGACCCCCGGATCCATAGAAAGCGACTCAGTTCCTAACCCTCAAGAGGGGGAACAGAATCGAAACTTGAACGAGATCTTCGAGTAGATGGAGTCGGGAACCGAGAGTGCCACCATTGGATCTCGGGTGGGTACATAGGAATGTAAATATTAGGAAGAGTAGGAACGGATCCGGATCCTGTTCCGATCCGGTTAGTAGTAGGTAGGACCAAAAATCTGGCCTGAGTTATGGCGGAACTTTTGTAGGCTTTTATGCCTGTTTGTACTTTCAGGTTGTATTTAAGTCAGTCCCTACGAAGGGTAATGGGAGTCTTCTTTTTGCAAACTTCTTGTACCTTTGTATGCGCTCTTGTGTTGTGTGTGTCTCTTCCAAGCGTGGCAAGGTTGCATGGCATGGAGTTAGGAAGGTGTGGGGTTGATTTGTGAATAGATTTTTTCCCTTGGTGTGTGCATTTCTGATCTTTAGTATATGTGAGCGGGTTGTGGAAGTGTTGGGAGTGGACTTCAATGCCTCAACAGATCTAGAGTTTTGAGTTCCGGGTGCAAAAGCCGTTGTTAGGCTAGGCAAATAGGGAGGGTATCTTTAGTCATGCTAGAACTCTTGGGTAGGAAATCCGGTTGAGTGTTTGATCTTCTGTGAGGTCTCACCACCTTAGTTGGTAAACGGAATAGCTCTAGTAAGTGCTAGAACAGACGAGTACATTTGTGACCACCTAGCTTTGTACGGGTAGGAACTGGCATCAAGGTCATTGTAGTATGAAAGGATCGTATGGAGGGTCTCTGTGTGACCTGCAAACCGGATTCTTGTCTGGGTTGTTGTGAGGGATCAAATCGGATCCGAGTTAGTTCAAGAGAAAAGGAGATAGGACAATGGGCCTTCAGCCACTATAATCCATAGAAGGAGTGGTGAGCCTACCACTCACAAAATCAAGTGGCGATCCCTTTGATGGTCCAACAAAGGCAAAACTAAACTAAAATAGGAGTGAGGAGACATACAGACAATCTGGAACAGATTGGTCCAAAGGAGTACGAGGACCGGAAAAGGTGTGGTCCTGGGATTGGATTAAATTGGATCAACCGGAGATTTAGGGAATTAGAAGGGGATGAATCCGGTCTGACATTATCTGGTGGTTGGTTGTTTCCGGTTTTAGATCTAGGATCGGAAGGAAGGTTTAGAGGTTAGTAAAGCTTACTCGTTTAATAAAGCTAAATACTTCACAAGATCTCGTAGGTTTGATCTTTAGAGTCACTTAGTTATGCTTTAGAGTGATTTTTGTGAGTATAATAAGGAATTTACTTGCTTTGTGCTGCGACAAAGGGCCAAACTAAACTCGAAAGAAAGATCTTCCACCCTAATGGGAGAGTCCTCCCCTTAACCATTAAATGATACTTGACCCCAAGGGGCATGGTAAAAAGTCAAACCTGAATTTCACATAGTTCTTGATTTAAAATGTCTTTGAGCTTGACTATAAAAATGTAGCTCCACAAATCTAATTTTTATTCCATTTTGATTTTTTCCAAAATTATTAAAATTATAATTTTTGTGAAACTTTGATGGTAGTATCTTAAAAAGACACCACTTTTAAACTTTTCTATCAAATTTTTCTTAATTTGAGCTCAATGTGTACACCAATTATACCATCATGTTTATCACTATCATCTCCATTTTTGCCAAAAGATTCATTTTTTTCATGCATTTTTATAATTATTATAATTTTTACAAAGTAATTGATTAAAAAAATCATAGAAAATTCATTTAAATGTAGTATTTATAAAAAAATGAAGTTAAATTTTGGATTCATATTACTATATGAGAATAATATCAAGTTTTTGAAAAGTGTATTTTAATATAGAAAACTAATGAAGTTTAACCAAGTGGAAATATAGCCAATGTCTTTTAAGTGTTAACTCCTTATTAAACCTTTTGCTCAAATTGGAAACAATGAAAGAATGCAACATGCTTGTCCCAAGCACATAGAATCTCAATTTTTTTCATCAATCAAAATATTTCTTGAACTCTTATCTTCATTCTCTTACATTGGTTTGTAGGATATTGATTTCTTAAAATGGTTTGGCAAGTATTCTACAAATAAAAGGGTTCAAGTAGGTCTGAATTCAAAAATCAACTTTTTCACTTAAAAAAATAACTTGAAAAAAATAAGTAATTAAATTTTAAAACATAGCCATAAATGAAAAAATGAAAAATGAGAAGGCCTTGATCAAATACTAGAAGAAAACATGCTATAAATTACAATCCTAGATGATTGGAAATTGTCCACAATGATTGCAAATTAATGAGTCATTGTGGACACTTTTCAGTCATTGTGGATAGTCATTTAGGACATGTTTTTCTACTGGTGGGTTTTGGTCTCCAATTGCAATTATGAATCAAGACAAAACAAAAATGATGAAGGTTTAGGAATCCATATTCCAAATGCTTCCAACTAGTATTTGTAGTTAGGTATGGGGAGGGTTGGCTTGACTGCAAAAAGGGACTAATTAAGTTGGGGAGCAAGAAATTGAATTGAGACTTCCGAGAAAGGTAGTTAGTGACCTCAAAAATTCTACTCTAGGTAGCTTGCCATTTAGAATAGTTGCTTTCCTCTACCATCCAAGTTGGAATCAAGTAGGTATCCAAGCTTGGCTATGGCAAACAAAACCTATTGACCTCTCATTTCCTCCTCCTTGAATAATTGAGATGAATACTAATTAATGATTCCACTAGACATCCATTCCCACATCTAGTTCCCAACTAGCTTGTAAAGGAATAATATAGGTGACTTTAATTGGTGGAGAATAGAATTTTTATTTTGAGGGATACCCCTATAGGAAACCCCTTCTAAAATCAAGGAATATGATGGGCCTTGTTGAATGAATATGTCTCAAAATAAGAACCTACAAAGAAAGAAAGATGGAGTGATTTCTTTTGAACACACACATATTTACATCATTTATATTAAATATAGGACATTCAATAAAATTTCAACTTCCATTGATGAGTAAAAGTAAATGTCAAGGTTTTGATCACCATGACATCATAATTTTTCTAAGTGGGAGGAAATTTCAACATACTTTACATTTTTATTAACTTCTTTAAAAAAAATTAGACTAGAAATTATTCAATTTTCATTGGAAAAATTTCTAAAAATTTGAAAATAAAAAATTTCCTACCCAAAAAAGTTGCCCAAATTTGTAGAGAGACTTCAAAATAGTTTAATAGGTCACTAGGTTTTAAATAATTATCACATGTGTTGCTTAAAAATTTTCAAATTCAAATATCTATGCATTTTATTTTTATAGCTCCAACAATAATACATATATTAGTTATTACCAAATGAAGCTTTGTTCACAAATTCTTAGTCCAAAATGAAGCAATAAACTATGAGCAAAAAAATTATTTTCTATAAATTTTCTTTCTCATTAGATCAAAAATAGAAAAGTAGTAAAAAAGCTCTATAGTTTTTTCATTTTCATATTTACAATGAAGTATACTAGTTAGATATTATGACAACCTTTCAATAAAGGCCTTTTGAAGTTGGTGCACAAAATCATAGTTTGTAACAACTTCCGTCAGGGTTGTTTTGTTGAACGTGTTTTGGGGTTTGGGTGTCGAGCTGTTTGTCTAATGTCGCATGTTGTATAAGACGAGTGTTGCATATACGAGACAAATTTGATGAGCACGAAATTAGGGTTTAGGGTTTTTGCGCAGGGCAGCCAAAATTTTTATCTTACATGGCGGGTTGTCAATAGTGATGTAGAAAGCTTTGACCACGTCACCATAGGCAACTGAAGGTGGGGCGACCGTGGGTCCCAGAAAGAGGGCGACTACGGGTCCAAAATCTAGGGCAACTACAGGTAAGGTAGGGTGACCGCGGGTCCCAGAATGAGGGTGACTTCGGGTCCAACCCAAGGTGACTGCGGGTATAGTGGGGCGATCGTGGGTCCCAAAATGAGGGTGACTGCGGGTCCAAAATCCAAGGCGACTTTAGGTCCAACCCAGGGCGACTAAGGGTGTAAAGGCGACTGTGTGTGTAAGGAAAAGGGTGATCTTGGCTTTATTCCATACGCAAGGAATTTCTTTTGTTCCGTGGATGATAAAAACTTCTAATATACGACATAAATGCAATTGTCCATCTTTGAAAATTGGGTCCCAAAAGAGAGATCTTACTGAATTCTCATACCGGAAATGAGTATTTTTGTGAGGGGAAAGGCAAGTACATCACATCACAAAGTTCCATTGGAGATGATTTTCATACTCACTAGTCCATCTGTTAAAGGTTAAGAGCAACTTTGTGTGCCGTTGCAATTGCAAACATGGATATAACGACCATTTTAATCTTGCTCACGATTTATGATCCTTCAGTTTCCATGTGCCATTGCATTCTCCTAAGCCTTAAATTAAGTACTTCACATTTTGTGGTCATTCACTCATTCATAGGAGCCTCCGAGTTCTACATGTTTTTATTACATATGGTTGGCAATTTCTAATTCAAATTTTCTACTCCTATTGAAGTGTAGAAGCCAATATCGCAATTGGATATAATAATTAAACCAAAAATAGATACAAAAACAAGAAAAAAGTAAGGATAATTAGTATTATTGTAATTATAAGTTGTACACACTAATGGAGTAGTGACCCAATCTTATAAATGAACTTCTACTTCAATTGTACTTCCATGAACTTTGTTAAGATCTCCACATCTATACCTGTAGAAGTCTATACTAAAGACACTGAACAAAACTTTGTAATTCTAACACTATCATGCTTTCGTACTAAAGTAGATACTACACAAAACTCATCTATAGGCTATTTGCTTATGAACTTAAGCTAGAAAACTTCAACACACCAAAATTATGCAAAAGCATTACATTACCACTTCACTACCTCTAAATCTATATTTATAAAGTAACAGTGAAAATGTGTAATCACTAGGCACCTCATTAGCGACAGGGTTAGAATCATCATCCGACTCCTCCACCCTTTCATTATCATTAGGGTTATCATTCTCGTTGTCCTCCCTTCGAACTCGTTCATTTTGCACTTCATGTTCTACCTCTAAGTTCACGTTTCGCACTTCAGTATCCACGACGCTGTCGCCGCTAGTTTGCACCAATCATTTAGTCAACCTCAATGCATCTCTTGTTCCATCAAGGTTGGATGTAGGGTGTCGTCCGCCTCTACTGGATTGCCCGATGTTTCGATTGGAATTGGCTTCACCCATGATGAATCTTTGGACAACATGGTTTTGTCATTTGGGATTTTTTTGTAGCCTCTCCTGCGTCTTCCTCAATTGCTTTTTCTATCCTCTTGTGCCTTCACGCATGAGCAAGGATGATTCTCCAGGGCCAAAAATTGAGGAGGGTTGAGTGGGTTGTGGAGCTAAGGCATGGACTTCATTATCAATTGCCCTAAGAGGACTATTATGCAAGGGCAGCCTAGTCGCACGGGTTGGTATAGACCTAGTCGCCCTAGCATTGTTTGTGTTTCCTCCTCCACTTAAGGGCACCGTATGATTCCGGTTCATAACAGCTTGCAAGGGCAAGTTTGAATCATATTCCACATTTTCTGTTCTTAAGGGGCTCCGTAATGGAGAAAGTGGAACGCTTGTATGCACAACATCTTCGACGTGTGTTGGTGGTGTTGCCTCCTCTTGCCTTTCATTTACCTCAGCAACTCGAGCAGCGCTTCGTAGGTTCATTACCCTTGTAGAACCCTGATCTACAACATTTGGAGACCTTGCTTCCTCAGCTCTTGTGGGCATTGGACTATTTATGCCTTCATTGGAGTTGTCGGGACTACTTGCCCTCGTCGGTGATGAATTTATTGGAGGAGGTACATTCCTATCCCTAGCAGAGACGTAGGGTTGCGGGGGCCTTCGCGGTGCACGTTGAATCTCCTCCTCCTCAGAGTAGTACGTATTATTCTCAGCTGTAAATGTATTTCCATAGTTGTGTCTCCGTGGAGGACTCTTTTCTCTACAACTGAGTCCTGTCCAAATATTACCACGTAGGCGCTCTTCTACCAACCTAAAGTTCTCATTAGCTCGAGCCATTCTCACTAGGTCGCCATCCCTTGATGATCTTGTACCTAATGGCTCCTCATTCTCTTCCAAGGTATTTCCATCCACAAGGTACTTTTCGTAGAACATTACAGGATTGCGTCTATGTTTCTCATGTTCAAGTTTACTGTTGGTGTAGATATACACCAATGCTTCCACCTTGGATGTGGTTAGGCGATTTCGCACTTTATTGTGCACAAACGAATACATGCTCCAATTCCTTTCACATGATGATGTTGAGCACGTCAAAGATAGAACTCTCATTGCAATTTTTGGGAGAACATTAGCACCCACAAGACTCCACCATTGATGAGGCATTAGTTTGCACTATGTAATATCAGGAGCCTCTTCTAAGGGGTCAAAAGGGCTTGTCTTCTCTTCGAATTGCGTGAGCTCTTACAATGCCTCCATGTAGGATAATCCCAATGACTCGCTCATTTTTCGAAGCACCCAATTTCAAGTTCTTTTGGCCACACCGTCGTTATGAAGGGTTCCTACTTTAATCAAGAAAGGATTTAAGAGTGCCCCTACATAGTGTAGGTCTGTGAGCATCAATTTCCAACAAGCCTAGAAATGCTTCTCAAAGTTCGTCGTAGTTTCATCATTCAGAAAAAAAAAGGTTCGTTTCTCAAGCTCTACACGTGCTCTTGAAGAGTCTTCATAACCAACCAAGCCTTAGGCATTGCCGGGGCTTTCCCATCAAACACTTGGAGAGCAATAAGGACGGGCTCCACCATGTGCAAAAAATTATCACACTCCACCCAAAAAGTTTCCGCATGAATGTCATTCCGTGCTATAATGGCTCGCGCTGTCAATATATCTCCATTTTGGCGACGTTCCAAACTAGCCTCAAATTGCACATATGTCTCATCCATTATCACTCGATTCAATGTTGACTTGCACTCCACCACACGTGATATCATGAGGAAGTTCACTGCAAAGCGTGTTTGAGAAGGCATTCGCAATGCCTTATCCGGGGAGTACTTTCAGAAGAGAGCCAATGTGGAATGGTACCTCTTGATGTACTTTACTATCTGCGTACAACGTCGTACTATTCTCGTCACCTTGACATCCTTTGCCCAGTCTTCCAAAAGCAAGTCCAAAATGTGTGCTGCGCATCCTTGGGTATATATGTGAGGATATTTCTCTTGTAACGCCTTCAAAGTCCTTGTCATGACAGCGGCATTGTCCGTACATAGTTGGACAATGTTTTTGGGGCCAACCTCTTCGATGTATTGCGCCATCATATTGGTTGTGTACACAATGTCCTTCTTCTCCCCCGTGGTGTCCACTGATCTAAGAAACACATCCTCGGCATGACACACGAGCATTAAATTTAGTAATGGACGGCTATTAGTATCAGACCAACCATCCGAACAGATAGTCACTCCATAAACTTCAGTAGAGTGCTTTGTCCACTCAGTGACCATTTTAGAAACACTTTCCTTCTTTGGCTCTATCATTCTTGTACGCAAAGCATTGTATGAGGGTGATTGGTATCGAAGTCCTAATGCCGCTGTCTCTTTCACTACTTTCACAAAGGCAGGATGGCGTGCAACATTGTACGCGATGTTAGCCTTGTAAAAAAAGGAAGCCCACATGGTATCCAACTTTGCTCTCGTGCTACTTTGTAATGCCTCATCCATGCTAGTTTGCCTAAAAATAGAAGGGTTATTCCTCCTTCTCAAAATTGTTTGAGGAGTGGAATCTACTGAATCGGTAATAGGGAGCATTGGTTCATTCGTAGCACTAGGCTCCTCTGACCTCTCCCTACCCCCCTCCAACATAGGCTCTACCATAGTCTCATCTACAACATCAAATTCTGGAACCTCCTCATGTATTTGTTCAAAGCACATTTCCTTCGGAACAACCCACGACAAGTCCTAAACTTTTGCAATACTTCCCATGGGATTTTCTTACATCGCTCCGATGCAGTCCTGCCACCAAATTCAAAGTGATAGAATGCTTGCTTTGGTACAAACACGGAGGTCCACCCATAGAAAACACATGTTCGTATGTTTCCCGCAAATTGACGGTCAATGTCTACAACCAACCAAGGGTCCCATTCCTTCGTGGCTCTCCTTGTATCATTAATGGTAGTCCTCCTCCCCTCACCCCGACTAGCCATATTGTTCCTCGCCTATGAGTTCTTCAAACAATATTATCATATGAATCAGAGCCTTGATTTAGAAAAAAGAATGGCAAAGCTACTTGCTTTGAACGGTCTTTTAAACCACTCAAACCAAGTCGTTGCCCTCCAAAGAACCAAACATCCGCAAGAAGCCTCTTTCGAAGATTCAAGCCATGAGTTCATCCCCGAAGCAAGGTGAAAACTACAGTCCGGGCCTTCATCTTAATACTACCGTCCTGCTAGCACCGCAAGTCGCTCCCTAAGAGCCAGAATGCGTGCAAGAAACGGGTGACCTTGTAACAGGCGCACTCGCCCCGTGGGTGACTGCGGGTCAACGGTTTGCACTAGGAGCACGCATGTAGATCAAAGGGCGATTGCAGGTCCAAGGGGGGCGACTATGGGTTGAAAAAGAGGCAACTGCGGGTTTGGTGGGGGGCGAGTGTGGGTCTCGGGGGCAACTACGGGTCTCCGGGGGTTGACTTCGGGTAGAGGAGGCGACTGCGGGTAGAAGGGGGCGACCGTGGGTCTCAAGAGGCGACTTCGGGTACTTGAAGGGCGACCCCGCTTATGCTTAGGACCTAAGGCCATTTTTGTTATCCCGTTAGCGTTCCATCACTGAGTTTCTAGATGAAAGTCATCCTAGTTTATATAGAGATTTTATTAAACCCTAAATGCTATCCAAGGGTTTGACGTGGTATTTATAGATACTTCAAAAAAAGATTTTCAGGAAAATGGTCATAGACTTAAAGAATAAAATTTTTTTTTTAAACAACCACATGAAGGGAAACTCATTTCAAATCCATTCCAACAAACTTAATAAAAAATAAATAGAATTAGCTTGTACTCAAATTTGGAAAAAATTAAGAACTTTCTCTCTCAAATTAAAAAGAAAAATGGGGGACAACATTGGTTGATCAAACCATATACATGGAATCCACAACTCAAAATGTATAACTTCCATTTCTCTATCAATTCCAAAAGTATTCTTTTGAGTACCTTTTTATAATGTTTTTTCCCAAATTATAAATCTCAAGAAGAGTCCATACATTCACCAGGGTTGCTAGCATGTGAGCTTGTGAGCATGAAATTTTTTTGTGCGAAAAAATGGCTGAAGGACCTATGACCATGGACATGAGAAAGTAAAAAGGGCAAAGAATGTAGAGTTTATTTCGCAAAATTCAAAGCGCTAACCCCTTTATTTGATAGAAGGGTTTTCTGGAACAAAATGTATTACACATAGATGAAATTCATGTAGTAGGAAATAAGAATTAGAGGAACGCATGTCCAAGATATAGCCATAAAACACACAAATCCAATCGTAATAGAAAACAATACACAATAGCACGACTCATGAGATATGTCAATTTCATGAGTCTAAGTCATAGTGCAGTCGGTGGCGGATTCGAAAGACTTGGACGAATCTGAAGACTCTCTACCCTCAGATGCAAACCCATCTATGAACTGTAAGACATTTAGAGCATATGTGTCTTTACGGCGTTTTGGTTTAGAACAACCAAAATCCGCACAAGCTGTTGCCATCTGGTTGGCATAGACTGGAAGCTCATATGTCTTCTCCGGACTACATAGAAGACTCTGTTTCTTCATCATTGGATCAGGTGACATCAATCTTCGATGACTACAAACAAAAATGTCCCCATATTAGAGTTTTGAAAGGTAGAAGGCATCATGCATAAAGAGAATTGAAGAAGTGCCTACTTACTTACTCAATTTTCCCTTCCGAATGACTTTGTGAGGCACCATGGGCATGGCATCTGGATCCTATGAAATTGCAAATGGTGGAGGCGGTGGCGTCACTTCCTTCGTAGTAGTGGACTTCCGCATGGGTTTGAAGATGGCTTCGAAGATGTCTTTGTTCTCCTCCAAAGCCACAATGTGACGGCCCGTGCCACGGCAAGCGACAATGGATGCACTTGTAGGCACGGAAATATAAAAATATAATATGAGAGACTAAAATTGTAGTTTGGTTACAATAGGGAGGT
The DNA here is from genome assembly GCA_963920665.1 of Straminergon stramineum. Classification (NCBI taxonomy): domain Eukaryota; kingdom Viridiplantae; phylum Streptophyta; class Bryopsida; order Hypnales; family Calliergonaceae; genus Straminergon; species Straminergon stramineum. The sequence continues at coordinate 71,374 of OY987269.1, read as the reverse complement.
AGAGTAGTATAATTGAATATTGACCTATGGATGTAGTGCTGTCAAGAATCAGATCTCCTGGGACACTGGTAGCTTCAAGGAGGATTTTTAAGAACCGTGGATCTTTTTCACGAGCCCTACGCTAGGGCTTCCCGTCATCCATGGCCATGTCATCCCGTGCGATGTCGACACCAGCCTTCACCATCATGGTAGTGCACTTGAAAGCGAAATTGGATTTCCCTTTCGTGCCCAAGTACTTCACCACCAAGGTGATTCCAAATTTCTGTGTCTGCACAATTATCCAAAATAGGTGTACAATCATGAGCAATGCGATGAAAGTAATGCATGTGAAATTGCTATTTGGAATTGGAGAAATGGAATGCAGTTTACCGTCTTGGTTTTGTCAATGGCCGAGGTCAAGTGCATGCGGTTCATCCCCATCCACTCCTTCTTCACCATGTCATAAGTTTCACACAACCCTGCAATATCCGACTTCGCTTTGGCACCCCACGAATGGAAGACTATGATGCAGCCATGGTCTTGGAGATGATTCGAAGCAAAGCTGAAGGCCGACTGCAAAGCTTCATCTCCCACGTCCTCGTTCCAATCCGGCACCTCATGTGGCGGAGAAAATAGTCCAGGCACGGGCAAGTTCTCCGGGCAGTCGAAGAACATGACATCCACCCTTGGCCTAGCTTTAGGGACACCATGGAACATGGATGGTTTCCCCACCGACACCTGCCAAGGAATAAATCAACCTATAACGACGATAAATGAACTCAAAGTATAACCATTTGAATAAGAACTTATGACCGTATTTTCAAATCCAAAGAGACATGCATACCTTGTTCAAGAAGTCCACGACTTCTTTGTATCATGTCTTTGTCTTGGACTCCATGTCATCCACGAGGTCGTTTAATGGAGATGTTGAGAATTAGAGTCTCAGACGTGTCCAACTCGTCGTCATTCAAAACGATTGCCTTTGTCACATGAGTGATGACCTCCTCTTTGAGTTGTGAGAAGGTGGCCTTCCTCTTCACTCCACTTTGCGATCCGACTTGTAGCTTAGAGCCTTGATCCACTGTGGAGGATGTTGGAACTTGGATGTCACCCTCGGTCTTCTTCTTCCCTTTGAACTTGGCCTTTTCTTCTTTCTCCATCTCCTTCTCCGCCATCTTGGCAAGTCTTTCGGCTTCCTTCTTCTCCTTGGCGGTGAGAAGGACTTGAAAACGGGCCTCCTTTTTTCGATCATTGGCTTCCCTCCTGGCAATGGCCTTCCTCTTTTGCCTCTCTGTCATTCCTGCGAACTCGTCCACATTCAAGTCTATGGCCCCTTTGCCATCCAACAATGCTCGCAGTTGCACCTCAGATGGATGAGTGAATGCCGGTGCACAATCCAAGTACCATGCTCCTCCACTGAGGTGAGCCATGGTAAACGTGCGTAGTTGGTTTGCTGAGAACATGCAGTCCCCTAAGCTACAGTCCAACCATGATGCTAGGAAGGGAGGCAAGTCTTTCCTTTTGATGGCACCCTTTACTTCGAGCTCATACTTGAAATAGCTGTGGAAATAAGAATCAATCATTGTAGGCAATTAGAGACATGACTACAATAATGTCTATGAGCTCAACACATGCAATTGAGTTTCACGACCATCCACATTCCATCATAGTCAATGTGACAGAAGTAAATGTTTTGAAGGGTTTTATCATGCACACAACTAAATTTCAAGAAATTAGTTTTTGCCCAACCGATTCCAATCTCATAGGTTTGAAAACATACCGGTAGAGAACCCTCCTAACCACCAAGTTTGACCCCTCAGAATTCGTAAAGGAATCCCCCTTCTTGAAATAATTTCCTCCTTTTAGGTAAGGATGGAATCCTTGGTCCTAGATCTTCCTCCTCCATCCCTCGATGTACTCTTGCAAGGTTTCCGGTTGGAGCGGGACCTTCATGTCGATCTTGATGTTGTCTTGTCTAACGATTGCGTCGAAGTACTCCACTCCGGCATCTTCGAGCTGCACGAATTGATGTACCCAATAATTAGTTTCAATCCATTGTGAAGAATCAAGAGACATTACAAATGGACACATGTTATAATTGATTGTCATAACGAAACCGTGGAAATCAAAAAATGAAGTTGGCTAAGGCACTTACCCCCGCAAACCAGACACACTTGTTCAAGAAAGGGCCAAGGTGTATTTCAAAGACTGGCCTGGCTGGGAACTTCCTTGCATCACAAGATGGGATGGAGGAGTTCCACCACTGTAAGAACTTCACCTTGTGCTCTACTGTGGTGTTGTATGTGGCCACCATTTGCAATTTTTTGAGTGTTATCTTTGGCACCTCGTTGGAGCTCCAATGCCTCTCCACCTATAGTACCATGAATGAATTGAGTGATGTTTGTATAGGTAGATCCGAACCTAGATACTTTTTTGGGTTAAGGTTTTGATAAACATGAGGACTCACCTCTTCAAGGAAGCCCGCCCCATGAGCAGGATTGGCTACTGTCAGGAACTTGATCATTTTCACATATAGCTTCATGTTTTTTTCCTAGGCCCCTACCCTCATGGCATGAGCTTCTCCTTCAGCACTCTTTTCATCAGCGGGTGTTGTCTCGTGGTATCTTCGAAGCGCCGCATCTGTTGCCTATGCAATTTCTTGCTGCGGAGTCCCAAGAGTATATTGTGAGGAAATTGGATGGGCAAGAAGCACAAGAACACCAAAGAAGATTCCAATTGAGTACTTCACGTATATAGTGAATGTTTATCTCACCCTGAAGACGAATGAGGTGAAGACCTCAGCCGGCATGGTGTACCATGTCTTCCTTGATGGCATTGCCACACATTTTTTCTTCTCCGATGGCCTGAGCATGTCATTGAACCTTTCCATCGGTAGCAAGCCATACTTTTGCACCCAGTACAAAGTATGTACCAAGTTCGTCTTCACATGGGAGTCCTCTATAGATCTGCATAGTGGTATGAAGTTCATGCTTTAAATACATCATTTTGCAACTGTACCGAAACATGAGATTCAGGTTTGAAACTCATAATGAAATAATACTGGGATTTACGACCTTACTTGTTGATGTCGTGCATGACTTGCATGACAATCTCAATTTTGCCTTTGGTGTCCAAAACAATGTTGTCCACCGCAAAGTGCCAATCGGGATTTGTGGAATACATTTTGGAGATGACATTCATCTAGGCCAGGCGTCGATGGTTTCCGTCGCACATGAAGAACTTCAAGTTCTTGAGGAATTTAAGTGCAGGCTGTGAGTCCATGTACTCCTCGAATGTAGCATTCTTTTCCTTCCAGAGAGGGTTCCATTCATCCATCTCTTGTGTTGTGAACTGTGACGTCTTGCCCGCCTCATTTGTGGTGGAAACGTAGAAGACTGCTGCCCCATCATAGTATCCACATGCAAACTCTTGCTCAAAAAATTGCATGTCACATGAGAGAGTCGGTCGCACCATTGGCATAGTTACAAGTCGGCAAAGAGGAATCGGAAATCGAAACATGTGTTCTGGCTTCATCCTCAACGCATTGATGGTGGAGATGGAGTCTACTTTCTGCAACCTCCGTAGGTCATCCTCCAACAAGTCTGTCTCCTCTTCGTCTAGCATATCCTCTTCCATTGGGTGTCCTTCTTCTACTCTGAATTCAGGTTGGGTAGTATCATCAGTTCCTAATGTCTCCACAATTCTATCATCTTGAGTTACATTCAGAGGCGACACATCCATCTGCCAAGGCAACCACAAAAGAGGATGACCAAATAGGCATGGATAGGAATAAATGTGCATGAGATATAGGAAAGCCAAACTCCACAGCAATGGACCCAATGCATCACTTGTATGACCAATTGAAACATCACTTGTAATAAAATTTTGAAAGATGTTCAAAATAGGGTTTCCTCTAAGGTCACACCTAGCATACACCATACTTTGAAACTATAAATGACATCAAGTCTAGTCAACCCTCAAGAATCTCAACATCACTCTCTGAATCCGAGCTCAAAAGAATGATGACCTCTCCATGCCTACCCACACTATCAGTACAATCACATTCCTTAAATGAGGGACTAACAATGGACATGGACGTCTATGGCTTTGAGCTATATTCGGTATCAGACCTCTCAGAGGAAAACTCCGGCCACATGCGTTTGCGAGTGTATCCTGCAACGAGGTGACCCAGCCAATTGGTATTCCGACTAAGCTTCGAGTCTTGAGAAGCTCTACGTGGAAGAGAAGCACCATTTCTAATATTTTGAGCCCTTACCAAGTCCTCCTCATCGCCTCCTTCGTCTTCGGAGTCACTTGATACATCGATGTCTTCATTCGCGGGAGTTTTTGGCTCGGATTGCTCTCTAGCATCTTCCTCTGTGCCAGGCATCACTGACAACTCCAAGCTAGACAGTAATCCGATAGGTCCTTCAAAAATCTGAAACTAAAATGATGTAAGATGAAATCAACTGCCAAGGTCAAGTCAGATTCGATTGAACCCCTGGGCGTGTTTGCTCCACCCCCCAAAAGTAGGACCCTATACTTTTCACATTGAAAATCACACGACACGCATTGTTGTCAAAACCAAAACCAAAAGGGAAGGACCAGCTTGCGTAGAGAGAGGGGTGGACTCGCATTCATGTAAAACGTAATCGGGACAAGGCAGAGCCCTGTGCCTAGGGCACCGTGAGGCCATCACCGCCACCGCGGTCCCTCTCACCCGCTCCTTGTAAGTACGCAGCGGCTCACAAAAATCCTCGGATCCCATTTTTTGGGGGTGCAGCGGGCACCTGCCAAGGTCAAGTCGGATTCGATTGAACCCTTAGGCATGTTTGCTCCTTCCCCCAAAAGTGGGATCCCATACTTTTCACATTGAAATTCCCATGACACATTCCGTTGTCAAAACCAAAACTGAAAGGGAAGGACCAGCTCACGTAGAGAGAGGGATGGAGTCGTCCCGGCGAGGAAGTGTCCCGCATTCACGTGAATCATAATCGGGACAAGGCAAAGCCCGCGGCCCCGGGCACCGCGAGGCCATCACCGCCACCACGGCCCCTCTCACTTGCTCCCTGTGAGTTCGCAACGGCTCACGAAAATCCTCGAGGTCTCGAGAATTCTTTGGATTCAGAATTCTACAATCAAGGTTTCAACGTGAATTTTGTGCTCAGGGATTGGGCATGAATTCGAACCTTCTGCTAGCCACCGAGCTTACGTGTCTGCAACGTTGGCGTCGCTTCCACGTCCTTCACGTCATCTTTTGCATGACTTCGTGTTGCTCGCTCCCCTAGCGCGCTCTCCTCCCTCTGCACTTGTGTCATGGCAGATGCCCCGTGAGAATTTGACCACAATTCACACACGCCTTCACATTTGCAATTCTGAATTTTGAAAGGGGGAAGGTGGCTGCGCCCAAGAGGTCGGGCTCGGCGATGTGTTGGGGGTGGAGAGCATCAATCGGGGTGACGATGAGTTGGCGGGGATCCAAAATTAGAAAGTGCAGGGAGGTAGGGATGGATGCCCAAGCCGTGGCCTACATCGGCAAGGCTGAGGATTGGAGTGGGAAATTTGAACTAGCGGGGAAGGCGGGTGGTCTAGCCGATCCTCTCTGCCTTCTTTTAATTTCCATATCCCTCTAGAACCAGCGGCACTGGATTCATAGAGGGCATGAACTTTTGAAAATGATGACCTCACCGAGAACGTGATTGACGAAATCTAGCCATGCAAGACTTTCGCCATGCACGCGGTGGTCGCGACAACGCAGTCACCCGCGGGGCTTTGCTTGGGCTTGGCCGCACTTAGACAAGAAAAAGGACGACATTTTTAATTTGCGTATCTTATGTACGTTAAAGGTCTAGGATGTTTCTATCTTTGTAAATTCTACAAAGTAATCCAATTGTTGATCTTATTCCTTTATTTTTTATATGCCAAATTTCAGGGACGAAGAGCATGATTCCTAACCGTAAAAACGGCCAGCTACTTTTGTATAGTCAGAGTCTATGTTTCTTCCCAAAATCCTTCCTCTTGCGACGGAGACTAATCACTTGTCTCTCTCAGGGGATCCACGGTTTGCCCCAAACTAAATTTTATGGGTAACTGAGTACCCCTACGAGATCTCGTGTTTTCCTAATTGTTCAATTTTACAAACGCATTGGACACATTGATTCCCGGAATACTAAACCTCCTTTGCATAAGGAAAAAGCGGAGAATGTCAATTGGAACATTGAAATAGCAAAAATGGAATTAGTACTCACAATGGCACCGGAGTTGTCTTCTTCTTGCTTCCGGTTGACACCTGATTCCTCTAGCATGGGCTGACTTCCAACAACGTTTTTTGGTGCGGGGCCTTCCTCTCCACTACATCCTCCACCAGCAAAGTGAAGGGACTTCCTCGGCTCTCCAGGTGTAGATTGAGAAGTCCTAGACACTACCTTCTTCTTGTTCATTCTGGACTTCTTGAGAGCCTTGGAGGAGGAGAAAAAAAACCTACGACGCCTCTTTCTACTCCTCACGTCAATGGGCACAAGTTCAGCTCCTAGGGATTCTCCAAGCACAAGGGCAAAGAACTCTACATGAAACCTCCCTCTCCTCTCTACAACCGATGAGATGATGACCAATTAGAATGGACATGGCGATGTTGAGACATAAAACATATGCACTTGTTTTAGCGCTTCAGCCTAGGTGTACTACATGGATTTGATAATTTCCTTGGTGCTACTTGGGCAGCCATGCGTATTTACTCCGCTTCATGGCAAAGCGTTTAATGTGCCGCTTAGAGGCAATTAAATAGGTGGGGTATTTCTAGATCAGCCGACACAATTATTTTTGCTCTTCTTCCAATGCATGGGTGATAGATGTAGTGCCTCCACTTAATGAAAGGCAATAAATAAATTATGGGGCCGTTTCAATTTTCCCAAGGTCAAGGACATGCAATAAAGGACTACTTGGACGGCAAGCCATAATGGGCAGATACCTCTAGCGGTGGATTGTATCACTCAAATAAGATGATTAATTATCAACCCTACCCTAATTAACGTATTGCTCACCTAAATTTAAATTCCAAAATGAAAGGGTGCTACATAAGGCCATTTGAATTTGGATGCCTTAACTGATCCCAAAGTTTCATTGCCTCTCAACGTCCCTCAGCTCTTGCTTGTGGTCCACGAGGATGGCTTGTATTAGAGTGCATGGTCAAGAAGCTCCGTTTGTATTTCTTGTAGACGATGGACAATTAGCCAAGGTCATGAGTCACCTCCTATACGTACGCTTCAAATTTGTAGAGTCCTCCATCTACATCGAAGAAGAAAAGTTGTCCCAGTTAGGTGAATTGGTGCAATCCATTTCGGTTGTCAAGAGTCTAGATGCAGATGGCCATTGCTGGTACCTAGCCCCAGGGAACTACAGGGCTTATGGACTTCCGCTTTCCATGCTAGGGGTTTCAACAGAAATTTGGAGTCGATAGTCAGATAACTCCACAGTCGACATGCCATATGTTGCACGCAGAGTGACACCCAGTACGCCTCATGAGGGCTTCTAAGTGCTCTATGAGAGTACAACTCTATGGTCAATGAAGGTAGAGAAACTAGAATCCATCATAAAATTGTCGAGTGAATGAGAAGGGGAGTCACCTAATGTGATGCTTGAAAAGAAACAACGCCCAATCCCTTTTGAGTCGAGGGAAAAGGCTTCTACACACTCAGAACCAAACACCCCCTCCAATAGTCCAGCCCCATCACTATTGTCACATCCTCTGGTGCACCCATCACTGACTCAACAGGTCAGCATAATGGAGTGCTTGAAGAGATTGGCGACCGTGCAGCATTCTCAGAATGAACTATCCAATATGGATGTCAACGCCGTGAAGCACCACTGTGTGCAGTACTTGCCAACTAATTTCAACGGGGACGTCATCTTCGAATTGCCCCCGTGTCGATTTGCGTCCTCCTCCTTGGCGGCCAAGAACCTCGAGGGAATGGACAGGCAGTACGACGGACACCCGTGGTGTAAGTTGATGACCATGAACATTCACAATTCCGACAACCTCAAGTTCCGTAAGTCATACTACGCTAGACACCTTGCTTGTCAAAATCCTGACTATGATTATGTGAAAAGGGCTTCCAAAATGAACGAAATGGAGTGGACCGATTACACGATTTGCCGTTTTGGTAAAGGGGGGACTCCTCCCAAAGATTGTACTCTAGTATGCAAAGTTTGCAAGAGCCCCCCTCTTTGCTTGAATACATGTGATGCTAGAATTTACTACGTATACTGCGACAATGAAAAAATGACTAAGGCCGCTATACACTTCAGAGATCATACGCACCCTATAGCGAAGGGTGTGTACAGAGACTCCGCGGAGAAAATCTCGAGACTCATTGCACAGCAGGTGGCCAAAATGCCCACGGCCACCAACTTTGCAATTGCACTCTTCGCTAGCAAAGAGTTCCTCACGAACTATTTGTTTGACAATGGAGAGGGGGAGAAAGAGATATTGAAGGGAGAGGAACTAGCGGAAGTCATGGATCGATTCCAATATCTTAACAGTCCGAACATTAGATATGTCATTTCATCGTTTCGCTCCAACAACAAGGGAGGGGTCATCGACAACATCATGACAATGAAGAAAGAGTCAAAGTTCGAGTTCATACATGACAGTGTTTTCCTAGGACAGGGAAGGGAGAAGGTCTATCTCTTCAAAATGCTCATGGAAGGACCCGGAAGTGGAGTGGACCTCGTCAAACGAATGCAACCAGGAGGGGATTTACAAAACGAATGGATAATGTTTGACCACGTCAGACGCGTCAACAAGTGGAGCACCATGGCATGCCACGTGTACGATGCGGAGTACAAAAAAGTCATGACCGTGGCCACTTGCGATATGCAATCGGAGAACACGAAGATCCAAGTCCAATTCTAGAGATCTCTAAACACGGTCATGGAAAGACATGGAGTGGAACACACCAACTTCAAAGGATTCATGGCTAACAGCGCGATGGCCAATTGGAATGCTGCACGGATTGTCTACGGAAGTGGGTCACCCGATGAGAAAATGGAGAATCGTGAGAGGACGTGCTTGCTGCATTGGAGTAGTTCGCTCCACAAGCATACCCAAAAAGCACATCAAAGAAGCATTCCAACAACAACACATTACCCTATGCAAACAATACAAAGAATCCAAGACTATCGAAGAAGCAGAGACCCGGTACCTCGCAATTCAATCCTAGTGGTTGTCATCGGGTACTGCAAGTGAAGAAGACCTTCATCACTTGGACCACTGGCTAGCCTTCTGGCATTTTTGATACCTACAGTGGGGAGGCTTCATGACTATGGTAAGTGACTTCGTAAGTTGATTTTGAATTATCCGTTCTCCTCTATTTAAAGCGGTTGTTGAAAAATAGATGTGTACCCTCCAAACTTAAAGGCATGTACGTCGCGACTTTGATTGAGAATATTCCTGTAGGAATTACTTTTACCCTTTACGAATTCATTGATGAGCATGTGAGGGGGGACCCAAATGAGGGGTTTAAGGATAGGGCACCCAGACCTCAGTCGAATCCGATTGAAGGTTCTGGGCTGAATTATGTTATTTTGTTTTGGGAGACTCCCACTCTAGAAAGAGCTCTTGGACCCCCTCTTGAGAATCTCATGTCAGTCTTTTTCCTCCAAAGTAGACGTCTCCTGTAGTACTCATTCGTAGAGAAAAGAATCTCTTCACTATTTTTACATTTACAAATGTCTTGTTGTGTAAGCAAATGAGGTTCATACATTTGTAATTAGTCCAGGATGATCACATGGGCTATTAACCCTCCAATATGAAATCGGATGTCCTCACTCATGTATTATGGACAGATGGATTTGTAGAAATTGAGTTTGGAAGAGATGACCGACCTACCCTTCTACAATTTGTTCGAAACGGTTCACAACAAATGGCTTCAAATGTCGGGAAAGTGTGGCAGCATGAAATTCTATTTTTTTGGTTTTACTTAGTAACACTAACCAGATAGCTAGATAAGGGTATCCGGATTTGGTTAAGAAACCATAAGGAGCGGAAATAGAAGTGGAAAATAAGATAGCGGGAAGATCTACTCAATCTAGTTTCCAAGGAATGAATGGATAGGAGCGAATGTCTAACCGGATAGGTGACGAACCGGATACCCTACAGAAACCGGATCCAGATTAGGTCGTGTTGAGGTGGCAATGGGGGCTAGCCAGTATAAATGGGCTGGCCTGGCCAGTCGCACCCCTTTTCACTTTTTCATTTTCCAGCACTTTCAAGCTCCTCGTGTCTGTCAGTTTCAGCGTTCCGTGTAGGTCACTATTTCGAGTGGTTTTCGCGAGTGTTATTGTGTCCGCTATAGTACAAGTTTGGTTTCTGGTTGAGATCGGAGAGAGAAGGAAAGGAATGGGACGTGCGGCTAGGAGAGTGACAATAAGGTAGAATCGGAAAGGGTTCGGAGTCGCTCGTCCGCAACTATGCCGCAGCTTAAAAGAACTAGAGGTCATGCTAGTTCGAAGTCAGCAGTAGATGTCAAACTCCAGAAAGTAGTTCCGGTTAATCCTCTGCCAGAGGATACCCGAGCGGAACTCATGGACGACTTGAACTTCATCGGTTGTATAGGGTTTGCAACCAAGCCCTAGGGTTTCAAGGAGGAAGTCTTCGTCCGGGAACTCTCGGGGAAAGTGTCGAATGAGTGGGATAATACGCTGAGAGCGGTTCCGCCCCTTTGGACGGAAGAGGTCTGGAGGTCAGTTTATAGCTTCCGGCTAGGAGGATTTGGGATGGCCAACCGGAAGGACGACTTCGTCCAAGGCAAGTTCGAGGTTGCGGTGAACCCGAAGGACGGATACGCCATAGAGGACTGTAAAGATGAGCGGAACCACCGACTCTTATAGTTCTTCGTTCCGATCCTCCATCTGGAAAAGCCAACAAGGGTAACCATTACCCTCGCGAACACCATTTTCGGGGCCCTGAGAGGGGACCGGAAAGTCGACTGGGCCCGGATCATTTCCGAGCTGGTGCTCCAGTTAGTTAGTAGAGTCGGAAAGAGTAGGGCAACTCCAGTAAGCCCCTACTTGATGCACCTCTATCAGTCGCATCAACTCTTGAATGATAGAGAGGATGAGGTGTATAAGAATTAGGAAGTAGTGCTGAGATATGAGGAATCAGGATCGGATCGGGAGAGCGAATCCGGTTCTGAATCAGGAGAGGATTCAGAGTCGGAAGACGAGGAGGCGCCAGTGGCGCCGGTCGAACGTCATAAGACAACCTCCCCCAACAAACGAGGGACGCCGCCTGGGCCCAACACTCCCGCTCGGGAAGGGAAACCGGAAGAGGAGAAGGCAATGGATCCCAAGGATCTGTTCCAACCTCTGGTGAAGGTCCTTTGTGACATCTGGATGGATTGGAAACGGAAGAGAAGGATAGTCGTAGCCATCGAGTAGTTGGTGGGAGCAGCATTCGACCAGGAGCTATCGGAAAAGGTGTCGGGGCTGTATTTCTGATCCGGTTGAGTCCCGGAAGCAGGAAGCAGAGATCCGTTGGCTACAAGAGGAGGTGGATCGGATGAAGACGGAGATCCTGGTGCACCAGGAGAACTTCGTAGCCACCAAATCTATTGCAGAGGACGCTCGGCAGATGATGGAGAAAGTGAAGGCCATGTTCGGGGAGACCGGAACGGCCCTCACCAAAGCCAAGTTGTTTGACGAGCGGGTGCACGAGGAGAAGAAGCTATCCGGTTCTCGGATGGTGAGGATCCTCAACGACTTTGCCGAGCAGGTAGAAGCGGCAATGAAGGAGGCACGAAAGGCACTGGACAGGATGGAGGAGAGTGCCCGGATATTGTCGGGAGCAACTTGCTCTCGCGGTATTCGACTCTCGGATATCTCCCTCCCGGATTCGTTCCCGGAAGTGACAACAGGAGAGGGGAAGGATACGATCCCCAAGTCCAAGAGAACGACCTAGGCCAGCACGCCTAGAACCGCCATCGACTTGGACTCACCACCCAGGTCCACAGAAGGCAATCCTGTTCTTCGACCTCAGGAGGTAGAGAGGAGTCGGAACCTAAACGAGGTTGTCGAGCATATGGACCCAGGAGCGGACATCGTGACCATCAGATCGCGAATAGGGGCTTAGGATGTACAGAGTAGGTAGAGTAGGAACAGATACGGAACCTATTCCGATCTAGTTGGGAGGGTGTAGGATCGGAAAGTCTAATCGAGATGGCAGCGGAACTTTCGCGAGTTTCCCGCCCATTTGTAACTTTTTGAAATGTATATAGTCAGCGCCCGCGAGGGACGCTGGGAGTCTTCTTTTTGCAATTTCTTTTGTACCTTTATATGCGCTATGTTGTTGTGTGTGTCTCCCAAGCTTGGTAGGATTGCATGAGGTGGAGTTAGGAAGGTGTAAGGTAGAGTTGTGATTAGATTTCTCCCCTTAGTGCGATAGTTTCCGATCCTTAGTGTGGGTGCAAGTTGCGTAAGAGTTGGAAGTGTATTTCAGTGCCTCAGCAAGATCTAGGGTTTTGAAGTTCCGGGTGAGATAGCCGCTATTAGGCTAGGCGGATAGGGAGGGTATCGTTAGTCGCGCTAGAACTCCTGGACGGGTAGTCCGGTTGAATGTCCGACCTTCTGAGAGGTCTCACCACCTTAGTCGGTAAATGGAATGATCCTAGTTACTGTTGGAACGGACGAGTACACTTGTAACCACCTAGCTTTGCACGGGTAGGAGCTGGTATTGAGGTCGTTGTAGTAAGAACGGATCGTACGGGGGATCTCTGTGTGACCTGTATTCCGGATTGATGTCTGGATTGTTGTGAGGGATCAAACCAGATTCGAGTAAGTTAGGAAAGGAGGGGAGAGAATAGTGGGTCTTCAACCACTATAATCCGCAGAAGGAGTGGTGGGCCTACCACTCAGAACCCTAAGCAGCGAACCCTTTGATGGTCCAACAGAGGCAAAACTAAACCAGAAGAGTGTTGAGGAGATATGGGAACCTATCGAAGCGGATTGGTGCAAAGTAGTACTAGGACCAGAATTGTTTAGGTCCTGGAGATTGGGAAAATTGGGTTAACTGGAGGATTTAAAGAATTTGATGGGAAGTAATTTGGTCTTGATCCCCTTGGTGGTTGATTGTTTCCGGTTTTAGATCTAGGACCAAAAAAGAAGTTTTAAAGGGTAAGAGCGCTTACTCGCCCAAATCAAGTAAATACTTCATAGAATCTCGTGGGTTCAATCTTTAGAGTCACTTCGTAATGCTCTAGGGTGATTTTTGTGAGCATAATAGGGAATTTACTTATCCTGTGCTGCGACAGAAAGCGAGGAAACAACCTCTTCGACGCAACCTACGATGACAACATTCGTGCATGGATGCAAATGACCAACTACCGAGCTTACCTCAGAGGACATGCATCTAGATCAGGGCCGTCCAAGAGGGAGTTGAAACTTAGAGCTACGAGAGGTAGTGGATGTCCCAAGAAAATCGTAGAAGCGTTGAACACGTTACCTGGAGCAGAGGGGGTGGGAACAAGAATACCACACTTGGAAGGAGAGGAAATCTTTGGGAGCACAAAGAGGAAGTTGGACATACCCATCGATGATGCCAGAGATTCACATAGACCGGACAAAGTGAACTTCTCTCAACCGCGTGTGAGAACCAGGTCCACAACGGCTTCTCTTCAATCTTTGAAGGGCCCAAGTGAACAACCTCAAACCCAGAACCCTAAATATGTCACTACTGCATTTGAAAGTGACTGTGACACCTCCAAGTAGCACATTGCTAGGATCAGCCACAAGTCCAATGCAAAATGCCACGCTCAACAACGGACCACCAACATCAAGTGCACCTCCAAAATCACAAGGGGAAGGAAGGGAACACCAGCTCCAATTTCTCTATCAATTCCAAAAGTATTCTTTTGAGTACCTTTTTATGATGTTTTTTCCCAAATTATAAATCTCAAGAAGAGTCCATACATTCATGAGGTGAAGGACATGGGAATATTGTCATTTACAATATGTTCAAACCATATGTTAAAATACTAAAAAATGAAACCATATGAACTTATATTGAAACTCTCATGGATGATGCAGCTTAAATTTATTGAGGGTTCTTTGTGTAGACTCAAAGTTACTAGAATTCTTTTCTTTTTTAAAACACTACACAAATTTAACAAGAAATTAACATTCACATAACTTGAAATCATCAAAATTTGTCAAAAATTCAAATGTTTGGATCCAAATGCAATCACATTTTCATACACAAAAAATAAAAATAAACATTCTTGTATTTCAACAAAAATAAGGACAAAGCCTTTTTCTTCATATATCTTGGAAGAAGTACATAGTCATAAAAGAAACAAGAGCCACCTAATTTATACTCCATCCATTTCCCCTTGTTCTTCTCTTTTCTTCTTTTCTAGTTCTATTTGGGCTCTTGCCACTCTCTCTTCCCTCTTCAAAAGAGTCAGGTCATGGTTCCACATCTTATTTTGGATCCACCATTTCTTGAACAATGACATGAACCTGATGTGTGCCTTCGGCCACGACATCTTTTCCTCCAACTTCTGTTCCAATCTTTTCACAGAAGCTAACTTCATCTTCAACTTTTCTATTTCCGTAGTGGATGACAAATCTTCAACATCCACAAACAATGAATCCGACTTCAACAACCAGTCAATAGGATCTGCATCCTTCATCTCCTTCAAGCGGTTCAATGTCAATCTTGCCTTTTCTACACCTCCTTTTCCAATGGCAAGGTTGTTTTCTTCCATCCTACATTTTCCCATTATTGTTTGAAGTTGTTCATCCATAACAGGATTGACATTTGAACTGGAACCTCCATCTTCTCCCTTATTGAACTTGAGATAAAATTGTTCCAATTGTTCCATTTCTCTTTGTTGGGCTACCAAACGAGTTTGTCCAGCTTGAATTAGTTCTTTGAGGGTTCCCACATCCTCAACCTGAATTTCTTGAGTGCTCTGCTTCTCGATGATCTTACACTCCCTTTCTTTTTCTTCAAGATCCTTTAAAAGCATCTCCAACTCCACTTTATAGGACTCTTTCCTTCACCGATTATTGTCTTCTCCAAGTACACCTTGATGTTCTTGTTCCATTTCACGCAATCCTTCCATGGAAGGCAAATTCATCAAGGTTAGAGGAATCTCTTCTTCGGCTTCACTCTCCCCATCCAACCTATCTTCATTAATTTCTTGCAAGTGAGCTTGCACGTAATGGAACACTTCGTCATCTTCGGGACGACGGACCCCTATCGGTTCCACAGACATAAAAGGTTCTCCATCCGTTGGTGTGGTCCGTTGCATGTTGCTTTCTTCGGATACCACCAATGCTAAGTTTTCTTCCATTGATGTATCTTCCATCCTATCCCTAGGTTCAGGCAATGGCTCTTCCTCGGAGTCCGATTCTCCAGTTGACGTTGACCAAACATAATCCTCATCTGTCACTCCTTCTATAATGTTCTTTTTGGGCCCTAGCCCATCCCGAGGATTATTTGAAGGACATGCTTTTGGAATGTCTTTTGTAGTTGGAAGCGTGACATTCTTGGATGTCTTGAAGGTCATCCAATCTACCGTTTTCCCTAATTGTAACTCTGCATATACCATTTGGCATATGCCCATTGAGACTTCGCTCTGTGGAATTTTTCGCTTTCCGTACAATGCTCAGTACACTTCAATACATCTCTAGACAAATGCATCATCCTTGCAGTAATGAAGATTCGCTTGGTTTTGCTTCACATGGTGAATGTGTTGATGGTAAGGGAATAGCTTGTTGATATGGCATGAATCCACAAATAACTTGCAAGTCGTCAAGGTCCAATTGGAATTTACATGACGCCATCCCCAATATGCCTTAGCCGCTGGGTCAAGAAGGGCGCGTCATTGCCTGCTATGGCGATCTCCTTTCTTCTTCGTCATCTTGTCGTGTCACTCTAGCGTAAAGAGAACTAGACTTTTGTCGTTAATATAACCGAAGAAATGAATTCGTAAACGTGGAAGCCCCAACACATGTAGGTGCCCAAACTTCCAACCAACAAACCAACAGTCACATGCTTCAAGGCGGATGAAAGGCGCGGTGTGACGAAGGAAGTGACGACTTGGGAATCCAGTATCCCCTTAAGTACCCGAAGTCACCTAGGGCACATGCAGGTCTTGGGCGACCGCGGGTCTGCGTTCCACTATCTAGAAACTGCCATTTAGGAAAAATTAGAGTTTCTGGAAGGAGACCTCGGGTGCAGGGTGACTGCGGGTATAGGGGGCCGGCTGCATATAGGGCGACCATAGGTCTTTTTATGGGCGACCGCAGGTAATGGGGTGACCGCAGGTACAGGGGGCAGTTGCATATAGGGCAACCACAGGTCATTTCCTGGGCGACCGTGGGTAATGGGACGACCGTGGGTCTCAGATTCAGAAAGGTCTTTCAATTCATGACAATGGAGGCGGCTGCGTATGGGGCGACCACGGGTCAGGGGCGCCAAGAAACATGAGTTTGAGTTTCCCCCCTAACAAATTGGAAGGAAGGTGTTCAAACTTTTCAAGTACCGCTCCCCCCTTTTCTAAGGATTAACTCCAGAAAATCCTAAGATAGAGGCATTCAATACTAAGTGATCAAAAGTTAATTAAGTAATAAAGAAAGAAAATTGGTTGAGGAAGTGGAGATTTGGAAAAGCCCTTCTTCCTAACCTTTTATTTCTTCTTCATCCATCCATGTAGTCATGTAAAATTCAACGTAACCATTTCCTACTTTAATTTTTGGAGGGAGTACACTAAGAGGAGACCTTTCCTTATAGGGGGAAACGATGTACAAATAAAATATTGAAACCGTGGGATGCATCAAGAGAAATCTTTTGATCTACATCAAAAGTGGTTTTAAAAAATGGAGACTTGGGGAAGCTCTTCTCCTTCACAATTTTTTTTTCTTCATGCTCATGTAAAATTCAACATGACCATTTCCTATTTTAATTTTTGGAGGGAGTACATTTGGAGGAGACATTCCCTTTGGGGGGAAACGATGTACAAAAAAAATACTAACACCGTGAGATGTATGAAGAAAAAATCTTTTTATCTCCATAAGAAGTGGTTTTTAAAAATAGAGACTTGGGGAAGCCCTTCTCCTCGTCATTTCATTTTCCATCCTCCAACATAGGAATTTCAATATAGTCCTCCCCTTAATACATCAAGGGGATTTAAAACACATTTGAAGGGGTGAATGAATATTGAATTTATTGAAGATTAAAAAGTTCGGAAATGACACCTTCAATGGTTTATATCTTACAAGTGCAAGGTTTAGGAGTTCAAACTTTTTTATGACATATAATGAAAAGCAAATCACATGTGTTTATCATTTTATCTACCCTAAAAAATAGAAGTACATTACTTTTGAGGTGGCACACATGGAGAAGGTGTAGTCATAGAATCTATTGGGGATGCGGTACATAGTAGATTAATTTTGACAATTTTTCAATTTTCTGTAGTACTATAGTACTTCAATAGTTAATACTCGGTTATTACCAGTTGGTAAGGTTTTCACTATAGAATTGTATCAATAGATGAATAGGCAGGATGAATGGGGTGCAGACTATAGTGGTGGTTGGGGTGGTTTTCAATTGATTCAGGTGAAGCCTGTGAAGGAGGACGATGGTTCTCTCAGTCTGGAGAGAGTGTCCAGAGCTTCTGAGGCGGTATTGGCCGGCAGTGGTGGAATGATCTATAGTTTATTGGCGATAATTAAGAGAGAACAAAGTTTAGTTTCGATAGTGTTGATGTCTGTATTAGTGGGCTGGATCGATAGATGTTAAGGAGTGAAGTTGGAGAGGATGAGAAACAATTGTAATATTTGCCCTAATGAAAATTCAATACGGAGATTATGAGTGGAAATTGTGTATGTGTGGACTTATGATTGAGTTATGAAATTGTGAAATTTTCTATTGTGTTGTGATTATAGTTGTGAATGATTGTATTTGTTGAAATTATGTGTATCAATTGTAAATGTAATTGTGAGGAGATATGAGTCTATGGATTTAATGGTATGAGGAAATTCTATTGTCATGGCTGGCCGTGAAGGCATGTTTAAATCGGGTTTTAATTGCCGTCTTCAATTGTGCCAAAGAAGAGTATTTTGAGTGAATGATTGTTAGAAGTGAAATTATAAATGTTGTGTTTAGAGTAAAAACTATAGTTGAGGAAACCTAAATATGGAATTTAATCCCATAGTGAATATGGACACATTCTCTGAGAATCTATGGTGCAAGATCGGTAGTAGTGACTGAGTAAGAACGATAGTCCTGAAGTTGTATGGCTATATCTATAGTGTGACTGGAGTTATTTGAGAACGATGGAGAAAAGATTAATTGCTGTGGAAACCAGTTGCTGAAAAAGGTTCAATTGGAAGCTTGGATAGTTGTTGGATGAAAGCTAAAGCTATGGAGTGAAGATACATGATATAAGTTTTACCATTGTTTAATTATAATAAATTAAACTTATATCTATTGGGAGTGTAGAATTGAATATTTATCCTTTTTCTTTCAATTGTGCATAACCCTGGGTTAGAGATTAAATCTTTTACCTTGTAAAATTACAATGGTACCAAACCTCCCTAAGAATGAACTAAAACTATAGGAATTTTTCAATAGATTAAGTCTATAGTAAATTCCTATCTACATAAGGTCCATGGTTTTTCTACAGGGTTTAGGGTATAGGGTTAGGGTTTAGGGTTTGGAAAACCCTCTTCAATTTGTCTAATTAGTCTTACTATAATTATGTATTTATAGACTGATTCTGTAGTATTAACTAGCTTCCAACATTGAAGGACAGGTCAGTTGTAGTCTATGGAAGACGCAATTAAGTCTGACTTCATTAGTGTTGGAGATGGCTCACATCTTCTGCTACATTGGTTTCAAGACTGACGTGACTTTAAGATAGAGGCGACAACTGGTGGGGGGCGAGTTCAGGTCCTGAGCAACCACGAGCGGGGGCATGGTCTTCTGGCTTGGTGTTGTTGAGCCCAATTTGGTGGAATGGGGCGACTGCGAGTGGGGGGCAAGTTCAGGTCCTGGGCGACCACGGGTAGGGGTTTGATTTTTGGCTTGGTGTTGTTGAGCCCAATTTGGAGGAATGAGGTGCAACTACGAGTGGGGAGCGAGTTCAGGTCCTGGGTGACTGCAGGTGGGGGGTGAGTTCAAGTCCTAGGCAACCGCGGGTAGGGGTTGGATTTTTGGCTTGGTATTGTTGAGCCCAATATGGAGGAATGAGGTGCAACTACGAGTGGGGAGCAAGTTCAGGTCCTAGGCGACTGCGAGTGGGGGGCGAGTTCAAGTCTTGGGCAACCGCGGGTGGAAGGCGAGTTCAGGTCCTGGGCGCCCGCAGGTGGGGGTTGGATTTCTGGCTTGGTGTTGTTGAGCACAATTTGGTGGAATGGAGTGCGACTACGGGTGGGGGGCGAGTTTAGGTCTTGGGTGACCATGGGTAAGGGTGACTTTAGGTCCTAGTGCTTGTAGAGCACAGTTTGGTGGAATGGAGGGCGACTGCGGCTAGGGGGCGAGTTCAAGTCCTGGGTGACTGCGGGTGGGGATGCGGTCTTCTGTTTTGGTGGTTTTGAGCCCAATTTGGTGGATTGGGGAGCAACCGCGAGTTGGGGGCAACTTTAGGTCCTGGGCGACCGCAGGTGGGGGCGACTTCAGGTCCTGATGGTTTCAAGCCCAATTCGGTGAAATGGGGGCGACCACGGGTGGAGGCGACTTTAGGTCCTGGTGGTTTCGAGCCGAAATTGGTGGAATGAAGGGCGACTGTGGATGGGGGCGTGCCTTCCAATCCAAAGAAGTTTTAATAAGTATAACAAGTTCAACTTTTAACATCCAAAAACAAGTCACTTCATTAGGACCTTGGGGTCTTCAAATCATCTTCAGGTGATGCATGGAAGTTATTGGCTTCTTGGAAGTCATTGTTCTTGTGGAGGTCTCCGGTTCGATCCCCAATGAGATCAATTTGGTTTGGTTTTTGTAGCCAACCGACAAAAAAAAAAAAAAAAGACATCAAGCTAATTCCCTGTGGTATGCGGGAGGGAAGGTGATTTGATTCTTAAGGTCTAAGGGATGGTCCATGAGAGTTATAAGAAATTAGTATTGAGTTTAGAACGGAGATGTGTGTGGTGCAACCTTGCACCTTATACATCTCCGAAATCTTGGGAATCAAATGATGTTTCCTGCTCACCTATTGGAGTGACCGAACTTGACGTTTTGTCTCTTTTGAGAGAGATTATTTTTTGTATACAAAAGTTGAAGTAAACCTTGGATAGCTTTTACAAGAACATATTGAATGTCCTCTATAGAATACTTAGCCAAAGAAATCGTACATTGTATAAGGATTTGCATGTGACAATTCTTCATCTTCCAATGATTAGGTGGCTAATTTTGAGTCCATAAATGATAGAAACTCTCTACACAGGATAGAAGAGCATCTCTTCATCTTGTAAATTTTGTAGTGTAAGAAGGGGTGGTCCTCCTTGAAGAGTTTACCTCCGAAGACCACATCTATAATTTGTAACTTAATAATTTACAACGTCTAAGAAAGATGATTTTGAAGGTGTCCCACTTGTCCATTTAGAAATTTCTTGTATCTTGTGGGTGACCAATTTTGAAGGATTGGCATGCAAAAAAAAGAAATGATAGCATTCAAACACCTTTGATGGTTTGAACAATGTCTTCATCAAGGACAACAATCTTTTGACTTGATGTACATATGCTTGATTTGTTGTTCATTTCAATTTGCTCTACAACATGTATGTTTGCATTTATGACCTCTTCCACCCCAAAAGGGTTTAGGGTTGTGTAAAAAAGCTGAATTCATGTTCAATGTAGAGCAAACTTGAAGAAATTAGAAAAAGACTTTGGACACTTCTAAAGTAACCTCTATAATATTATTATGCAATGGTAGAATGTACGAATTTCAAGTTCTCCCTTTTTGTTTCAATAGAAGTCAATCATGTCTTGTACTTTTATATTTTTGATTCCCTTTTTCCGTTTTGGCCCATTCCTTTTTTTTCTTTGTGAACATTGTAGACATATATTTGGAACCATAAAGAAACAACTCAAAATCTAATTCCACATTCTAAACCATATTATAGTAGTCTTATGATTTTATTTGAAAGCAAGCGAAATAGAAGTGGGAAGTTGTCATGCCAATGTTTCTACCCCATATGAAGGTTTCTTTTAGCTATTACTTAGGATGGTCCATCCTTTTTGGACCCGCGGTCGCCCAGGACCAATGGTTGCCTCCACACCAATGATCCCTTCCATCTGCGAGCACCTCTGGAACCCGCAGTCGCCCCAACCCGCAGTCGCCCCATCCCGCAGTCGCCTCTATACCCGTGGTCGCCCCATACCCGCGGTTGCCCGTTTCGCATGCGCCAGACCCGCACGCGCCCCAAGGCGACCTTGGGTACTTAAGCGGTCGCCCAAACCTGTGGTCACCATTCTTGGTCTTGCGCATTGGCTTTCATCCACCTTGAAGTGGCTAAATGCGTGCTCATGGGCCAAGGTGATTTCAAAAGGGGAAGTTTTTGTCCATTTTTCTCTCCAAGTTCAAGTCAAGAACACCTCGTTTTTCAAAAGAGGACCATGTCTACTTCAAAGGAAGGAAGTAGTACGAGTCAGATATCAGCTTGGGACAAGGACCTTGATAATCATGCGACATTTGTTGTAGATATAACTAACAAGGAGGTAATTGGGGGTGTCGGACCATCCAAGACAAAGAAGTCCAAGACAACACACGATAAGGACCCTACCTATCCTCCAGCACGATATACGAGCTATGCACATGAGGCTTGTTTGCAATGGTATGAGGATAAAAGTGTACAATATTTGGAGAGGAAATACTTGAGAAATAAAGAGGTAGGCATCCAATCCTTGAAGGATGAGTTGGAGGAATTTATTATAAGGAAAAGCAAGGAATCAACAAACTATGCAGATGTGGATGAAGTGTATTTCAACCAATGGAAAACATGGATTGGCAATTGCCTACAAACTGGTATATTCAACACCAAGAAGTTGATGCTTGAGTTGCGACCTATAGTGCCTGGATTTGGAGAAACGGATAGGGCCTAGGAGTTTCGTGAGAAGATGGATTGGTGGCAAATTGCAGCAAAAAGATTGTCAAGGTCTGAAGCTAGGGGTATGGGATGGCAGACGGATGCATTGAAGGTTGCATTTACGAGAGATAGTGGTTCATGTATCATGTGGGTCTACTCAAAGGCCAAGGTGGTCCCACTTACTGGATTTGACCGTCAAGGAGGATATGCAAAGGTGCGCAAGGTACACATTGAAGGAATGTCCATGATCCCTGCACATGTACATTTTGCGGGGAAATTGTCAAAGCAAAGGAACAAACGCGATGCGAGGGTGGAACGGTCAGTGGAGGCTTTGGTATGCCCGTTGAATCATCCGGCCATTATTAAATTCCTAGTTGTCCATGACCAAACAATGGAAGCATACACTTTGTGGTGGAATGGTGGTAATTTCAAAGAGTTGCTTCATTTGAATGACAAGGTGGTGTCGCATGCGGAATGGCATGAAATCAAGTTGGTCAAGCAACTTATAGGCCAACAACAAAAAGAAATTAGCCTCTTTTGAAGACACAAGGCGAAGTTGGTGTGGGCCCTAGTTTATGTAGCAAGTCTCATGCACAATGCAGGGGTGCTACACAAGGACTTGTCACCTGTGAACATATTGTTGCATTATCCCCCCTTCTCGGACAAAGAGATCAACATTGGGATTTGTGATTGGGGAATTGCAAATCGTATTCAAGAAGGAGCTCACTTGCATTTTCGATATGAAAAACAGCAAAAAACTTGATGCTGAGAGGATGGGCCGTTGGTAGGCAGCTCCAAAGTTGTTCTATTTGTTTGGGCCAAAGGATTCAAATACGAGTCTAGATGTGATGAAAGCAACCTACAAATATTCGGTGAAGTCCGACTCTTATTCGACTGGAAAGTTGACCCAATGCATGAACATAGAACACATGGTTGAATACGACAAGGACTTATTTAGAAATCATGAGTCATCAAGGTACTTTGCCATGAAGTTACGTGAACTAGTTGATGTTGATGTTAACAAAAGACCAACATGTGCGCAAGTGGTGGACCCCCTCATGGGTAAACCATGGTTCATGAAACCACCCGAATTTGTCTTTCGGGACTCTGTCCTCTCATAGGATTTGATGTAATAGTTTTCTAGCGGGAATAGTAACGTTGGCCACCTTCTGTGCATCCCATTTTGGAAAAGCAATGCAAGTGTATAAACTATTTTTAATGTGAAGTGCATGTTTGGACCCAAAATATTGAGTATTGTACATACACATCACCTACTTGCATGCATTTGGGTTTGAATATGAATTTTTTGCATGGTTCATTTGGAGGTAAGGCAATCTAATTGTTAAGGCAATCTAATTTCACTATTTAGTGAAGGTATGTGATATCGCAGTTGGGGGTTTGCGACCCACGGTCGCCCGAGACCTGCATGTGCCCCCTAGTTGCGGTTGCGCTAGACCCGCGGTTGCCCCAGACCCGTAGTCACCATCACGCGCGGTTGCTAGCGGTGGGTCTGGACCTGCGGTCGCCCCAGACCCGCATGCACCCCGAGTTGGGGTTTCCCTCACCCGCGGTCGCACCAGACCTGTGGTCGCCCCAGACCCGCAGTCCCCATCACCCGTGATTGCTAGCGGTGGTCCTGGATCCGTGGTCGCCCTCCCGACCCACACACGCCCCCCCCCTGTGGACCCGCAGGTGCCCCATCTAGAGCCGCGCTCACCCTGAGGCAACTATGGGTACAAAATCGGAGACCAAACCCGCAGTCTCCCATCTTTCCCTTTTGCGCCTCGTCTTTTATCCACCTAGAAGTGGCTAATTGTAGGCTTGAGAGGGGAGGTGGGTGTTGTAAGGAGGATATTCTATCTCTCCTCATGTCACTTTCATCCATTGATTGTAAATCACATTGAATTGTTTGAAACTTGATTGTGATTGTAAATGTTCATGTTGATGTATTTGTAAATGTGAATTACCACGAGGTAAGAGATTTAAGTTTGTACAACAAGGTTTTAGGCTTGGTATATTTGGCATAGTATTCGAGTACAATTAATCGTATAGATTGAGCACTATGGAGAATGAGCCCCCACCATTGACACCTGCCACAATCAAATGCCTTACACGATAAGAGATGAAGCTCATTCGCGACAAGGGTCGAAAACGGTGCGGTAAAATTCACAAGAAGCGTGTGGCTATTTTGATCCATCCAAAGATTAAGGCATTTAAAGGTTGGAGAAATGAACATGAGCCTTGGAGTTACAAAATGGTTTGCAAATACGTGGATTGGTGCCAAATCAACAAGTTATTTGCCTTGTGTCGGCACAAAGAGCATCTAAAGCAAAACAAAGTAAATCTTGCATACTCGAAGGATGAGGGCTTCATACTTAGATGTTGTGAGGTGTGGAAGCACTTGTATTTGGAGGACTCAACTTACCGAATCGACAATTTCTATTTCTTTCTTGTGAGAATGGTGTATGCTGAATATGTGTTGAAGAAGGAGGTGGATTGGTCAACATTGAAAGAGGTCCCTATTGCGATCATTCCGGAGACTACAAAAATTTTACCACCAGATGAACCTGTGGATGTAAAGAAGATGTTATCCAAGGTGAAGCGTGGGAAGTCATTTGTTCACAATGAAAGCGTGGTTTGGTCAGAGACTTCTAACTCTGATCAACACACCCATGAATACGATGGATATTCTTTCCACAGTGATGAGGAGGAGGTTGCCATACAAGAATCTAGGCCAGCTATGGATGTGGGAGTCGACCAAAGTGGACAATCAACTCAAGAGCCCATCATAGTACAAGATACGGATGAAGAAGGCATGGATGATGGGGTGGCTAGGAAAGTGGACCCCGTTTTTTGAAAGGGTGACGGGAGTGGCAGAGGAAGCGATTCAGAAAATGAAGAGGCAATGTTGCTTGCCAAAATAGAAAGTGCAAAATTAGCATTGCGTGCAAGGAACGAGCAATTGAAAACTTTGAAGGAGCAAGAAATGAATCCCACTTTCGTAGAGGTGTTGAAGCAACGGTTGAAGGCCATAACAAATGTCATCGAAGAGAATGACAAGGGCTTCCATTCCTTCAAAAGAAATCACGATTTTTATTTGAAGGAAATGAAGAGTGGGAAGGTGCATAAAATGGACCATTATTTGATATGGGAATCAAAACTCGAAACCCTTGTCCGCAAACGTCAAGAGGTACAAAATGAAAGGCAAAGCCTAGAACTTCAAATAATGGAGAAGAAAAGAGAATATTATGAGGCCGCCGTCCAGCAGGTTCCAAAAGTAGAGCTTTTGGCTTCTTCCTTAAGATATGGTAGTGTTGTTGGAGAAGTAGCAATGCTTGAAAAGTTGGTGAAGTTCCATGAGCAAAGATTACCATTGATGGTATCGGAGTTGGAAGCTTTGAGGGCAGAAAGTCGTTTTTTTTCGGACTGGTATAAGTGGAATAGAGCTAGCATAGGGAAGTCTGATGCAAAATTACAACAAATGGGTCCGAAGCCCATTTTCAAGGACTACCTCAACACAAAATAAAATACTTAGGAATACAATGAGGATAAATACTTTCACCATGATTATTTTGTATTTTGCCTATCCTAGTATTATAAAGAAATGCAATGTTTTGAGATAAAACAATGTATATGGTGTCTTGAAGCAATGTGTGTACTAGAATAGTTAAATTGGTGTGGGTACACTAGTGGCATGCATGGAAGGGAGAAAATGCTACACCATTTTTAGATCTTACAACTTTTCTATATGGATGAATATGTCTTTCTCATGTTTTGGGAGAAAGTGATGGTATGATGAATGGAATGGGATTCTCACACATAATTACAATCGAATAGGAACATGGGATTGATGAGAAGTTCTTGATTCTTGACCGTAAAAGTTGACATAGTATTTTGTGAGAACGTTGTCATGAAATCTACAATACAACTTGTATTAATGATTTTCATATGAATAGTGGAGAACGCAAAACCAATTATGCCCCAAATACCATATTAATCGAGGAAATTTATTGGGCTAATTTGTCTCGGGTGATTTGCTTCATTGTTCCTCCTTGTATATAGGATTTTTTAGAATTCTAGCTTTAGAGTAATTTGAAGAAAATTACAATGGATATTGAGGAATTAGGTAGGTTTTATATGTAAGTTGGCCTACTCATGTTTTTTATGAATCAAAATTTTGACCTCCAAGGTCAGGGTGAACCATTTGAAGGTATGGTAATATGAAATCAACAAGTCAACATCCACAAAAAGGGGCATGTTGTATTTGAACCCCTTTTATTCCTTCTTTGGCCAAGTATCTTGAAAGCTTAGAGGAAAAGCTTCCTATAATTAGAACCTCACGATTTTAAAGAATATGAAAGGAAATATCCAATTGGACAATGATGCTCCACTCTAGTGAGTAGTGACCTAGTTTTCTTCTCAATGCAAGTGAAATTAATTTGGAAAGTTCAACTTTAAGAGCTTTGTTGATTTGATTCGTACAAAATATTTTGGGAAGAACTGGAAAAGATTATTCTCGATATGATTTCAGAAATTTGTACTTTGGTAGAGAGGAAAAAAAGGTAGTATTAAATAAAAATCAATGCCATATGGAATTGCCGTACATAGGTATGCTAGGAAGTCGTAGAAGTGGAATGAAAGAAGCAAACCCTAAACCACTCCATCGTACTTGCCAAAACAACTAGAAACATAGTGTAACTAAAACCTAACCTTTACTTGTCATCTATTATGATGGGAGGTAAGGCTAAATTGCATGATTCCTATGAATGACTAATCAATTACATTTGGGTTGTTTTGAGAGCCACTTCCTTCACCTTCTTCGCAGGTCGATGCTTCCCCAACCCCAAGCTTTCGCTTTGCACGGGTTCGTGAAGCTGGTCCGTCTGCCTTCAAAATTGATTGCAACACGTTGGAGTCCTATAGAGCTTGGAGGGTCCTTGTTCTTTGCGGAGAATGTGCTTCCAAAAAGTAGTCAAGTGCTTGACTTTGGTAATATGGTTTGTACGTAGAGTCCAGGTAAGCCATACTAGTCAAGTCTTCTAGGGAGGCACTATCATCTTGATTAGCCACCCTTTGTCCTTCTAAATTCCAACGGTGTCGTTGCGGATGAGGACCCCACTTGAAGGTTGAGGAGGTCTTGTCCCAATATCCACCAAGGCATTGGAAGAAGAATGCCCTCCTCCCTTTGTTTTGTGGCCCCTTTCCCATGAGCCTTGGTGCAACTCTAGCAATTTCGTCTGGGTCTGTTTCCCAATTCAATTGCGAGCTAGCAGGTCCTTTTTCTTGATCATGTTGTTCTTCTCGCCAACTCCAAACCAAATCTCCGTCCCACAAGGTTGTGTCAGCCGTAGTATCATGTGTGTGTTCTCAAGAAGGAGGCATGTAGGTCATCAAGTTGAACATGGTATATAGGTGATTGTGGAATGGTGTTGAACAAATCACACAACGTCGTCTAATCAAGCATTGTGTGATGAGACATTGGGGGTGGTATACATGTGCACAAGATCCTAGTGCCCAACCCCCTTCGGGGCCAAATTGTTCAAGACATATTGGGCATTTGGTATGGTCCAAAACAAAAGGTGTAGGCTTGGACCACAGGAGCATTCGTTTCTTCTCTTCTATGTGGCTAGACATTTGGTTTTCATGGTCCCAACCATTTTTGCTCCAACCTATGACCTCTTTTTGTGGCAATTCCACCATGCACATGTTATTGGGAAACATGTCCTCCAACAATGCCCATGACGTCAGTCCATTCTCACGTTTAGGAGCATTTGCAACAAAGTTTCTAAAAACTTTCTCTAGCTCCTTCGTAACTTGTTGGGATCTATCCAGAGAGAAAATGCAGGCGACCTTCGAATGATAGTATGTGGTAGGCAACTTAGGCAACTTTCTTCGAAGCATCTTATTTTCTTCTTGAAGTCCATGGTCTTTCTCCAATTGAATAATTGATGGAACCACAGGAAACGAAAGAGAGTCTTGGGTCCCATTGAGTTCAATTGTGTCATTGGTAGTATATCTTGTGACAATAGTAGGAAGTGTATTTGGAATGATGGGGGAGCGTCTAGTGCGCTTGGCAAGAGGAGAACGTTGAAGGATATGGTTGGTAAGGTCCCCCACAACCTTGTCCACATTTTGGAGGTTTTGCTCAACAAAGGCGTCATCCATATCCAACAAAGTGAAAGTGTCATGGTCTTTCTCACGGAGGCGTTGCAGTTCTGTAGTTTGTTGAGAGATGAGTGTACTTTTTTGTTCACACTCACATCGCAATTTCCTCATTTCATTTTGTAGTGAAGAAATTTCAACATCTTTGGTCTTGAGGAGGTCCAAAGCTTTTGCCAAAGTCATAATGTCATCGCTTGAGCCCATTGTTGATGGAGAAATGGGAACATGGTCAGTTTCTTCCATAGCCGTATCCTCATCGGGCCCAAAGTCGAAGACGTCATTTGTACGCTGTGTTGGCAGTGATGGGTTAGGAACTATAGTTGGAATCGATGCGGGTCTCACTCGTGTTGTTGAACGCCGTACTCTAGATGGTTGCCTTGGTCGTTGTCTCGTGGATGTCATGGGTCCTTCTACAACTTCATTTTGAACCTCATTGGGGCAAACAGATTGCTCCACGATTCGTATGACCCTATGGACGTGCGTACCATCAGAGTCATCATCTTCTTCAGACTCCTCAGTGTCAACCTCAGTGGCAGGGGTTTGCGTTTTGTATGCACTTCGAATAGGACCGAGTCCCCCCTCAAGAAAAGCTAAAACCCCTTTTGGGATGAAACCACTCTCTGGACGAGTGACATACGTACTTCCCTTGATTGTGCTCCAATCAACCTCTTTGTTTAGGG
The DNA here is from genome assembly GCA_963920665.1 of Straminergon stramineum. Taxonomy (NCBI): domain Eukaryota; kingdom Viridiplantae; phylum Streptophyta; class Bryopsida; order Hypnales; family Calliergonaceae; genus Straminergon; species Straminergon stramineum. The sequence goes on along the minus strand of OY987269.1, from coordinate 42,467 downwards.
CAACCTCAGCATATGCTCCTCTAGCAAGGAAGAGGGGGACCTTGTTCCTATCTACAAAGGCGATTTTGTAGAGGACTTGCCACAATTCAATGCATCTTTGAAGGAATGCTGGATTCTCACAGTACTTCAAGTTGGCCTTATTGGTGTGCCGATTATAATGATGACGCCATAAAGGAAAGAACTTGCCGATGTGGCACCACTCGATGTAGTCTTCACAGGTTTGTATTGTCCAAGGCTCTGGTTCTTCATTCCAATCCTTAAAAGTAAGGTGGGCTTCACTATTAAGCACGTGCAATTGCTTCTGATGAATAGTGCCCCTACGCTTGCGATGTTTGTCTTTGGCAGCCTTCCGTAATGCCCCGGCGGTCTGTGCAGCAGCGGAGATAGGCAATGCCTTGGCATTGTTAACTCCAGTGGCCATCAATGATTGTCGTGTCTAAGGCTCAAAAAACTCGTTTGGGAGTTTAGGTGGTCTACAACTAGTAAGGTAAGAAGGGTGGATGAATGTAATAAATAGTAAATAGTCAAGGTTCACGCATGTAGCCACTAAAGGATACAAGACAAGAAGCCTCAATGAAAGGTGCCCAAAAGGTCTTGGGCGAGTGGATAAATAGGTGGGGCGAGCGCGGGTGAGAGTTGGTCATGGGGCACGTGCGGGTGGGCGACCACCGGTTGAACCCGCGGTCTCTAGAGGGCATGCACGGATCTCGGGGAGCGACTACGGGTCTGGTAGGGCGCATTCGGGTTCGAGGAGTCGACTGCGGGTCCAAGGGCACATGTGGGTCTTTTGGGGGGCGACTGCGGTTTCAGAGGCGCGTGCAGGTCCTCTAGGGGGCGACTACAAGTCTTTGGGGGCGCGTGCGGGTGCCTTGGGAGGCAACTGCGGGTCTTTTGGGGCGACCACTAGTAATTGTGGGGCGTTACTTCTCTTTGGGTTCTCACTTCATGTCTTTGCTTCGCAGCTTGCCACGTACTCCACACCCGCGGTCGCCCACTAGCTTGAACCCGAAGTCGCCCTACCCATGGTGGCCCACACCCGTGGTCGCCCGAACCTGAGGTCGCCCACACCCACATGCACCCCTTTAGGATGCTATATGGAAGACATGTGTTTGCCACATGGCATCCATGTGGCCTCCCGGGCAAGGTGAAATTTTTTTTAAAAGTCAAAGGTAAGTTTGACTCTATTAGACGGACAAGAGGGTCTACTTGACGTGTTGGACGTCGTGTTCGTCAAGTTGTCGAACTATCCGCCAAAACAACCCTGACTTCCATGAGTGTAAGAGCTTCTAAAGTTTGTTGTATAATAGTTCTTTTTGAAAATGTACATGTACAAATGTAACTTGTAGTTGAAAAACAAAACTTAGAGTACAAGATTCTTTAGGGTCTTTTGTATATTTTTTGTAAAATCAAAAATCTAAGTTAAAAAATCCTTAACATGATCATAGAAGATAATGAATTTCTACTTTACAAAACATTAGAAGGGGAATGAATAACGCAACAATAATGCAAATCAAGTGAAAATATTCAACAAAAACTTTGAATGCTCATTAGATAATGTGTAATATGAGTTGTCCACATGAACATGAAAAAACATTAAATCTTCTTCAATATATCTCTTTAAGATAAGGAGGAGGGAGAAATATCCAACCTCCTCCAAAATTCAAATTGAAAATATATAGATGATTTCAACATATACAAGGGCTTGAGGAACCATTTATATAAATATAGGTTAGATTTTAGTTCTTTTTTGGTAGTAAACCTCTATTGGTACCTTATCTAGTCAATGGCAAAATCCTCTATCCTCTTTTCCAAAAAATAGTAATATCGAGTTCTTCTCTTCATAAATCTATAGCATTTAAAAGCACCTCATAAGAAATTAGAAAGTAAATGTACAAAACATTAAATAAATAAGGAGAGAAATAGAAATATTGAAAAAGAACATAAAAAATGGGGTTTTGGAGAATGACACTTGCATTAGTAATTAAAATGCTTGTAGCCATTTTGCCCCCCTAGTTGAAGTGTTGGTTTTCTAAACGCTTGGAACACATTTACAAAGTTGTTCTTGTTAAGGTCTTGGAAATGACAACTAAGGTGCTGATTAGAGAATGGCCACAACTATATAAATGGAGCTTCTAACTAATCCAATGATTGTGATCATTATATGGTCATATGACTATAAACATATTTTCATGCTTCCTTCATAGTACATTTTCTTACCAATATCTTCTAAACTATGCATGCAATGCAAAATTGAGTTGAATCTTCAATGCATGAAAAATATTTTATACCAATATTCAACTCCATTTAAACCATCCCAAGATTATAACTTGAATTTATAGAATTCACTTTTTTGTAATGCTTATACAAAAATGCAAATAGCTTTATTTGGGGCATACAAAATTTTTATAGTCTTAACACCTGTCGCTAGAAAAGACACTTGCAAGGCATCAATCAAAATAATTATTTGGAAAATTCAACTAGTCCAATTCTTCTAGTATACAAGCACACTAGGTAATATAGATAATATAATTATCAAATATTCTAGATATATCCTACTATACAAAATGCTGTGAGTGTTTTAAACTCCACCCTTCAAGTTAAAACGTGCACACGGGTTCTAACGGCTTGTCAAATCAATTTCATTAGGATGTTTTTAATCTAAGTTCAATTTGTGCCTTCCAAGGAATGGACACTTTGTTTTTAAATATCCAAATTAAACTTAAATCAGGTAATTCCTAATTTTCTAAACTATGGTTAATTAAATCAAATAACTAATCAAAAGATAAATCCAAACTAACATCAATCTAACCTAATTTATAGAATGTAATTTTTCCTTTTTAGAATGATAAAGCAAGTTAAATTCTAACTTCCCTAGTAAAAGAATTGCATAGATGAAATATTGATCCCTAAACTAAATCACAACCTTCATCCACGAATTAAAAATAGGAAAACTAAGCGAAATAACTCTAAATTTTAAGGTTGAGTTTTTAATTATGTTAATTACCTAATTCTAAGACTAAACCTAATTTTGACCAATTAATGAAAGAACTTCATCCAAATTAGGATCAAACTTCATCCAACCTTTTCTCATTTAAAATTAAAGTAATTTTTAAATGAAAATAAGTTCTGGAATCTTTAAAAGATTCTCTAACTGATTCCTAATTTAAAGGATTCTTTAAAGATTCTTTAGAAATTCTTTTTTAATTATTTCTAAGTTTTCAATGATTTATTCTATTAAGTGAAATTTTAATCAAATTGAAATTAAAAATGAAATATGAAGAATTTTAACGTACCTTTCCCATGGAGTGGTCGATTGTACCGTCGTCAAGGGTCACGAGATAAATGATTTCATAGTAACCCGCTCCATCCTCCATTTCGCTAATTCATTACGCCATTTGAAATCAATCCTTGTTCAATGTTGCGTTTTCCTTTCAATTTTTCTTTTCCTACTAATGGTTATGAGATTTTATTAATTTTGGTTGTATTTAAACCAATTCCTAATTGATTAGAAATTATTTTAATAACTCAAAACCATTTAAAACTACTAAATCAAATCAAATCAAATAGATCCTAATTATTTTAAGAATTCCTAATCATCCAAAAGATATTAGTTTGCATTTTGTCTTTATCTATTCATCTTATTAAGCCTAATAAAACAAATCCTAACCAAAACCAGGCCTTCTAATTCCTAGAGAATCCTAATTAATGACTAACCAACAACTTAATGAATAGTAATTAGAATAAAATAAAATTCAAAAGATTCTCACCTCATTAATTATCTAAATTCCTTCTCTTCATCTCTCTCCTACTCCTTACTTCCCTTACTTCTTCTCTTTTCTTGGTTATGTCAATTCATTGATCTTTGTTTTGCAAGCTTCTTGTGGTTTTGGAATGGATGGAGATTTAAAGCAAATTCAAGTGGACTTCCAACTTATTTGTAGAAGTATTAATGACTGCTTTAGTTTAAGAACTTGTGAGATTTTTGAAACTTCAATGTACACCAAATTGGTGCACTGCAAATTGGAATTTGAACTCTTACCTTTAGTCTTCAGCTCCCTGGATCAGCTCTTGGGCTTCAATCTCTTGTCTCAGCTCCCTCGCACAGTCGCCAAGACTCAGCTCCTTGTCTTAGTCCTGCTTAATTCAGTTCCCTAGGCTCAGTCGCCGAGAGTCCGCCACGTGGTAGGACACAGTTGGCCGACAGCCTGTCCGATTCCGTCTAGTTGGTTCCTTGTCCTGCTCTGGTTCATCTAGTTGGGTCCTCATCTTGCTCTGGTACTGATCCTTGCTGGTTAGTCCGGTTGGTTGGGTTATAATTTGAACTGAACTGGTTATCCGGTTAAGTTCCTTGGTTCTAGCATTTTATATTGGTTAGTGGTTCACAACTCCGCTATGCTAATTTTCACTAATCTAATTAATAGACTTTTGAGTTTTGACTAATCAAATTTTCAAGCTTAAAGACCCAATTAATTCTCTATCTAATCAATTTTTGGGGGTTTGGGGAACTTCTTAAATTCTAAACTAACAATCTAATTTTGGGGGATTTTTGAGAAAAAATTAAAGCTAACAACTAAGTATTCTAAGCTAACTAAAAATCTCTTCCTAGGATAATTTTAATGACTATAACTAAAGGGAAACTAATCTAAATTTTGGTTTTCTCTAACTGCTACTAAGGATTTTATCAAGAGTTCAAACTAAGGAATTTTGTCTACTTTTCTCTAATCTTTTCTCACTAAATCAAATGTTCGTAATTAGTATACCTACAAAACATTTTTCCAAGCATGCAAATAAGGAAATTTTTCCAATTGTTAATTTCAAATCTTCCAAAGTCAAGGCTTCGCCGTGTAGGGGCGACCCCAAGCATATACGATGTCAATGATCAAATTTTAGTATTTTGAAAGTCAATCTTTAAAGGAGGTACACATGACAGTGTTTAAACAGACTTTTAAAGATTAATTCTTTTAAAATTTCAAAGTATCCAAGTTTAATCACTAGAGGAGGTATGCATGACAGCGTTTAAACCGAACTTTAGCAATTAAAGTCCCAATCTTCGTTATACAAAGAATTTTGGGCAAGGGTTGGTTTAATAAACTTTTGGCAAAGTCAAGCTTCACCGCCTTAAGTATATTCATACCAAATTCTGTTGTAATGAGCACAATTTGTTAGTATTCAAAAGATCTTAAACGAAATTAGAGTTTGGAGGTCTATCCCTTCCAAAACTCTCACAAATCAAAGAAAATGGAGGCTTAGCCTCGAGAACTTTAAAGAAATCAAATAGAAATCACTTTGAAGGGACCCTCTCGTCCTTCAAAGTGTGCAAATCAAGACTTAGAATGAAAATCAGGTCGGATCTCGACCTGGATCAGTGCTCCGATCATGCCGGTAGCACAAAAGCAAAGGTTAGATATATAAATGAGGGTACCGACAACCTCGAGGGAAGGGCCTTTTATACTTGTCCCAGGCCCCCCTCCGGTAAATTGTTGGTGGAAAAACATTTACTTTTGATCTTGAGATATTTCCTAAACTACCCTAATGTAATTCCAAAATAATCTTTGTTTAATGGAAGAATTCTCTAGAACCCTCTCCATTTAGCTAATAAATCTTGGCTAAATCAAATCTAAGATCTTTTCTCAAAGATCTTTTGAAAATAACCCTAATTAATCTAGATATTTTGCTAATTAATCCAAAGTATTTCTAAATTGTCTTTCTTTAAACAAAACATGGATTGTTATGCAAGAAAAGAGGTCTTATCCAAATCCAATCTTCAATTTTCCAAAAGATATTTGCGAAATTAACTTTGAATTACCGCTAATTACTCTAAAAAAGTCAAACCTATTGCTGGACCCTTCCTATCTTCTAGGCAACAACTCCAAATTGGAAAACAATTGCGCCATAGTGTTTAGAAGACCCAAATTAGCCTATGGGACCCCCTACCCCCTTCTTCCTAGCCCTTCATAAGTGTAAAATCGATTTACGGTAACTCCAAAGAAAGGTGAAAACTCTAACTTTTGGATTTTTGTTTCTTTTGAGGAAACTATCTAGCTAGGGTTACTTAGAAGGTTTGTGGGAGTAAGAAAAGACCCCTCATTCACGTCATTTGGACACTACCATCTTCTGATACGTCGGTCAACCCGCCGTAAAGTCGTAAATTCTTCAAAAGTCCAATGTCGTTGCCAATTCTGGTACCTAGGAATGTCAGAATGTCTTCAAACTTTGTGGAACGCTTTATTAGCACACAACACACTATCCTAATTTTTAGTGGGATTTTACCGCAACATGGATAATTCCTAGGAATTTACGACCATGTTCAAAGGCAGTTGACTTCCCATGGAGTTATTGTAATTGTTTCGGAAAAATACGAAACTTTTTGGGTAGCTTCTAGGAAACTCCCAAAACCAAAGTGCAACATTATATTTCACTTTGCACTATTCATAGGGAAGCTAAAATTAGCAATTCCCTTTTAATTTCCGCCTGAGGGGGAAATTATTCTTGTATTGGGGAATCTTGGAACAACTGGCTCCAATGTTGGCTCCTGGCATGCTTTTAGAGTAAAAGCACCTTTCTTCATACTCCGGTCGCTTTCCCATCATTTTATTTGTAGATTGGATAATTCTTCTATAAGTTACCTGAAAATAAGAACTTACCAATCCAAATTCTTTACGAATTGGATGGTGATCTATACTAAACTCTCTAGACCTAAAATGGACTTAGCTAGCTTGTCACATGCAATTGTAAGACTTAGTTTAACATGGACAACTACTAGGACTGGCTAACACTTAAACCCTTAATTCTCTCAGAAATACATAATCGACCTCTCAAACTCTCAACTAAGCATTAGAAGTATGAAATTTGAGTATTTTATATACTCTACACTTCTAGGATGATCCCTCATTGTATTGGTAGGGACTTCTACCAAATACCACTCAAATACTCTTTTTATGCATTTTTGCATATAATTATGCTAAAATATTGACTAAAACAAAAAAAAGAAAACCCTGAGTTCCAAGTGCCAACTTGAGGGCTCACAAATGCAAACTAGAAAATAATCAAGAAATATCCCTACTTCTCAACATCTCTTATATGATTTGACCCTTGTAGATTCAGGACCACATTTTTCCAAATCATGCTTTAGAGTTGCTATTTCAAATGTAATTAAAAGAGCTACAATGAAAGAGATACTATGTTTTACTGCAAATTCAACCATTGTATCCTGCATTAGATTCGTACAAGAAAGTGTGGAAAGTTTTTTAGATAGTTTAGTCATAAGATACTAGTGTTCAAAGTTAAAAGAAATAATCCTTTGTACATTACTTTATTATGTTTTTAGACTTTGAATTCCCATATTTTAAATTATTTGTACTACAAAGTTTTGAGTATTAGACTTTACAATGGAAAATTTTGTTGAAAATTTAGGAAAGAATTTTTTAAAAAGAAAAGAAAATATTCTTTCTTTAAGAAATTGTAAAATAGAAGTAGGTATGAGATGGAAGGCAAAATTAAATCATGAATAGTTCTAAAATGGAATTGAAACATGTCAATCCTTCATCAGCAAGAGGTGTTTGTGAGATTGGAAGTGCGTGAACCAATATGGGCTACTGTGGTCCACTTTGAGGGATTTGCCTTTTAGCCACCACGATTTCTTCCCTGATGTGATGAGGAGCTGATTTGGTTTGTTGTGACTAGCTGTAAGGGGACTCACGGCCCTCCTAGGCGTGGTCCGTGGTCTCCTTATTCCATGTTGTAGGTTGGTTGTCTAAGGCTTGGTTGTATTAGTTACCCCGATCAAGCCACTTGTGGTTGGCCGGTATGTATTTTAAATTCTTTTGCAATGAAATTTTGTTTCATTTGTGTAAAAAAACCCAAAAAAACTTGTCAATCTTGATGATGAGATTGTTATTACAAGTAACATCCCTCCTTGTAATCCTTATTTGTTTTGAAAAATTGTGAAAATTGAGTTTGTAAACAAATTCTATACATTATTTTTTGAGGGAGGTGCACGAAAAACTAGACTCCTCATAACTTTCACATTACTAATTCAAATGGAATGAATCAAGGCTTTCCACATTGACTTAAATATATTATAGGAGAAAAAAATATTGAATTTTGGTGTGTTTATTGTCTACTCAAAGTCCTACATTTTGACCTTAGGTGGACATTAATTATTCTTCTATAATCCTAAACCAATTGAAAGAAAAGTTATACTTCTAAAATGCTATACAAATCTTTATCTTCAAGTCTTAAGAAAAAATCACAATAAAATTTGACATCACAAGAACTTGTCAAAAATCCTAAAAAAGACGGTTTCATTTACATTATAAAATTACTTGGACCCTCTTAGAAGTTGTGTCCCAACAATTTCATTGATATTTGAATTATAATGACAAACTTCTTCAACAATTGTGGTTTTCACTTTTTAGTGTTCATACTTATAATGTATCAATTATCAAGAGACCTAAGTTCATCACAATGAAGGATTTAAAAGTAATTTTCCAAGAATTTTTTTTAAAAGGAAGTTGTGCCTTATTTACCTGAAAATCAAGCATTCTTTCTTCTTGCTATCGTCATGTACTTTTGAGATTCAAGTGTCCTTCACTTTTTTATGAAGAATACTTTACTTGAGCATATGATTGTATTTATTAAAAAAACAAAATTCTATCATTATTCATGAAGTGGATGGCCTCATAGAAGGACAAAGAAACTCGCGACGGGTAGGCAACCAGACTCCTGAATGACCAGCCAGAATTTTGGATAGGCTAGCAGACAGACTCATTGAGTGGTGGACATGTCACACCTCTATCTCCTCGGGGTGCTCGAAGTGCCTTAGTTAGCAAGGAGGACCTTGGGGGTGACTTCTTAAGCCTTGCAATAGGCTAAGAAGGGAGAAATGACAAACTCCTGAGCAAAGAGGGCACAATAGCGTCTTGGATAAGTAGAGAATAGTAGTATATCATAAATTCTTGGAAAGATCTTGAGAAGACGCTTCTAACCGTCCAAAGAACACATGATTTAGACTAGTAGTCTAGAAATTATGGTTGTTCAAAGTTGGGGGTGTCCTAGTGGCGCCAGAACATTCAAAGGCTAGGAGTGAGGGGTTCCCAAAGAATCCCTCAACAAATTATGGCATGTAACATATCATTGGAAAATTATAAAGACAAGGAAGCTAAAATGTCAAGCAATACAAATTTCTAAGAGTTAAGACAAAAGTTATGGCCAAGAGAAGGGCCGTGGTGAAGGCATGATGCCTCTCCTAGTGAACCCAAATCTTTGGAGGGCCATAACTTTGCAAGAACTCGTTCAAATGGAACAAGTGAGGAGTTCATCGGCATCTACTCGTCGTTTAGATATCCAAAATGGAATTGCACGTGAGATTTGGCTCCCTGATCGCAAAGTTACACCATTTGGAAGTTCAGGAGTCCAAACGGAGTTGAAACTTGGTGATTTCGGTTGGAAATGGGTGGTCTTCCAAAACCCAAGGGGGTTTGGGAATTACCTTCTATCCACAAGGGGTGTATGTGTATCAAATGCCATAGAAAGTACTATAGGAGGGATGGGTCTCCCTCCTCACTTCCTCTAGGAGCCTTGGTGAGTCTTAGTGACTGAGGGTTGGTGATGCAACTTCACCACCGGCTTTAAGGCTCTATGGGACACTTATGTGTATGTATTCCAAGGCACCAGTTGGTTGAAGCCCTGCTCCTTGCTAGGCCTTTGTCAATGTGTTCCGAGTTGTAAGTCTAAATTAGTGTTGGTGTGAGAGTAACAAATACACAATGAGTCTAGTATGGAGTGGAGTGACAACCAATGGCAGTTAGGACTATGGTGAATAGTGCCACCATGAGTCCTAGCATAGTAAGATGGAAGTTCCGCCCTACGTCACCAAGTGACATGCCAGATGTCACGAGTGGAGTGCGTACTAGTAGCCCTAGGGACTGGGACTTGGCAGTGCAAGTTGGAAATGAGAATTAATGTTGTGGGCGTGTGGCATGTGCAGTGTTAGTTAGCTTGGACCCAAGAGATATTAGAATTGGAGCGTGGTAAGCCCTAAAAGTTGTCAAGGATTTATAAAAGCTATTTGTAGTTGTAAGGTGTTACTAGGGTCGTGACAAGATGGGTAGGTGGACAAACTCAACGAGTAGTAGACATCCTATCTATGGTGTAGATGGGCTAGCAAACGGGCGATTGGACTCACAATCGGCTAGCCAGACTCGCAAATGGGAAGGTGGATGGATTCATTGACTAGCGGATGAGCTATGAAAATGGCAGATGGTGTTGCGGATATTCTCTTGAAAAAGAGGATGGGGTCGCGGATCGATTGGCGGGCGGACAACAATGCAAACAAGGTAAAAAAATTATCCCATGATAAAAAAAACTAAAAAAATGAATGTTATAGGACATCTGAGAGGGTCGCAAATGAAGATGTCAGATGTCCAGACACCTTGTCAACCATGCCAAAGGGGAAGAAGGCATTTGTTGTAATTTGTACAATAAATTAAGAAGAGAACCATATCCAAATGAGTTGGAGTTTGAAGTGTGTAGGAAGATGGGCTATGATGGTGTGGACAAGAAGAAGAAGGAACAAGCAATGAGCTCGGAAGCTCATTCATTATGCACTAGGGATGATGGGTTGATAGAAAATATAGATGTCGCGAGACGAAAACTTGGAATGCATTGATTTAGTATAAAATAGAACTATTCTAGTGTTGAATTTTTCATTTTTTTGGTTAGACAAATAGAAGTAGAATCCTCTTAGCTTAATTATTCTAGTTAGGCTGAAGAGACAAACCAGGTAGTTTGTAACTGAACCAAAGTCGAATCCGGAATTGACCTAGATTCCAGAATGGTGTCGTACACATAGCGTGTGGTACATACCATTTACAACACCCAAACGTGTAAACTAACTCAAAATATCATCCTAGGGGATTCTAGTATGTTGCTGTAAGCTTAGGTTATCCGTTCTACCAACTTAAGCTTTCTCTTGACCTCTTCTCTCTCTTTCCGAATCACTACCTTTCCGAAATCCAATCTAGATCCCCTCTAATCCAGAATCCGGATCTGTTTCTTCACTTAAAAACACTGGTTCTGGGTACCTCTGTTTTACCCTCAAAGGGTCCACCTTTGATTGTATAGAAGGGTAGGGACTCAACACTTGTATTCCTCACACTCTCTTCTCTTTCAAAACTACACAACAGACACTTAGACCAAATGTTGCACTAGATCGACCAAAAACACTCTCACAACTTTTCAGATGGCCAACCTGGGAGGCAGGTCACTCAGAGCCGTAACAAGTCTTCTCCACTACAATGACAGACCAACAAAAACCGAAACTAAGATAGGGATTGTAAGTCATTTGCTAGACTAATCCTAGGGTTTGGCTGACCTTCTAATAAGTGATATGGTGTTTCTTCCACGGGCGGTTGCTTATCTTTGCACGGAACCCTCCTTGGCAATCCGGATCTGACCCACACTACTCCTAATCAGATTCCCGTTCCAGGAGTTTAAAGACACGTGCTTAAGACCAAAATCTCTAATCTAGACTACGTCACAAACGTTCTTCGCAACTCAGCTCCGAGTTCCCTCAGATCCGGATTCCTCCTTTCTTCCTCCCCTCTTACACTTACACACATTTACAAGACAACACCGGAAAGCTAGATATACGACAGATCAATTCCTAAGGGTCCACTTAGTGGCTCAGATTAAAGAAAGGATAACAAAATATAAACTATAACGCTAGGATGGAATGAGAGGCAACAAACTTGCTTCTCCCTTAAAACTCAAAACATCCAAATCCAAAAAGGCTAAAAAGTCACCTGGAAATCCAGGTGACCACTCACAGACTTCCCAAGAAACCCCAAAAAGTGAAATCCTACAAATCTGGAACCCGGTCCCACACTTGGAAATCTGGATCCGATTCAAAATTTAAATCCTAACTGCCTAAAGCAAAATCCTAACTACTTCGCCTTCCGCGTTTTCTTCTGGCTGCTCCTGCCTTGACTCGCTAGTGCTCACGTGGATGACCTCGGAGTTGCTTTTGGTGTTGCTTTCACCGATGCCATTCATAATGCCGCCCGGGTCTAGATCTTCCGGATTTCCAGAGGAGAGTATTCCCCTTCCTCCTCCTCCTTGTCTTCCGATCCGGTTTGGTACTCTTCCTCCTCAGATTTCTCAATTTGAGTTATCTCCCTCTCATCTTCCTCGCCTGGAGACGTCTCATCCAACACGATAGGCTCGATCTCCTTCCTTGGTTGTTGCTCCTACAGCATGTGCTCGAATTCTTCCGGATGGATCCGGGCCGGATTCAACAGTCCTCCAATCCGCTCCGTCAATTCATCCCAAGTCTGGGTGCAAGGTGTTTGAGATGGCTCCTTTACCACAAGATGGAATACCGGAACTGGCAGCAAGACTGTAATCTCTGGAGGTGCTAACTCCTATGTCGCTTCCGGTTGCGTACTTGGCATGCGCGCTGTCTTCACACTCCCCTAGATTGTCTTTTCCAGCTGCGTGGAGAAGGGTTCCATCGAATGCCAGAGAGTTTTCCATGGAGCTTCCGGTTTCGACGGCAGTGGCATCGAGGCTATCAGCTTGACTAGAGTTTCTATGTTGAAATGGATCTTCGGAAAGTTGGAGAAGTCCATTACACGGTCAGGGTCAATCCGCCCAAGCAGTTGCCTCATCTCCTTTAGTGTAGTCTCCATCCTCGAGGAGAAGTCCACCAATATCCGGATCACCTGGATCTGGTGAGGTGCCCTTCCTTTGCCAATTGGTTTTGCACTAGAGCCGCCTTTATCACAAGGTCGGCCGGCTTGTCCACCAATCCGGATAAGTTCTTCACCAGATGCAGGGCTTCCTTTTCCCTTTGCTACAACCATCTCCCCTTGAGCCCAGCTCAGTCGAGCTTGAAGGTTCGCCTTTTCCTTCTCCAGGCCTTCAATCTACTTGTCTTTCTTCTCTAGTACTTCGAGATTCGGAAGTTTCTTCAAAACATCAAGGATGTCTTCCGGCTCCATCTTCAATTCTCAGCTAATCCTTTTCAGTAGATCCACCAGGTTCTCGTGGTACTCTTGCGCTTGTAGTACCTAGTTGAACCCGGTCTTGAAGAATCCGGATATGCTACCTTTTTCTTCCTCGGATATCTTTTGTTGAGCCGGATGTTTCCCCCGAGACGTCGGATCAGTGGACTTCCGTCGCCTACACTCCAGGAGTTGTTCCTCCTCTTCCGGATCCTCTTCCTCCTCTATCGGCGGCTGCTCTACCATCACTTCTTTCATGAGGCCGTTTAGGAGGATGGTTGATCTGGTATCGTACTCTACCATTTCCGCATCACTTAAAAGCTCTGCGTAGTGGTAGAGGTGGAATAGATACACTCCTATGGGACTGGTCTTCGCTTTCCCTACATTGGCAGCAAGCTTGGAGACCACTGCTCCAATTACCTTGCCCCAATTCATTGGCCTACCCTCCATAGCACCAAAGATGGTGTTTGCGACCGTAACCGTAACCTGGGTAGGCTTTTTTGGATAGAGGATGGAGATCAGGAACTCTAGGACATGCCTCTACCTTGCATCTGGGCAGTTACTAATCGCATACCCTTCCTTAGAATGGGCTGTGTTCTGAAACTTCCCAATTGTGAGCTCATCTATTTGGGAAGCTAAACCGGATCCCTTTTGGGGGAATCCATAAACCTTAGTCTAGACTTCGTCAATCCAAGTTGCAAGCCTCCCTCTTATTGTCAACTCGTATTGGTTTGAGGCACCTACAATCAGTTCCTGTATCATCCGGTCGTTCTTTACGGTCCATAGCCGCATGAACAGACCGACACAACCTATCTCATTGAGATCATCCTCTAGCTATAATCTCTCTCTCAACCTTTCCGAAATGGTTGGACAAACCATCCGCCCTGTTACTAACGGTTTCCGAATATCTCCCTCTATCATTGCAAACTATACTAAAATCTGCACACGCAGTAATTCCTCACCCGATCACTAACTCACCACTCTTTCATTCAACTACACGCGCACAAAACAGTTGTAGAAGAAAGAGGAAGAACAAATGAGACTGGTGGGGTTAAGTTACCGTCAACTTATCGACCGTTCTTAAAGCGGACCGTTTACCTGTAACGGATCCCTATTTTTCTAGGCCAGAAGTCTAGACCGTAAATTGTCGCTATCCAGAATTCTGGAATCTAGTTCCGTCTTGGATCCCATTATGGATTACCAGGAGTATCCTCTTAGTCTTAATGAGTTGTTTAGGCTAAGAGGGTTCTCATCCTTTTTGCCTATTATAAATTTTGAAAAATTCTATATAATTATACACTCTTAATTACTAACATGGTGACTTCTGAGATTACGGCTCGCGACAAATGGAATCCGAAATTGGCTTGGAATTCGGAATGGAATCCAGATTTGACCTGAATTCCAGAATGGAATCCGGATTTGATATGGAATTGACCCAAGCAATAGTGACAACGATCCGCCTCCACAGCTGACACGCAAGATTCAAACCCGAGCAGAGTTCAAGACAACTCCGATGAGGATTCCAACAAGTCAAGGCCGTAGTAGTTAGAAGTAGGGTTGACGAAAGTGAGCATCCCAGGCAAAATCACATCCAAAAATCAAACGTTTGGATGTCCGCAGACGCTGCGTCTCTAGAGGGTAAAAAAACGGTGTCCGCAAATTTACCCTAGGTAAATGCGATCGGGTAGACAGGTGGTCAAGCGGACGGTAGATGGGCGGGCGGGCGGATGGGTAATCAGTTGGAGGACGCTCACAATGTAGTCGCAACAACTATCAGTTGCAATTTCCGAATACCTTTTTTGGAATTTTGGGGCGCTTAATATATCGTTGGAAAGGTCTTGGAAATACCTTTCCAATGGTATATCACACGCCCCCAAACACCAAAATCTCCAATCGGAAATGCCAAAAGAAGTATGATGCTTCAAAAAGTGAGTGTCCGCCTTGGTGTTTGCTCGTCCACCCCCACCCCCACCCCGTTCACTTGGTGGACAGGAGGACAGGCGGACGGGCGATCAGCTGGGCGGACACTCACTATGTAGTCGCATCAACTTTCAGTTGCAATTTCCAAATTTGTTTTATGGAATTTTAGGGCACATAATATACCGTTGGAAAGGTCTTGGAAATACCTTTTCAATGGTATATCACACGCCCCCAAACACCAAAATCTCCAATCGGAAATGCCAAGAGAAGTTTGTTGCTTCAAAAAGTGAGTGTCCGCCTTCATGTTTGCCTGTTTGCCCTCCCGTCCGCCACGAGCCTTTTCCGTCCACTTAGTCTATCCACCGTTACCGACTGCCCCGACCTTCCGAGCTAACGTAACACTGTCTGCCTCCTTGTCTAACCTACTTCACCTTTGTCCGTCGGCAATTTTATTATATTTAATTCTGAAAAGTGCAAAATTGTAGCTTCATTTCCAAAAAAAACTCTTTAATGCGACAAGTATCCAATGCAATATTAATGTAAGAAAAGGATAATTCCAAGTTTTCCACCCCACATTTAAACATGCTTTTCAAACCCTAAACCCTACAAAAAAAATCTGAATTATAGAACCTTCAATTGTACATATTAACTTAAAACGTTGCTTGAGTTTTCAAAAGTAATGGTGCGATGTGTGAAATATGTTTTATTTTTTAATATTTGAAGTTTAGAATGCAATCATAACAATGTGATGCATATGTAGATCTTACTATCTTTGTCATTTAGGTTTCAATTGTTCTTAAGATTTACTTTATTATAGGCTACTACACAAATGTGGATCATTGGATTATAACCTAGAGTATTTCTTCAATTTTTGTTGTAGAATGCATTGATAGTGCAAAACACCAACGTAAATATCCTAAAAGAATTTATATAATCTCATTATTCTATCACAACATTTATGGGATGATGCTCAAAATGATTTAAATACTTTAATGTAATTTTATGTGATATGATGTGGACTACATTAAAGTAAGCATTTATACAATAAAAATGAAATGGAGGTTTTTATCATACATGCTTATACTTATGTATACGTTTGTGCACCCTAAATTGTAAACCATCAATAAATTTATCACAACCCTAAAATATTAGAGCTTAGGTAGTGTAAAATGTGATTGACCTTCAAATATGATGAGCTTTCAAAATTCAAATACAACAATTGAGATAAGTAGGTCATACTCCAATGATTACAAGTCCATTTCATCTCAAGACTTTTTTGCAAATGATTTTACAAGAAGGTTCATAATATCATATCTTGTAGATTATAAATTTACAATATTGATTCAATTGCTTATGTAGTTGTGTAGGCCTAGGATTTTTTTAAATCTTGAACCCCCAAAGTTCTAAACCTTTTTTTCCTATCGAATATCATTCAAAATTGTCATTTCTATTGTGAAGAGCAAAAAACTTTATAAATTAACTTTATATCTAACCATAGGAATTTGTACTAGATTAGTATAAAAATGTATGGGAGTAATGTTATCATCTTGATAACATTAAGTGCATACATTGCATAATATTTGTATTTAAAGTAAGAAAAAAAATCTTTTCTTTTGTCTTGCTATACTTGATTCTTGGGCTTTTCATTTTCTTCACTTTAAATTTTGGCACTAACGATTTTAATTTTATAATATTTTCTATTGAAGAATCTAGCTAATAAGCGAAGAATCTTGGATAAAAATTCAAAAATAAATCATTTCATTAAGATCATATTTCACAAGAATGCTCTATAAGAGTGTAGGGCCTCTGAGACTTTAGAAATTAATTAGTTTCCTTCAAAGGCATAGAAATCAATTAGAAATTGAAACCAATTAAATTGTTACAATTTTGACTTTGAATATCTTTTGCTATTAGCCAAAAAGTATTGTTGATATGGCAAACTTGTAAAAAACCACCAATGTAAAACTAAATTCCTTTTAATTACACATCCAATTGAATTCTTTGTTTACAAATCAAATGATTTTCCAAAGAAGAGGCTATTTGGTGACACTTTTCATAGTTATATTGATTTAGTGCCTCACTATATAACATATTAAAGACATAGTTTCTATAGCTTTCTTCATTCACCATGCATTGCATGCTCTACCCGTTTGCTCATCCGCCTACCTCTACAAAGTTAAAAACACCTCTCCCTCTCACCCTCTCCCTTATCTGCCTGTCCGCCGTGGGCCGACCTCCACCAAATTGAAAACACTTCAGTCTCGCGCCCAACTCTTGCTCCTGCCTTCCTCCTCATCCGCCATCGGCCGACCTCCACCATGCATTGCATGCTCTACCCGTCCGCTCATCCACCTACCTCTACAAAGTTAAAAACACCTCTCCCTCTCACCCTCTCCCTTATTCGCTTGTCCGCCGTGGGTCGACCTCCACCAAATTGAAAACACTTCACTCTCGCGTCGAACTCTTCCTCCCACCTTCCTCTCAACCTGCCTATTAGCCCGTCTGCTCGTTCGCCTATTTCCCCGTCCGCCAGTCCACCTTAGGTTGAATTCCACCAACTTGAAAACACATCACCCTTGGCCTCTTGCGCCCACCTCTCCCTCCTGCCTTTCCTCCCCATTCACCGTCCGCCCGTCCGCATTCCCCGTCTGCTCGTCCTCCCGTCTGCTTAGCAAACAAGAGGGCGAACAGCAAGGTTGACGCTCATTTTGTGAAGCAACAAACTTCTTTTGGCATTTCCGATTGGAGATTTTGGTGTTTGGGGGCGTGTGATATACCATTGGAAAGGTATTTCCAAGACCTTTCCAACAATGTATTACACGCCCCAAAATTCCAAAAAAAACATTCGGAAATTGTAATTGAAAGTTGTTGCCACTACATAGTGAGCGTCCGCCCAACTGATCGCCCGTCCGCTCGTCCACCAAGTGGACCGGGGGGAGGCGGACGGGAGGGTGGACGGGCGGACACCAAGATGGACACTCACTTTTTAAAGCAACAAACTTCTTTCGACATTTCTGATTAGAGATTTTTGATTTTGGAGGTGTTTGATATACTATTGGAAAGGTATTTCCAAGACCTTTTCAACGATATATTACACGCCCTAAAATTCTAGACAATGAATACGGAAATTGCAAGTGAAAGTTGCTGCGATTCCATAGTGAGTGTCCGCCCAGTTGATCACCCGTCCGCTAAGCGCTTGGAAGGGGGGCGGAAAGGCGAACACCCACATTTTGATTTTTGAAGCAACAAACTTCTTTTAGCATTTTCGATTGGAGATTTTGGTGTTTTGGGGCGTCTAATATACTATTGGAAAGGTATTTCCAAGACCTTTCCAACGATGTATTACACGCTCCAAAATTCTAGAAAACGAATTCGGAAATTGCAACTGAAAGTTGCTGCCACTACATAGTGAGTGTCCGCCCGTCCGCTCGGTGGACGGAATGGGCGGACGGGCTCTAGAATCCGCAGACAGGGTCGCGGACGAGTGGATAGGATGGCAGACGAGCTACAAAAACTGCGGACAAGTAGACGGGATGGCGAACAGGCTACAAAAACCGCAAACGGCGGTGCGGACGGGGTCGCGGGCGGGAAATTACCCCAGGGTAAAAACCAAATTTTCTGAATGTCACAGGACATTCAGGGGGGGCACAGACGTGGACGCTAGACGTCCGGACGCTGGTAGTTGCGTCAAGACACCTTCTCAACCCTAGTTAGAAGAGGGCAAGGAAGGCGAAGTAGTTAGGGTTTTAGTTAATTAGGATTTTGATTTTAGATCTACACGAGGTTTCCAAGCATGGGCCCAAGTTCTAGATTTTTAGGATCTGACTTTCTAGGTTTCTCGGGAGGTCCGTGATTGGTCGCTTAGATTTCCGGGTGGCCTTTTTGCCTTTGGGTTTTTGAGTTTTTAAGGGAGGGGCAGGTTTGTTGTCCTCTCATTCCATCCTAGCGCTTATAGTTGGTATCTTGTCATCTTTTCTTTAATCTGAGCCACCAAGTGGATATTCAGGAATTGATCTGTCGTATATCCAGTTTCGCTATATTTGCTTGTGAGAGCGTTGAAGTATAAGAAGGAGAGAAAAAAGGAGGAATCCGGATTTGAGGTGATTGGATCTAATTTGGGAGGGAATGTTTGTGACGTAGTTTAGGCTTGTGAATATGGTCTTGCGCACAATGCCTTTAAAACACTAGAATGGAAATCCAACAAGGAGTGGTGTGGGTGCGAGTCCGGAATACCAGGGAGGGTTCCGTGTGGAGATAAGCAACCACCAACAGAAAAATCCCCATCCCACTCTCTGGAAGGTCTGCCAAACCCTAGGATCAATCTAGTGAACGACTAACAATCCTCCATCAGTTTCGGTTGTTGTTGATTTGTCATTATAGTGGAAAAGACTGGATATGGCTCTGAGTGACCTGCCTTTTGGATTGGCCATCCGAGAAGTTGTGAAAGTGTTTCTTAGTCTAATCTAATACAACATTTGGTCTAAGTGTGTTTTATGTAGTTAGTGGAGAGAAGAAAGTTTGAGGAATACAAGTGGTGAGTCCCTACCCCTCTACAAGATCAAAGGTGGATCCTTCAAGGATAAAACAGAGGCATCAAAACCAGTGTATGTAAAAAGATACGGATCTGGATTCTGGAAAGGAGTGCATCCAAATTGGATTCTGGAAAGCTAGAAATCTGGAAGAGAAAAAGGAAATGAAAGGAATGCTTAAGTCGATAATACGAATAATCTCAGCTTGCAGCAACATTTTAGACTCCACTGGAACGATATTTCGAGTCATTTTACAATGTTTTGGTGTTGTAAGGATACTTATGCTCCTACATGCTTACGACATTAATTTCCAAGACGCTAATTTTGGAGGTTCAAGTTTGGTATCCAAAATCCTAAGTGATAGAAAGCCACAAGGTGATACTCTTGTTGCTTGGTCAAAATCTTTGCCTAGCCCTTCAAAATTAATGTCGAACTAGTATTTCGAAATTCATTAATTGAGAGGTGACTCTTAGTGTTCTAAAAATCTAAAAATCAAGAAGAATTCATGTTGAAAAAAATTTACCAACACATGAAAAAGTAGGGAGGTCAAAAAATCCCGAAACTTCTCAAAGGCTAGCCAAACCAACTTGAAAGAGTCCAAGGCAATAGTTGGGGGGTAAAGCTCTAATTAAATAGGACAAGTTGTGAGGCCAACCTAATCAGTTTCTGTGGATGGATTTTGACCAATTGGACTCCACCACATGCAAGTCGATAAAGCAAGAGGACTAGCACTCGGTTGAATAGGAAGACCAACAAGTCAACTAAGTAGAAAGATTGGTCACGTTGGAAACTCTCAGCCTCTACGGCTAGTTCAAAGGGTGGCAGAAAATTGTCAACACTCAAATTAAAAACATATTAGCATGTAGGAAAATGTCTTTTAAAACTAGGATTTAGATTAGAAGGAAAAAAAATTATGGAGAGGTAGGAATAGAATAGAAATTGAATAGAAAACTTTAGAAATTCCCTCACAATTCTTCACTTCCACAAACTCAAGTAGGAAGAAAAAGGAAGAAGAGAAGTAGAGATAATTATCACATAGACTAAGTTGTCAATGTCAAAAGTCACAAATTAGAATAAGGGATTGAGAATAGCACTCACTATCCAATAGATATGATTTCAAACTCCATTTGCAAGCACAATAGATGAACAAAAAAAAGGGACTTTGAAGGGAGATTTTAGAAGTTGATAGGATTAAGTGGAGATCTTAAAGAGTCAATTTGGACCATTAAAGAGTAGATAGAATAATAATTGACTTGGATAGGGAAGGAATTCTGAAGGTCAATTATTATTTGCAAATTCAAAGCATTCAGATTCCACTTCATCTAAAGTCAACTCTTAGGATAAAATAATGAAGGAAAAATAATATTATAAGAAAATGAAGGAATAGGAGAGGAAAGAAAAGAATAAGTTTCAATATATACCAACTTGTATTAAAACCACCTATTCAAGCAATGAGCAAAATTCCAAGGAAGATTCCAATATGGCAAATGAGGGGGATTTTGAAGGCATTTTCAACTACCTCCGAGATGAGGCAAATTTCAAGGTAAGACATTAATCACTCTGACTTTCATTCAATTTCTTTGATTAGCCATTTTAACGCTTAGCTGAATTACAAATACAAGTTATAGTGTTAAGAATAGGTCTTTCCCAAAATACAGATAAAAAATTTGATAGAACTTGTTTAGAGGTTTCCAAAAATATCTTGCACTTAGAAATCGGAGTCAAATTGAGATAGATATTAGTAGAAGTATAGGAGTCATAGTGGATGAAAATTAGTCAATGTCATTCCAAAAGAACAAGAATAGAAATTTAGGTAGTGTTAGAAATGTAGAAGTCAAAGGTGAAGTTGAAAGTAAATTTCAAATTGAAGATTAGTAGAAAACCACGGATGAAATTTGGATGTACCAATTAGTGGTCAAACTCCATTCATTCATAACTTCCACTAAAAAAGTCCAAATCAAAAGTTCTTTAACAATCTAGATAGGTAAAACTAAGATCTACAAGGAACTAAACTCAAAAGTCTAAAATTAGTTAATTGACAATAGGAGTTCCGCACTGTAGTCTAAATTCTAATCTCAGTTTTTACCAATTGCTGATTTTCTCTATGTAGTTGCTCATTTAGCCAATTGGTAAGGTAATTTTGGTATTTATTAGTAGTAGTTACCGATTGGGATGGGAATTCAGATGAACTGGCATTTTTGGAGTTTTCAGTTGCCAATTGGTGGTTATTCTGGTTGGGAGGTTCAAGCTTATATGCCTTTGTTTTCCGATTGGAAGTTCAGTTGACCTCATGTGTGTAGGGACTCCTTCCAATAGCAGGAAGTAAAAGCAATTGTGTGTTTTTGTAATTTTGTGTTTAATTTCAAGAATATGGAAGTGAATGTTTGCAATTGTGAGTTTGTGCTTTGGATGTGTGTGTGATTGATGTGTGTATGTTCAATTGGTGAATCTTGAGTATTAAATGTGAGTAAACAATTGGAAGAAAAGTGATAATGGAATTTGTGATAAATTGAGAGAATTATGGAGTGTTAAGTGTATGACTAAACTTGGGTTAAAGTTTGATGGAGTGAAGAATTTGTAAATGTTCCAATTGGATATTAGATCATGACTAAATTGATGAATCTATTGAGTAATTGTGAGTATCAAACCAATCGGAAATCTGTGTAATAAGAAATTTTGGAGTTTTCAGTGAAGTGAAAATTGATTGGAATTATTAATGTGAGTGAATAATTGTGACAGTGCAGTTGAGTAAGAATTACCGATAGGGAAAATAGATTGGAATGAATATTGTGAAGAGCAATCGGTAAAGATTACAATTGGATTGAAAATAGAAGAACCAATTGGGGAAACAATACTGTGAAGTGAATAAAAAAATAAATTAACGTGATGATTGAATTATAACGATTGGAGAGAATTATATAAAATAAAAAAAGAATTAAAAGTAAAATAAAATAAAAAAATAAAACAAAAGACAAAAAAATAAAATGAACAAAGAGGAGCAAAAAGAAAAGATAAAAAGGTGTATCTATTGTTAAAAGATGGACGATTCCAAACTAAGTTATCCAAACCAAGAGAAAGAGATGAAGGAAATAAATCAAGGAGCAATTGGAGTAAAGAAGGAAGAAATGCAAAACGCGGAGTCCAATCAAGGAAGAGAATAAACAAAAGAGAGGCAATTGGATTATAGATAAGTGGTCCTAAAACTATGGTTATTAAGATGATGTATGGAATTTGGAATTCAATAATCTTGCAATCGGATCTTTTAGGTGATATAATTTTAGATTCCGTTTTGATTTAAAACCTACCTCCTAGTGTTCGAACTTACATTCCTTAGGTGATTTATTTTAATAAAAATAATTTTTGAAAAAAATTCCATCTACACACACCTTGGGAACAAAGTAGAAAATAAATTAGAATCTTTTGAGGACAACCAAGTAGGACATTTAGAATTAGGGTTAGATAGAAGGAACTTAGAAAAGTCCAAAATCACTTCAAACTCTAGAAAATACTTAAAACTCCAATAGTTATAAAAGAATGAAGTTTAAAACAAGGAACAAATGATGTCACTCAAACATCATCCATTGAAGTTTAGACTTGAAACTTAAGTAGAAATTAGTAGTATAGAGCCAGGGTCCAAAATTCATAGTCAATTGAAATAAGAAAAGTGTTAAAAAAAGTGGATGAAGTTCAAATAGCCTCTTAAAGGCTCGGACTTCATCCAGTCATAACTTCTCGTAGGAATCTCCAATTCTTGCAAGTCTTATATTTTTAGAAATGGTGTGATTTGAACTACAACTTAGGAGAACTAAATTTAGATTATGGACAATTTTATTAGAAAATTAGAGCAGCTTAAAGACTTTGTGTTGTTTAGAACTAATCTTTGCAATTAGATTAGTTTTTAGTGATTTCTTTGGACTTAAGCATTTAGAAAAGAGTCTCTTGCTTGGAAAGCTCAATGCACTGCTAGAAAAAGGGTCCCTAACTAACACAAGATGAACTGATTTGTATTGATTGTGGAAAAAATGAAATATCGTATGTTGATCCGATTGCTTCATTTCTTGACAAAAATAGTAACCAACAGAATTGTGTTGATTGTGACTAAAAACAAAGTTTCCTTAGTTGATTTGGCAATCCATTAACCATACTCTATGCAAATTTTTAGACCTCATTTTGGCTTAGTAAATTATTTTTTTCAAAAAACTTTGAACTAAGAAAAGGTAGGAAATCAAACCAAATTTCATCTCCAAAAATCCTTTTTGACATTTCAAGTGTCCAATCAAATGTTATGAGCAAATTTTAGAGAGGGTTTGGAAAGGATATTTTTTTTGACAACTTTAAACTTCTTCTTTGAAATTTGTCCATAACTTTTAATTGGAGGCTCAAAATGTCAAACGGATTTTTGGAGATGAAACTTGGTTTGATTTTCCACCTTTTCTTAGTTGAAGTTTTTTTTTAAAGTTTTTATACTATACTTAAATGAGGTCCAAAAATCTACTTAAAGTATGTTTTCTAGTTTTGACTTAACAATGAGTGCTTGCATTCCTATTCATCCTAATCAAATGTATCCCTTATAGTTTGTTCTACCACCTACCACCCCACATGTATAAAGAGTTTATCTTCTTTCCCCTTTCCACATCCCAATATAACACACATATCCCTTCTAGATTGTCTTACCTCCTACCAACTCTCTTGTATAAAGAGTTTGTCTTCATTCTTAAGCAATCATCAAGGTAAGTGGCATTTTAAATTCAATTGTGAATTATATTTGGATGTCTTGACTATAGTATAGAATTATTTAATATTCAATTATAAAGTGCTTTTATTTTTAAAAGTTAATTAATTATTTTTCTTCATTGTGTCGCATAGATATATGGTATGTGTTGATGTGACTACCTTAGACACGTGGCAAGTCCATAGACGTGGCAGTGCTTGGTTAATTGGTTTAGGCTATGTCGCATTCCACATGGGAAATTTTTGAGTAATAATAATTTGATCAAATCAAGAAATAAAATCATCATATATGTGTTGATTATTGTAAAAAGGAAATTGTCTTAACCCCTAAAGGACCAAGGTGCCTTTTTTGGCAACATAGAAATTTTGGGCAGGTACGTGTGACTACAGATTTCCATATTTTTGGCCCAAAATTTAATAGAAGGTGTGGACGAGGAATATCTTTCATATGCACTAAATTTCAGGACATTT
This sequence comes from Straminergon stramineum, assembly GCA_963920665.1. NCBI lineage: Eukaryota > Viridiplantae > Streptophyta > Bryopsida > Hypnales > Calliergonaceae > Straminergon > Straminergon stramineum. The sequence continues at coordinate 17,812 of OY987269.1, read as the reverse complement.
GGAAATATGAGTCAAAAGTTATGGCCTAATATGTTGTTTGTTTCTCAACTCGGGCAGTCCGGGCAGATCTGAAAAAATCACTTTTTTCAAAAATAAAAATTTGAAATTGGTTTTTCAGATTGATATATACATAGAAAGCTTTGAATCATTCCATTTCGATCAATGAGCCAAAAGTTATGAGATGTTTTAGTTTACGGGCACTTATGGATTTTCTACTCTAAAATAAACTTTGAAGTCCTTTATTTAACTCAATTTTTAATATTTTTGGAAAAAAATAAAATCATAGGGTATAGATTGTTTATTACAACATTTCCACCATTGGAATTGGCATTTTCCAATTCCAATAATAAACTATTAACAATTTAGTATTTTGAATCATTCTCTACATCTTTGTACTTACTATTTTTTTCCTATGTGTTGCACAATTCCAAATGATCTGAAAATTTTCAAGAATATAGACAACTTGACTTCAAGAATGAATCTAAAGAAGCACCACCATTTTGGACATTTTTTCATACAAATAAGATTTTGTGAAGTGCAGCTGCCCGGTTTTTCGCAGGGCCAAAAAAAGGATTTTTGTCACTTCAAATGTTAATATCTTGCAATCTACATGGTGGAAATTTCTGAAATTTTTTCCACATCTTCTCAATGTATATTACTAAAAGATCCTACGGTTACATGTGTCCAAAAATGATATTTTTAAAAAATTTGGTACTTGTATTAGAAATGGCAGTTTTGGGGGGGGTTTGGTGATAAGGTAGTCAAGGAACTTTAGGGGTTAATCAACTGTCCTAACCAATACATATGAGTTGATTATCATGTTGGTTTGGACATTGTTTTTTCTAGTAGTAGTGGACAATGCTTAGACACCTGTTAGTAAATGAAATCAAAATGAACCAAAAAGAACCCATTCTAGAAACTGTTTACCATAGGTGGGTAAATAAGCGCTCACATGCTTGTAAGAATGTTGGAATTCATAATAAATTGGTACAACAATGTCCATGTAATTATGCAATAGTAACGTCTACGCTGCAAAGTTGTAGCATCGTAGAGTCTGCAAGAAGTTCTAAAATAACATCAATAGTGTGTGAGGGAACCATAGCATGTAGACGAAGTGCAAATGTATAAAGTGAAGGTTGTTTGCACATTACAATGTATGAAGCAATTCACTATTGCAAATGTTTGACACATGTTTTCAGATCTTGTGTGGTGTTTAGCTTGTGGGAGTGAACTCTAAAATACAGAGGGACTACAGTATGAGGAGAGGCCACAGGTTGTTTTCCTTGGTGAAGGTGATATCAAATTTTAGGAAGAGAAAAAAGGCAAGCAAAAGATGGCAGGAGGTACGAAGCACTTGTGAACATGTAGTTTAATGTTGTCGAAGTGTCTAAATTTAAGACGTCATGAAGGCTATAATTGTGTTTTTTTAATTTGTTCATAAATTTGGAGTTATGATTCTTGAAATTGACTCCAACAAACTATGTGGAAACATTGCATTCTCTTCTAGAATGATTTCATAGACATGTCAAATAGTAACATTGTTATCAAAGATTGGTCTTGGGATGCAGAATTCACAGTTTGATGGACTTCATAGGCAATGTAAATGACTTAGGCTTTCAAGCGTGTCTAGAAGTATGTTGGAAATAGTTCATGCAAAGGAAGGCAATGGACCATTGTCAACATTTTGCCTTCGATACATATATCATTCTTTTACAGCAGGGACAAATTTACTATTGTATTCAAAGTTTGTGCTTCCTCAAATGACAATATATTTTTCTAAATCATTAGGGAGTCTCCAAAATGTGAATTTCATTGCGGAACAAGGAAGAGAAAGGCAAAATGAGCAATGCTGGGCCAACAGGAGGCTAGGAAAAAATGCAAATAGAACATGCCTTCAAACATGTCCAAGCATCATATTGCATAAAACAATTTGGTACAATTTGTAGGCCAATCATGCACCTTTGATATGTAGAAGTACAAAACATGGAATTTGCAATCCAGAAAAAAAATCACAATATTATTAAAATAAGGCCAATGACAATTCAAAGAAATGATGCACTCATAATATTTAAAAAGCTCCTATAGATTGGAAATTAATATGAGGAAATCACTATTGCAGACTAATAAGGACCAATGGTTGTATAGAAATGAAGGGTAATAATATTATTTAGTGAAAGCATAAAATAAAATAAATTTAGTACGAAAATTCATTCATCACTACATGCACAACATGTCTAATGGTAGTAGAGAGAAATAAAGTGAATGAAAATTGTGTAAGAAGTCCCATATTTCTTATTGGATTAAAAGTTTGAATCATTGAGCACATACCTGATGATAACAATGCATGAGGCAATTAAGAAGTAGCTAAGACCAAATGGAATCCAATCCCCTTTATTTTAGATAGTTATTGATCATTGATGACAATAAATGCATGTGGAAATAGAACTATTAGACTTAATCATCAAATAGTCTAAGCCATAAATAGAAGAGGCAATTCTAACAAATAGAGCGTGCCTTTATGTCAAACTTTAATTTTCATTCACAAGGAAGGAACCATGAAGGTAAATCCATGTTGGATGCACATTATGTCATTGTCTTTGATCATCTTCATCCCTTGTGGCCTAAATAACATAAAGGTTTGAATGAAGACGTCCTAACCAACTCTGTGTATTAACATATCTATACAAAATCTATGATGAAATGGACATCTATTTCTCTAATAGTAAAATCAATTTGGAAATGAGAATCAATTTCATGATCTTGGTGGGAATGGAATTCGATTTCTTACAAATCGGTAAAAAAATTAATTCTTTTTCAATCATCCAAATGGAAATCAAATTCGTTTTACTAACTTGCAGCCTCCATTTCTTTTTAGTAAAGGGAATCTTGGAGTGCTTGTAATACCATCTGTTGTTGCTCCTATATTCACTATTGTTAACCATCAAAATTTTAGCAATTTCAGGTAGTCTGCATTCTATAGAATTATAAATAGTTGATTGCAATTTGAAAGCAAATTTGTACATATTTCAAACCTTCATTGAAATAGACAATGGAATGTCATTTTCTTGATTATCCAATTTTGATTTGGTCATAATTGGTTGAACTTCGTTCATATTTGATCTTGGATGTGAGTGTACAATGTTTCTTGGAATTGGAATGAAGTCTATTCTTCATGTTGGTGGGAAACCACATCGGATTGTTGCAATAATAAAGCTTATTAAGTTGTTGTCGCATATGTATTGTGTTGATTCAACATTGGTTATGCGCTTAAGAAAAAGTGTTTTGAGTTTTAAGAGGGAAGTTGGATTCACTAGTAGAAAGTTGTGACCAGAACAATAGAAAATCAACAATTTTCTGTTATTCTGGGTACTAGAGGTCACAACTTGTTAAAATCAACAAAATTCTATAAAGACACCAACAAATTTTTGTTGTTTTAGGCACTTCCATTTTTTTGACCAAATCAACAAAAATTTAACAAATTGTGTAACCCTTGAAATTTATATTGTTTGTAGATTTCTAAAATCTAAAACTGTTTTAGATATTTGAAATCTAGAAATGCCATAGATGGTTTGGATTGCATGGTCTGAGATCTAGATATGTCTTAGATTTTAGAAATCTAGAAACGTCCTAGATTTTAGATATCTATACCATCCTATCTTAAATATTGCTTTTTATAGTTTAGATTGCACAATTTGAAAAATTAATGGCACACGGAATGCTAAGGTATGAAAATCTCAACCACACAATCTTGTAGTGTGCATCGTGTAGATGACTTAAATGAAATTTAGAGTCATTTGGCTATCTATATAGCAAAATCAATTATAATTTTTTAGTGTTGAAAAAAATTGCTAAAATTTTCCTAGCAACACATTGGAGGTGGAATCTAATTTTTCATTGGTGAAAAAAATATCATTCAATTGACTCAAAGTGTCTACAAAATGACTTTGAACTGTCAAAAAACAAGAAAAGTTGCAAAAAACACATCTATGGCTGAACCTCCCTCTACTGAAATGTTTCTGTCACTCATAACTCCTTGAATTGATATGAAATTTTTACCACACAAACTAGACTTGTATGCGCAACTTTTCCAAATTGTTTTACTAAAAATGGACAATGCATGAGGAAGATATAAGCCGCCGAAGTTCACTATAATCTAAAAAATTTTGGATTTTGAATTTCGAATGGCTTCCAAAAATTCAAAACAACTTGGATTGACATGAAAAATTTACCACAAGAACTAGACTTTAGGAGGAACATAATCCAATTTTTTTTTTATTGAAAACAGACATTGGATGAAGAAGATACAATCCCCCAAAGTTGCGGCCATCAAAATGCAGTTTGGTAAACTCAAATTAAAATTGTAAACTTTGAATGTCTTTCAAAAAACTATTATCTCTTGGATTGATGTGAAAATTTTACCACACAAACTAGACTAGTATGCGCAATGTCTCCAACAAATTTTATTGAATTTGGACATAGGATGCAAAAGTTATGACTGTTTGAATTGAACCTCTAGACTATGTGAGGACACTTCTTGTCCCTTTAGACAATGACAATGAGTGGATAAGTAACAACGTTTTTGCTATCTTGACATGCTAAGTAAATATTGGTGTAGAGGTTAAGTCACCCGGAATGCGTGAGTGAGGTCTTGAGTTTGAGTCCTCCCAACCACATGGGGCCTTGGTGAGCCTATTGGCAGGGTAGTTCAATCGCCTCTTTGGCAATGTTGATGTGGCAATTTGGGTGGTGACATGGCAATTGGCTTTTGCTACAATTTTAGCATTTTGGAAAATAGAAATTTTTGTTCAAATCAACAAAAATGGACAACAAATTTCAGTAGAATATTGAGTGGTACAATGCAACTGAATCAACTAAACTAAACAACAGTTTTCAGTTCAATTTCTGTTGTCTAGGACACTACATTTCTACTAGTGATTAGAGAGTATTGTGGAAGTGGTTTGAAGGATCTTGTGGTTTGAAGGTGTGCAATTCTTGTGTTTCTTCTAGTTTGGGAGTGAAGATAGTTCGAGTAGTTTTGATGTTGATGGGGTAAGAATTTGGCAAGTGAATTATAAAGTACATTGTTCTCTTTGAGATTGCATTAGTTACAAGTGTTGGTTGACATTCAATTATTTGTTTCTTTATTGTCAAAATTGTTGTGAATTGAGAGATTGACAAAGAAAGCTTGCTTGTGTGAATTGTTGTCCTTCAGATGAAGGGAAGAATAGATTTGATTCTTTTGATTTGAATTAGAGTGAAGGTATGGACAATTTTGAAAAGTTCATGGGATTCATTTCGAAAGCCACAATAATCACAGAGAAGAACAACTTATGTTGGGAGCTATTAGATCGCAACTCGCAGCACGGTGTGGTGTGAAAAGCATGAGCAGATGGATAGAAGCACGGTTTGGTCATAATCGATTGAACTTTGTTCATATTTGACTTCTAGATGTTGTATCCGATCTTTTCAAACCAGTTATTATTTGCGAACCAAGCTCCTCGGGACAAATGAGAAGCTGCCACGTCAACTAGGTAAAATGCCAAACCGGTCATGTTTCCCTTCACTTGTTTGTGAAATCCTGGGAGTCTATCTATCCATGTGTCTGCTTGCTACTGCTCCTAGAGTCCCAATTGATTGATTTCTTTTGGGGCCTCAGTCGGTCGGTCTATAGTTCCAGAACTTTATTCTCATCCTTGCCTGCTTGATTTAACAATTTGACATCAATCGCCCCTTCCGACCATCGATCTAGGCCGTAGCGGAGATGTAGTGTGTTCTTCGCAATCCTAATCCCCAGTACAGTATTGTAATAGGGGTAGTCATGGCTTCTTTATCAACTCAAAGTTCTCAGAAGAATGAAACAGTAACGAGAGATAACAGGAGCCAATCCACAGCACTTCTGGGTGAAGAAGGCGTGACACCCCTTTTGCGTCCTATGGAGGACTCTTGCGAATGATTTCACCTCCGACTAAAAGTACACAAGTAGCCCAGGTGTCAGGTCGTCGTTTGAAATGCGGAGCAAGCGATGCGGATCACAGAATATTCTTAGCTTGAGAACTCTACTGCGCGCCCATTCTTTTGCTCCAGAGGAGAATAACAAAAGTCGAGAAAGCTTCTCCCCAAAAGTATATTCCGCCTGCAAGAGCTTGCTGCGAGCCAACCCTACATCGCCATGTCCCGATTCTGTGAAGATTGGGAGGGCAGTGAAGAAGCCGTGACTACCCCTAATAATTATCAATCTCTCCTCCTGCCTCTCTTCGCTGCCGCTTCTTGTTTGCTTTCCACGCATCCAGTCCATTCTCTTGGCCGATTCTTCGCATCGTTGCCTGCAGCTGCTGCTGCCGCCGCCGCTTCGCTCTCCTCTCCTCATCCTGGCTTGCAATGCAGAGCGTGCACTTCCAGTGGACGGATTGGAAGTGGCAGAGCGCGGTGGCGGGAGGTGTGGCGGGCCTCACCACTGTGGTGGCGCTGCATCCTCTGGATATCGTGCGCACTCGTTTCCAAGTTCACGACGGCCTCAGTGCAGCCGTGCCCTCCTACCGCCATACCTTCCATGCTCTGTACACCATCGGTCGGTTGGAGGGCTTGCGAGGGCTCTATGCCGGATTGGTCCCGGCGGTGTTCGGATCTAGCTTGTCGTGGAGCCTCTACTTCTTTCTTTACAGTAACATCAAGGAGCGGAACCGGCGACAATTCCACAGAGATGCTCTCGGACCGTCATTGCACCTACTGTCGGCTGCGGAGGCGGGAGCCATTGTCGCTGTGATGACAAATCCCGTTTGGGTGGTGAAAACGCGTCTGCAGCTGCAAGCCCCTGGCCATGGGACTCGGAAGCCGTATCTGGGCTTCTCGGATGCTTTCAAGAGCATTCTGCGGGAGGAAGGTCTGCGTGGTTTGTACAAAGGGCTTGGCCCAGGGCTCATTCTCGTGTCTCATGGAGCTTTGCAATTTATGGCGTATGAAGAAGGTCGGAAGTTTTTGATTTCGCACCGCACTGGGGAAGCGGCAGGGCATCCCGGGGTTGTTGCTAGTGAAGAGCAGCTCATAACTTCGCCAGATTTTGCAATTTTAGGAGCATCGTCGAAGCTTTTTGCCGTTATGGCTACTTATCCCTACCAGGTAGTACGTTCGCGTCTGCAACAACGGCCACGTGACGATGGAGTGTCCAGATATGTGAATACTTGGCACACATTTCAATCCATAATGCGGTATGAGGGCTTCCGTGGCCTTTATAAAGGAATTGTTCCAAACCTTTTACGGGTTGTGCCTTCATCGTCGCTGACATTTCTTGTCTACGAGTCAGCAATGAAATTCCTTCAATGATATCAACTGCATTGGTTCTCCACGCTGAAAGCTTTGGATCGGTTCAGAGCAGCAGGATGGCTAGCTTTCCCTTGTTTGGATCCTTCATGAAGCGTACAGTACTCCAAGTCTGTTGCCAGCTGGACGTTAGGTATATTTCTCTTCGATTCCATCGCCAGGTAAATTCTTTTCTGCTCTCTGACCAGATCAGCACATTGTAAATCAAATGAAGAAAGTAAATGCTTCAACAGATACCTGAAATAGAGCAGGTAATGATGCTTGGTTTCTATGATCCGTTTAAAATTACTGAGAACCTTGATGCTGTGTCACAGAATCTTGGTGGCTTACTAGGTACGTGTCATATGGGAACCATTAAGAGGATGGTCCTTGGCCCACATTGACCTTATTTTTCTTGGAGATTTGCAGGGGTTTATGCTGGGTGTGTAATTATGGTTTTGGATACTTGGGTTTTCCAAGGCATTTCTGGGAAACTCTAGACCACCATTCATCATCACAACTTGTAACAAATCGATCAGCTCGTGCAAAATTTAGCAAGTACGCCGAGCCAAATGGAGGATTAGGAAAGCAAGCTCAAAGACACATAGGCTGTCTTAAATCGACAAATGTCATTGTTTGATGTCATCGAAAATACTCGACAGCTAAATGGGTTAGACCAACAAACAGGGTACATGATGATTTTCTAGTGCAATTGCAGCTAACTGGAAGAATTAACTAGAGGATACTATTCTAGCCAAGCAAGCCAGGTGACTAATGGGCAGATGACCTTACCAATGTCAGAATGAACTCAGAACAATGACATATCCATGATATAAGCTTGTTGTCTGACATACGTCTTCATACAATCTGTGGCATGGTCAGATGTCTATGCCCCGAAAGTCGATGCACTACTCCGGTGTGCTTGTAATGTGTAGGTGAACCTAGGATCTACTCGGCTTGGAATTCGTGGGATTACTAGCCAGTGAAGCTCTGCCACATATTCTAGTTGAAATGAGGATTATTATGTTCTTTGCCCAACGGTTTTGCGTGCTTCGGTTGTTCTTATCTGTTGCAGTGTGGAATTTTCTATCCAAGACCGTCTCCTCTATGACTCTGGTTCAAACACAAGTTTTGAAGAGGATAGCAGCCGACTTGCTTAATTTCCCAAGACATTCCCAGATTGTCTTTGGATTAGTCGATGATCAAAGATCGGGGCTCTCTGAAAGTTTTAAAATTGTCGTTATTCAACCTACCAAGAATCACTGATCCGCCTGGTTCTCATCGAATGAGTGAGGACGAAGGTGGCTTCTGCATCACGTCAAGGTGACCACCTTTGCATCGTTTAACGTTCATCGTTATTCCATGAGCGTATGTTCCTATTCCTCTCCCTTTCATTCGTTGCCTGAACTGTAGGTATAAAACCAACTCAATGCATTTGGCAGTATTTGCTTTGGAGAAGAATTGTTTTTTAAAATTTCCGACACAAATGAACGGTACAGGGAAAAACAACTGCCGATGGCAACAGACACGAAGGTCTACGAAACGAAACTACAAATCAAGGTCAGAGAAACTCTGTTCATGCCAGTATGGCTTATTGATATAAGATCGTTCAAGTGCTTGTTAGGATGCCTCTAAACCTGTTAAGCTATTGTCTTGGAAGGCTTTTTCTTAATTCCATTAGTTGTGCTCATTTATCTTAGGAGAGTCTTCTGCGAGCTCTATGAGGTAAGGTGATTGTGAATGTCTGAAAGAATTTTTTTTAGCGTTTAAACTCCGTGAAGATAAACAAGCTTCGAGAAATTGAGGAGCTTTGTTTGGAAAACACACTGAATAAGGCTGGACAATAGCTAGCAATCCCGGTATTCCACTTCCTAGGCATCGGTTCGAGTGATCGAGTTTTCAGACGAACCTCTCTGCTGTCTTCGAAGGTTATGCTCCTTGCAACACCATGTGATATTCTATTTCTGCCAACAGATTTAAGGACATGATATCCGCACATTGCTACGTGATCCTTGTCTATAAATTGTCGAATTGGGACCATATTACTGTCTAGTGTAACAAAGAGGCTTGAGTGTGCGAAGGTCGATGGCTTCCATCAACTTGTCCATCCAAGCCGAGAAAGTTATTCCAATTTTGACGTGTAAACTTGGAAGTCATGAAAGTCTTAGTTTGAGAGCAATATTACGCACTTGGTCTTCCAGTTGGAATTGAGATCAAATTTTAATTTTTAATAGAATTATTTCCATTCACTCGGGATTGAGTTATCGCACTTGGATTCTGGTGGACTTGAGGCCCAATGATGTTCATTCAGCGATTGCGGATCTTGCAGATACCTCGAGTTTGTCAAATATCAATTGAAGAGTAATGATTTTGTCAAGAAGTTTTACTATGAATGTAACAATTATACGGTTGGAGATTAGAGTTCTGGACTCATTTTGGACACTTTGAATGTCGAGTGGTATTCTGTTGTCTCATTGTGCGAATGTCTGAGTCACGTGTATCCGGAGTCCATTTGATAGTAGAGGCTCAACTTCTAGTTTAATCTGAAGCCATGTCCATGGCGATCATGAGAATATGAAGCTCCGACCATGACGAGTAGTCTGAATGTCGTGCAAAGGGCGAGTCCGGTCGTACCTTGAGCTGCTAGTTGTCTTTGTAATGACGTTGAGAGGGTCAGACTGGTGGTGGTGGTGGTGGTGGTTCTTCTGCATTGTTGGTTTGGTGTTGTTGTCAGCTGATTTCCTGGGGCCGCGGAGCTTGACAGTCTTGTGGGCTTGCCAAGATTCTCCACATCTTCGGCATCGGGCATGTAATCCTGGAGCTCACCCAATGGAAGCAACAATTCGTCCAGGCGCGCATTCATATCCACCTATTTGTCCACAACGGGATCCGAGGTCTGACAGAAGAATTATGTATTTTGAAATACAACAGCGAAGGAGCGAAGATGGATATGTATACCGAGACCAGCGCCGTTGGCCCGAGGGACAAGAGAGGGGAGCTTGACATGCTATTGTGACCATAGCTAGCTGACAGTAGTATGTAGGAATAGCTTTTAATTAATAGGGACCTGGAGGGAGGAGCATGAAATCTGAGCCAGACAGGCAAAATGTACGAGAATAAAATACGCTGGGAATGACCGGAAAACAGATCGCCAGAACAAGCAGCTCTGCTGCAGCTGCAGCACTGAAGTAGTGACAGTCCACACTTTCGCTGCATGCATGCCCCAAGAGCGAGCAAGCGAGCGACCGAGCAAGTCGGAGGATCGTCAGACAGACAGTTCTGGACTGGACTCAGTGGACTGTGAGGTGCGCTGCCTCCTGCCTGCCTGCCTGCCTGCCTGCCTGCGGTAATTCGTGCAGTTGCTCAACTGTCATCGTGCGCGCCGGCCGGCCGTGGAACATGCAGCAGAGCAACAGCAGCTGCCGCCTCGATCGGCCCGTGCATGCGTGCGGACGACAACTTCCGAGTAAATGGAAGCGGCTGCACCCCCTTAACTTAAGCTGCCATCGGCAAGCTTTTATTATTGGTTATTATCGTTGATTAGGTGTTTCAGGACAACGACGACGATGCTCTGGCCGTTCGATGGTTGGCATGGCAGCGGAGTGAGTCACGCAGCTCAGTAAGTTCTGTTCCCATGTACGTGTCATGTACGTATGTATGTATGTCAAATCCCATCTCCGTTCGGGTCATCGTCCCATGTGCGTACGACAGGACAATTTTGCACTAGCTAGTGTTCCGCATATGAGTACAGGCACTGTACTTGGACTCCCTGGGTCTCTTCTCTACGCATTAAAGTGCCGAGTTTCACACATGAGGTACTATCTAACGTAATTTATGACGTGGAGTCCAGCGTGGAGGCTGTTAGCACTGGTACTAGAGCACAGTTTACAGCCAGTAGTTCGTAGCACTCATGATCTTTATTTTTGAAGATGGTAGAGATTTTGGGCCAGAGGCATATTAGGTGGTGGTGGGCTAAATGTTTGAATACGTAAGTTAAACTCTTCAGAGATACAGGAGCGAAAGGTAGGGCGACATTTTGGGGGTTGCTCCTTCTGGGCTGCCCATTACGAAATCCTCAGTAGACTCTGGAATTCGCCTAGCCAAATATAATACTAACTTTTTTTCATTGCTTTGTAATTAGAACTTCTATCGTTGGAAGCAAAATCAAAAGTACTTTGATTAGTTTCAAGAAAATTTAAATTTAGCTGTGGACAGTAAATAAATTGTTTCAAAAGCACACTAGAAGTCCAAAATTATATCAGTATTGGCAAATCATTGTCACCGAAGGAGAATTCACTCCAAATTTGACAAATGTGTATAGTAAAAATTAAATTATGACATTTTGTAAAACTTTGTGTGTTGTATAGTTGTCATATCTTATGAAATCACATATTCAATGCAAACAAACATCTTGGACTCAAAAAGATTGTATGGGAAAAATTAATATTGGTTGTTAAACACACATTAGAATGATTTGTATTAATTATGTAATAGGATGCATATCTTCTAATGTATTCAAAGTGAATGCAATAACATTTCAGATTGCAACTTATAGATCATCTATGATAGTAAATGAGTTCTTGAATCCTTGATTCATTTAGATAATTTTTTGAGTGAATTTGAAAGTTGGTCAATCAATTGAGTTTATAAAGGTGGTTAGCTTTGAAATTCATTTACCTCCAAATTATAATTGCATTTTGCTTCAAGTTTTTGAAAGATTCTAGCACATGTAGGATACAACATTTATGCTTGCTCATTTGAATTTTGTTTACTCATTACTAAAGCATAGTGCATGAGACTATATTTAACTAAACATAGATTCAATTTTAGGAGTTAGTGTTTATTGCTATGCTTTATGATACAAATATTTTCCTTTGCTACCATTCTAAAGTCAACTAAAGAGATACAATGAAGAAAACAATTGGAGAATATAGGGAAAATACTCAAGGTGGAGATACTTGGGGATTGAGGGTTATAAAGTCAAAGAAATAAAAATAATCTTGTACTTGTCTACCTTTCTCCCAAAATTTAAGCAAGGTTTTTGAATAATTTAAAATTATTGGGCAAAGTTTATCTAAGCTATCAAGACAATAGGGGATTTCCAACTTTAGGGAAAAGTAAAAGAAAATAGACTAATCACTTATATACCAAGAACAAGAAATCATCCAAATATCGGGCCTTTTCACAAAGAAATATTAATTATTCTTCAAATCAATTAATTGGTTCTTTACCTTGGAAAACAACTTGAATTGATTTCCATGGCCTTTCTCTCTATTCTAAGTTCAATTTATACTATTGCATTTGATTGATCAATGAAAAAACCAGCTCTTAGACATATCTCTTCAAAGGACAATTATTAAAGAAATTTTTTGTTCCAAGAATTTGGGATAGAAAATTTGTTGCAACATGAACTTATACATATGACTAGTGACTCTTATACTATGAAATGCTTTGATTTACTTTCCAAATTAACTCCTCAAAGTTAGGACCTAATCAAAAAAATTTACATTCATTTATAGGTAAAACACCTAATTTTAGCCTTGTTTACAAATTTGCATCAATCAATTATTAATTAAAATAGATGGCTTCTATATACCCTAAACCCTAAGTATTGATTTCGGATACACTTATAAATGATCAATATTTTGAATACCTATGATTTCATCCAATGTCTAAAAAATACATGCTGAGAGAATTTGGATTTTTTTTCAATTTCCAACAAGATTCAACAAAATCTATTGCAATTTAAAAATAAGATTTGTTTTGAGATGTTTATTCAAACTATTTTAAATGTAGTTGTTGTCCCCGTAAATTGCCATTCATTTTCAAATTTGTAACCAATTATTTTTTGAGTTTACTCATATATGATACCTAAGTTTTATGATTTTGAGCTTGTCTATCTAAATTGCAAAGTATGGTTGAACATTTATACTTCTTTTTGTGTATTTAAAAATTTTAAAAATTTTGAAGAGAAATCGATTTGTTTTGCAATGAAAAAGTAAAAAAAACATAGGAGTGTTCAATTTGTTGAAAAGAAGTCATCAATATAAAACATGTAATTAGATAGTTACATGTGTGTCCCCGAAAAATTGGCATACTTTTTTAAAGGTTTTGAGTGGACCTACCCCCCCATTTTCGACCATGGGGAATCCAAATATGTAAAAATCTCACTCTAATGTTTCCCCATTTGTGAGATCTAGCAACTTTGACTTTAGGGTGGTTTAGGGTTTAGGGTTACATGTGTGTTCCCGAAAAATTGGCATACTTTTTTAAAGGTTTTGAGTGGACCTACCCCCCCAATTTCGACCCTTGTGAATCCGAATATGTCAAAATCTCACTCTAATGTATCACCATTTGTGAGATATAACAACTTTGACTTTAGGGTGGAGCTTTGACTTTGGTGATTTTGAAGGGTTTTGAAAGTTTTGATTTAACCTACCCCCCTATTTTCGGCCATTGTGAATCCAATGGTGTACTTAGTTTTGCCAAAAAGTTTAGGGTTTAGAAGTTATAGCCGTTTCAAAATCGGCCTTTAGGGTTGGTTAGATTCTTCACTTTTAGGAATTTAGGGGTTTTTTTTGAACCTATCCCCCCATTTTCGACCCTTGTGAATCCGAATTCGTAAAAATCTCACTCTAATGTATCACCATTTGGGAGATATGGAGGTGTTGACTTTGGGTTGACTTTTACAAATTGGGGTTAAATAGAGAAGTTGAGGTGTCTATCTTGGGTATTTTTCCAATGGGAATCTATTGGTATTAGTCCCATAAGCTATTTCTGTTTTGAATTCTACCATATTTAGGGTTTAGGGTTTAGATTCCATGGGTGTTACATATTCATGTCTTTTAGAAGATGCTGGAATCTTTTAGAAGATGCTGGAATCTCTTAGAAGATGCTGGAATCTTTTAGAAGATGCTAGAATCTCTTAGAAGATGCTAGAATCTTTTGGGAGGTGCGTGAATCTCTTAGAAGATGCTGGAATCTCTTAGAAGATGCTGGAATCTTTTAGAAGATGCTAGAATCTCTTAGAAGATGCTAGAATCTTTTGGGATTACATGGGTATCCTATGGGTCTTTGGTTTTTAGAATTGGATTTTTATTGGACCTACCCCCCCATTTTCGAGGTCTACGATTTCAACGGTGCATCTAACTTTCCATACACTGTCACCATTTGTGAGATATAGCAACTTTGACCGTAGGGTCCCGAGGTTTGACTTGGCTATTGCGGATTCATTATGTAGAGTTTGAAAATGATGGTTACCTTTTTGGAATGAGCATGACAAGAGCTTTCCAAGAATGTCTCCACTTACTAAAAATAGCCATTTCTAATTTGGACCCTATATCTTGACTTAGGGGGAGTTTGACCTAGGCATAAATGTGGTTTAGGCATTTTGGATTGGATGAAGTGGTAGGTCCTCTCCACGGGATTCTAGGATGACGTGACATTTCTTCATTGGACTTTGTATGCAAGAGGTAGAGGCGGATGAAGTTTGGATTTTCAAACTTCATCCATCCATTGCCATTACATTAAGTATCGGATGAAAAAGAAAAAGACTTTTTTGGAATGCCATTGGATGCATCTACGACATGGTGCCTTTTTCTTTGTCTAAAAATAGAAATTTAGTGGGGTCCAAACATGAGGTTCTAGAAAAACGCTTTTGCATAAAGAAGGGCGTTTGAAATCCAAGGGCATGGCGTTGTAGGTCTTTTCCACGGGATTCTAGGATGATGTGGCACCTCTCGATTGGATCTCCTATACATGAGATACAAGCGGATGAAGTTTGGATTTTCAAACTTCATCCATCCATTGCCACTATTGAAAGGGTCGGATGAAAAAGTGAAAGACCTTTCTGGAAAGTAGTTAGAAGCATCTATAGGGTGGTGCTTTTACTTTAGGCCAAAAATAGAAATTTACTGGGGTCAAAATATGAGATGGGTTCACTTACGCTTTTGCATGGAGAAGGGCGATTGAATTTGGAAGGCATGGCATTGTAGGTCTTCTCCACGGGATTCTAGG